>JALAZF010000726.1:1800000-2202259 GCA_022829125.1 Lathyrus tuberosus | reverse complement strand
TGTGAAATTGGTTGTTCCAGATGTTGTTTAAGTGTTTGGATCATTTCTATATGATGTTTATGAGGTGTGTGTGTGATTGGTTTGGTTGGAATAGCTGTCAAACTCAAAACCCGGGTAGTGACTTGCCTTAGAAGGCAAATTTAGAGTGAAAGAGGGGATTTTGAGGAAAGCATCAGTTGTAGTGCTTTGGTGTACTTAAACTGAGCATAAATGAGCTCTATTTATAGTAGAGCAAGTTTATTTTGCACGCAATAGTGAAATTGTGGCTGCAGCAGGCTATTGGCCAATACTGATCAAATGGAATCTCAAGTCTCCCCTAGCCATTGACTAGAGGTTAGAGCAAAGGCCTATGGTTCTTTGATTCAAGAATAAGGGCTTGACTGAAGTGTTCATTTTTTCCTTTGATACATGCCACCTCTAAGCATCCATTGAATGCTCCAAAACAAAAGTGGAGTCTTGAAGAATCTTTGGCTTTTTAGGTTTGGCATGCTACTTGTAGATTTTGGGACTTGGATTCAGATGGATCAGTGTTTGTCCTTTGGTTGTTCCCCTTGAGGTGTTGTAGATGGATAAGTATGCTTGGAATTGCACAATTTGAGAAATTTGAGCCCTTGTGCACAAATATGCCTTGCCAAAACAGTTTGCATCGCAGGGCATGTTGCAGCTGTCATAACTCCTAGCTCAGATGGAGTTTGGTGGAGTTCTTGGCCATTTTGGAAAGCTCTCATATGATACAACATATGTGTGATCATAGTTTATCTTGACACGTTTGGATCCAAGTGAAAAATGCCCCTACATTTTGAAAAAGTGAAACAGATTCTGACTTAGTGAAAATTTCACCAAGTGTTGGAAAAAGATTTCATGTTTTCAGCCATTTTGGTCACTCCATAACTTAAAATCCTAGAGGAATTGGATATGAGGTGTAGTTGACACTTTTAAAGTATGCCATGAGAGCTACAAATCCATCTTTGGATCAGCCAAAATGGTTGCTTAGATCTCAAGTTAGGATCCTTGGAAGTTGGTACCCTAGCCACTTTGTTCCATAACTTGGAAAATTTCTAAGTTTTTTATGGTTACCCCTTTTACAAGTTATTCCACTTTTCTTGATTTTTCTTGATTTTTCTTGATGAATGATGATTCCAATCACAAATTAACATCATTTTAGGGTTAGGCAACCATAATTGATCAAAAAATCCAAAAGTCAAAACTTTGATTTATTGGGCACAGTTGACTTTTTATCAAATGAATTCCAATCGTGCGATCCTTTATGAAATCAAATCCTTGAACTAAATCAAACTTGATGGATTGATTTCATAGGTATTATAGGGTTGTATTGAATCATGTCCCAAGGTTTGGGAGCATGTTTGGGTCAAAAGTCAAAGGCACGGTTGACTTTTCCTTCAAAATCCCAAGTTGTGGTCCTGATGAAATTGAAACTTGTAGATCAAGCTTTTTGGATTAATCCATTGTTGAAAATGGATCAATATGGGTGTATTGGAGACGCTCAAATCATGTCTTAAGGTCTTGAGTCATGATTTGTCCCAAAAGTCAACTTAGGGGTAAATTAGGTCAAGAAACCCTAATTCTTGATTTTTAGTGAATGCATCCCTGAGGCTAAATTGACTTGATGATTGGGCCAATGGGGTCCCTTGGAGTATCTTGGGTAATGCTTTGATTTTATTGGCTCATGCCCAGAGGAAAATTTCCATCTAGAGGCCCTGGTGGGACCAAAACCCTGTGACACTGGCGATCTTGAGGATTGATCCACTTGGAAGGTTGCAACTTTGTGCTTGATCCTTGATGTGGGAGTCCTCTTGATCCTTTATGGATGTTTGAGAGGTTATAAAAGTTGAAGATCATGTAATTTCTTATTTGATCCTTTGTCTAAAAGCTCTAAGTGGGCTAGAAACCCTAATCCTAATTGTAGTGAATGCTCATCCCTCTTTGGGGAGACTGATGAGGCATGATGGGTTCATCCGTATTGTGATGATGATTTGCACAATGATGGGAATCTTAGTGGTAAAAATTTGGGGTATGACAGGTGTTATGGAGTGTGTCTGAATGCTTGGAATGGATGGAAATGATCTGGAACTTGAGATGGTACCCCAACTGCAAATCTGTCAAGAACTATAGCAATTGGCTGGTGATTTTGTGAAATTGGTGTTCCAGATGTTGTTTAAGTGTTTGGATCATTTCTATATGATGTTTATGAGGTGTGTGTGTGATTGGTTTGGTTGGAATGGCTCTCAAACTCAAAACCCGGTAGTGACTTGCCTTAGAAGGCAAATTTAGAGTGAAAGAGGGGATCTTGAGGAAAGCATCAGTTGTAGTGCTTTGGTGTACTTATACTGAGCATAAATGAACTCTATTTATAGTAGAGCATGTTTATTTTGCATGCAATAGTGAATTGTGGCTGCAGCAGGCTGTTGGCCAATACTGATCAAATGGAATCTCAAGTCTCCTCTAGCCATTGACTAGAGGTTAGAGCACAGACCTATGCTTCGTTAATTCAAGGATAAGGCTTAACTGAAGTGTTCATTTTTCCTCTGATACATGCCACCTCTAAGCATCCATTCCAAAACAAAAGTGGAGTCTTGAAGAATCTTTGGCTTTTTAGGTTTGGCATGCTACTTGTAGATTTTGGGACTTTGGATTCAGATGGATCAGTGTTTGTCCTTTGGTTGTTCCCCTTGAGGTGTGTAGATGGATAAGTATGCTTGGAATTGCACAATTTGAGAAATTTAAGCCCTTGTGCACAAATATGCCTTGCCAAAACAGTTTGCAGCAGGGCATGTTGCAGTTGTCATAACTCCTAGCTCAGATGGAGTTTGGTGGAGTTCTTGGCCATTTTGGAAAGCTCTCATATGATACAACATATGTGTGATCTTAGTTTATCTTGACACGTTTTGGATCCAAGTGAAAAATGCCCTACATTTTGAAAAAAGTGAAACAGATTCTGACTTAGTGAAAATTTCACCAAGTGTTGGAAAAAGTGGCATTTCATGTTTTCAGCCATTTTGGTCACTCCATAACTTAAAATCCTAGAGGATTTGGAATGAGGTGTAGTTGACACTTTTAAATTATGCCATGAGAGCTACAAATCCATCTTTGGATCAGCCAAAATGGTTGCTTGGATCTCAAGTTAGGATCCTTGGAAGTTGGTACCCTAGCCACTTTGTTCCATAACTTGGAAAATTTCTAAGTTTTTTATGGTTACCCCATTTACAAGTTATTCCACATTTCTTGATTTTTCTTGATGAATGATGATTCCAATCACAAATTAACATCATTTTAGGGTTAGGCAACCATAATTGATCAAAAAATCCAAAAGTCAAACTTTGATTTATGGGCACAGTTGACTTTTTATCAAATGAATTCCAATCGGTGCGATCCTTTATGAAATCAAGTCCTTGAACTAAATCAAACTTGATGGATTGATTTAATAGTTTTTATAGGGTGCATTGAATCATGTCCCAAGGTTTGGGAGCATGTTTGGGTCAAAAGTCAAAGACACGGTTGACTTTTCCTTCAAAATCCCTAGTTGTGGTCCTGATGAAATTGAAACTTGTAGATCAAGCTTTTTGGATTAATCCATTGTTGAAAATGGATCAATGTGGTGTATTGGAGACCCTCAAATCATGTCTTGAGGTCTTGACTCATGATTTGTCCCAAAAGTCAACTTAGGGGTAAATTAGGTCAAGAAACCCTAATTCTTGATTTTTAGTGAATGCATCCCCTGGGGCTAAATTGACTTGATGATTGGGTCAATGGGGTCCCTTGGAGTATCTTGGATTATTCTTTGATGTATTGGCTCATACCCAGAGGAAAATTTCCATCTGGAGGCCCTGGTGGACCAAAACCCTGTGACACTGGCGATCTTGAGGATTGATCCACTTGGAAGGTTGCAACTTTGTGCTTGATCCTTGATGTGGGAGTCCTCTTGATCCTTTATGGATGTTTGAGAGGTTATAAAAGTTGAAGATCATGTAATTTCTTATTTGATCCTTTGTCTAAAAGCTCTGAGAGGGCTTGAAACCCTAATCCTAATTGTAGTGAATGCTCATCCCTCTTTGGGGAGACTGATGAGGCATGATGGTTCATCCATATTGTGATTACGATTTGAACAATGATGGGAATCTTAGTGGTCGAAATTTTGGGTATGACAGGTGCTATGGATTGTGTCTGAATGCTTGGAATGGATGGAAATGATCTGGAACTTGAGATGGTACCCCAACTGCAAATCTGTCAAGAACTAGAGCAATTGGCTGATGATTTTGTGAAATTGGTGTTCCAGATGTTGTTTAAGTGTTTGGATCATTTCTATATGATGTTTATGAGGTGTGTGTGTGATTGGTTTGGTTGGAATGGCTCTCAAACTCAAAACCCGGTAGTGACTTGCCTTAGAAGGCAAATTTAGAGTGAAAGAGGGGATTTTGAGGAAAGCATCAGTTGTAGTGCTTTGGTGTACTTAAACTGAGCATAAATGAGCTCTATTTATAGTAGAGTAAGTTTATTTTGCACGCAATAGTGAATTGTGGCTGCAGCAGGCTGTTGGCCAATACTAATCAAATGGAATCTCAAGTCTCCTCTAGCCATTGATTAGAGGTCAGAGCACAGGCCTATGGTTCTTTGATTCAAGGATAAGGCTTGACTGAAGTGTTCATTTTTCCTCTGATACATGCCACCTCTAAGCATCCATTGAATGCTCCAAAACAAAAGTGGAGTCTTGAAGAATCTTTGGCTTTTTAGGTTTGGCATGCTACTTGTAGATTTTGGGACTTTGGATTCAGATGGATCAGTGTTTGTCCTTTGGTTGTTCCCCTTGAGGTGTGTAAATGGATAAGTATGCTTGGAATTGCATAATTTGAGAAATTTGAGCCCTTGTGCACAAATATGCCTTGCCAAAATAGTTTGCAGCAGGGCATGTTGCAGCAGTCATAACTCCTAGCTCAGATGGAATTTGGTGGAGTTCTTGGCCATTTTGGAAAGCTCTCATATGATACAACATATGTGTGATCATAGTTTATCTTGACACGTTTTGGATCCAAGTGAAAAATGCCCCTACATTTTGAAAAAAGTGAAACAGATTCTGACTTAGTGAAAATTTCACCAAGTGTTGGAAAAAGTGGCATTTCATGTTTTCAGCCATTTTGGTCACTCCATAACTTAAAATCCTTGAGGAATTGGAATGAGGTGTAGTTGACACTTTTAAAGTATGCCATGAGAGCTACAAATCCATCTTTGGATCAACCAAAATGGTTTCTTGGATCTCAAGTTAGGATCCTTGGAAGTTGGTACTCTAGCCACTTTGTTCCATAACTTGGAAAATTTCAAAGTTTTTTATGGTTACCCCTTTTACAAGTTATTCCACTTTTCTTGATTTTTCTTGATGAATGATGATTCCAATCACAAATTAACATCATTTTAGGGTTAGGAAACCATAATTGATCAAAAAATCCAAAAGTCAAACTTTGATTTATGGGCACAGTTGACTTTTTATCAAACGAATTCCAATCGGTGCGATCCTTTATGAAATCAAGTCCTTGAACTAAATCAAACTTGATGGATTGATTTCATAGGTGTTATAGGGTGTATTGAATCATGTCCCAAGGTTTGGGAGCATGTTTGGGTTAAAAGTCAAAGGCACGGTTGACTTTTCCTTCAAAAACCCTAGTTGTGGTCCTGATGAAATTGAAACTTGTAGATCAAGCTTCTTGGATTAATCCATTGTTGAAAATGGATCAATGTGGTGTATTGGAGACCCTCAAATCATTTCTTGAGGTCTTGACTCATGATTTGTCCCAAAAGTCAACTTAGGGGTTAATTAGGTCAAGAAACCCTAATTCTTGATTTTTAGTGTATGCTTCCCCTGAGGCTAAATTGACTTGATGATTGGGCCATTGGAGTCCCTTGGAGTATCTTGGGTTATGCTTTTATGTATTGGCTCATGCCTAGAGGAAAATTTCCATCTGGAGGCCCTGGTGGACCAAAACCCTGTGACACTGACGATCTTGAGGATTGATCCACTTGGAAGTGTAGCGAGCGATTTTGGACGCGGTTCTTAAGCGCTGGCCGCTCTCTGCGGTTGAGCTTAAAACTACAGGTCGATTCATTTTTTATCCTATTGTGAGCTGAATAAGGAAGGGAAATAGATGTCTCCAATTAACCCTGCTTGCATACTGAGTTTAAACAGCGGTCTGTTAGGTTACGAATGCTATCAATGTGGGGGGGCCTTTGTACTGGTTATTCGTATTTCGCCAATACAGGTTTCTTTCTTTCTAGGGCTTAATGTTTCTGGCAGGGAACAAGGGTTAGGATGTTAGGACTGATGCTTTTGAAATACTGCTTTTGATAGAGATATGGGATTTGGTTTTTTTGTTGATTGCGCTCTCTAAGATCTTTTCTTTCGATCTTATGCCTACGTATTCCCGTTTACCGAAACAGGGAAATCAGAGCGAACGTAGTTCCTCCTATTCTATGGGAGGAAATGAGTGTTTTGGTGTCTTGTTCAAAGCCCAAGACGTGAAGCGAAAGGTGGTTTGTATCTTGTTCAAAGCCCAAGATGTGAAGCTGAAAGGTCTATTTGTGTCTTGTTCAAAGCCCAAGATGTGAAGCTGAAAGAACCTCGACTTTAGAGAGAATTTGTCATCTCTAAAGAGGGGAGAAGGAGAATTACTTTAACTGGGATATGCGGATCCGAGCAATGACATAATTTCTGAAGAAAGGGTTTTAACATGAAGGAGAAGACTTTAACTCAGTGTAGAGCAATGCCATCTTTCCTTAGGAATTTCTCATGCTAAAAGAGGGACAGTGGCATGGATGTAGATGATCCAGAGGCTTGCCGCTTACAGCGATTAGACGAAGGGAAAGGAGTTGTTGATGTTTGTGTACTGTGAACGAGGCACAACTTTGATGCTAAAAGGTTGATTGGATCAACCAGTGGTTTTCTTATACAAAGCCTAAGAGGAGGCTAATTTGCGTTAGGAAAATCATTATACAAAGCCTAAGAGGAGGCTATTTTGTGTCTCGTACAAAGCCCGAGAGAGAGGCTAAAAGTTTTTGACCCGATGATAGAGTCTTTGTGTCTCGTACGAAGCCCGAGATAGAGGCTATTGTTTGTTTGACTCTACGAGGGAGTCTTTGTGTCTCGTACGAAACCCGAGATAGAGGCTAAAAGTTTGACTCAACAAGAGAGTCTTTGATACTCAACAAGAGAGTGTTTTTGTATCTCGTACGAAGCCCGAGATGGAGGCTAAAGGTTTGTTTCAGTTGAGTGACAGATCCAATATACTGATTATAAAAGAGAAGATCAGTTCTTATATGAGCAACACTGTACTCAGGGATTTGATTTGAGGATCAGGGATATTTCCTTCTCTTTGAGGAAACGGGAAATCCAAAGGGTATTGAGACTGTCCGAGTCTGCGGGTTTCCTTCCTATTTAACGAAAGGGGTCACTTGAGAATGTCTTTGAGACTCAAGGAAGTTAGACTGTCCAAGTCTAGAGTTTTATCTTTTGTACTATGCTATGAGAAATAGTAGTAGACTCTATGAAAGGACTGTTCTATGAGGATGACTAGGTTCTGTTCCTATACCTCTAGGAGGTCGTCGGGACAATTTGTACGAAGCCCCAGAGGAGGCTGGAAACTTTTAAGAAGCCGACGGGTCCTTGTACTAAGCCCAAGAGGAGGCTATCATTCCCGAAGGAAGAGATCATTATACGAAGCCTAAGAGGAGGCTGTGAATACTTCTAAGAAGCTGTAGTGTCCTTGAATAATGCCCAAGAGGAGGCCGATGCTTTTAAGAAGCCCGTGGGTCTATCATCTCCTTTCCATTAGGAGAGATAACTCTTTTAAAGATAAAAACCACTGGTAAACGTGCGAGGTTTACTATCCAGCGACTTTTAGCTTTTGAAGAGGGTTCCTTAGTTAAGGTCCAAGATTATGACCGTAGTGGGTACCCAAACCCCGAGACATTCAAGGCAAGCTATCCACAAGGAATAGATCAAGTCAGGAAAGTTCGAGAATTTGGAAGAAACTCAAAGATGCCATTCACGGAGAATACATTCATCTTGGGGAGTAGAGCTTCTTGACGATTCCTAAGGAGGACAGCCGAAGAGAAGACTGTATCTGGTGCTCCTATTGGGGATCTAGGCGTCTATTTCTACGAATAAGTGAAACGACGTCACCTAGTTCTAGACGTAGTTGCCGGGGAAACTCGAAATATCTATACTATTATTACACAGTAGATATGAGTTTCTGAAAGGAGACTTACAGTGAGCAGCCCCACAATACAGTTTATAATATGAAAGCAGTAAATGAAAGCGATAACCACTTACTCGGCTGTAGTGCTTCCATGCTGTTTGGTTAGTTGTTCAACAAAGAAAGATTGTAAACAATAGTATATTCAAAATCAAAGGAGAAAGTGCTTTGAAAAAGAAAGATTTAGGGCTTACAGCTCAAGGAGAGGCCCAGGGTTTTATCAGTGAGCGCACTGTTTGACTTTGTACAGCGGGACTTATACAAGTGACTGGGGTCCAAAAAGGTTTTCTGTACAAAGGGATGGGTCTTACACTCTAATAGAGGCCCAAAGTGTTTTGAATGGGTCTTATAGCTCAAGGAGAGGCCCAGATGATTTTTATTTTTAAACGGGCGACGATCGCGCCGTTTACTTGTACAGAGGGACTTATACAATGAGTGAGGCCCAAAAAGGTTTTTGTACAAGGGGGGATGGGTCTTACACTCTCTCAAGAGGCCCAAAGAGTTTTTGAAAATGATTTATGAGGGTTGAATTAATCCAAAACCCTAATTTGTTTTCAAAATGTATTTAATTGAATAAAAATTCAATTAAAATGATCAAAAATTGTTTAACACATGGAAAACAAATTGTGACCTTGGATTAATGCTTCAAAAATTAAGTATTGACCTACAAAATAATTAGAAAGCATTAAAAGTTGCAAAATCAATGTAGAAAAAATATTTAAAATGCCAAAAACAATCAAAATATTAATTCTTTACAAAAAAATCAACTATATGAAATAAATAATATTTTTGGGATTTTTTGGGAAAATAAAATATTTTAACATTTTTGTGAATTATTAAAAAAAGAATCAACTCAAAATCATTAAAACTCAGAGAGAAATTAATTTTTGAATCAATTAAACAAAATCACAAAATTCAAATATTTGAATTTGGAAAAAAGGCGCCACGAACACAAGCAAGAACACGCGCGATTTTCTGGGTTTCTCAGATTTGCGTTTTCTATCCAATCTCCATGAAATACGTAATCATATCATGCAATCCACATATCATTATGCTCGTCTCAACCTCACGATCATGTCTATGTACTTTAATTTCATTTAAATTAAACATACAACAAGAAATCACGAAGAGACCTCAAGAACCCTAATTTCTGTATGAAGGCTAGGATTTTTGATACACGATTCAAACAATGCAATTAATTGAGGGAAAACATTCCATGCATGATTATGAACATATGGCCAAATTATTGTGCGAGGAAATATGCATAGATTGAGAGATGACCAAGTATGTGCTTACCTCCAAGTCGTGACAGCAAGAGCAGATGTGATTTTGAGTTGGAGGTGTTACAGACAAGTTGTGATGATCTGGACAGCTTCCCTACACCATATGGAGTGTGTTTGAACACTTGGATTGAATTGAAATGGACTGGATCAGTTTATGGCATCTCAGCTGCAACTTCACTTCAAACTTGTGTGGATGGCAAGTGATTTTGAGATTTTGATGTTCCAGATGTTATGTGAGTGTTTGATCAGCTCATATGTGATGTATGTGAGGTGTGTGAGTGATTGGTTTGATAATTGCTCTCAAACTCAAAACCCGATAGTGACTTGCCTTAGAAGGCAAAATTGGAGTGAAAGAAGAGATTTTGAGGAAAGCATTTGTTAGATGGCTTTGGTGTACTCAAACTGACCACAATTGAGCTCTATTTATAGTAGAGCAAGTTTGTTTTGCAAGGAATAGTGCATGGCAGCTGGTAAGTAGGTTTGGCCAATGTTGGCAAATGAAAATCCAAGTCTCCTCTAGCCATTGACTAGAGGTTAGGGCACAGAGCTTTGGTCCCCTTGGTCTTGGATAAGTCTTGACTGATTTCAGATGAGAATGGCTCAGTCCATGCCACCTTGATGGTTCCATTGAATGCCTCATTCCAAATTTGAAGTCTTGTCCCTATTTTGGCAACTCTAGGTTCAACATGCTATTCCTTGTTCCTTGGACCTTGGAGGCTTGGCTCAGTGATTGTCCCCTTTAGATTCAATCCTCTGAGGTGTCCAAGTGGATTGGAGCAATTGAATTTGGCTGATTTTGGCAAATCGACCAAAGTTGCAAATTCTGCCTTGCCTTGACAGATTTCAGCAAGGCAACTTGGCAATGTTGTATCTCACGGAGTAGGTTGAATTTGGCAATGTTATTGACCATTTTGGAAAGCTCTTACATGATACAACAACTGTTTAAACAAGTTTGGTTTTGATCTCTTTTGATTCCAAGTGAAAAATCCCCCTACATTTGGCAAAAAGTGACATTTTCACTTTTCAGCCACTTTGATCACTCCATAACTCAAAATCCTTAACGAATTGGAATGACTTGTAGTTGAAGTTTTTGTAGGTGATAATGAGGGCTACAAATCCATCTTTGGATGAGAAAAAATGGCCTTGTGGTTTAGGAGTTATGGTCCTCCAAAGTTGGTACCTTCGCCACTTTATTTTTAACTTAGAAAAATTTCTAAGTTTTATGGTTACCCCTTTTACAAGTTATCTCACTTTTCTTGATTTTTCTTGATGAATGATGATTCAAATCATACATTAACATCATTTTAGGGTTAAAAATCCATTTTGGTGAAAAATCTCAAAAAGTCAAAGTTGACTTTTGTGCACAGTTGACTTTTTATCAGATGAATTCCAAACTGTGCAATTCTTCAGGAAATCATGTCCTTGACCTAAATCAAACTTGATGGACATGTTCCATGGGTGTCATAGGGTATATTCAATCATGTATTAGGGTTTGGGAGCATGTCCAGTTCAAAAGTCAAAGTTACAGTTGACTTTTCCCTTAAAACCCTAATTGTGGTGCAGATGAAATTGAGACTTGTTGCTCAAGCTTCTTGGATCAATCCATTGTTCCAAATGGATCAATATGGTATATTAGAGACCCTCAAATCATCTCTTGAGGTCTTGGCTCATGGTTTGTCCCAAAAGTCAACTTAGGGGTGAATTAGGTCAAGAAACCCTAATTCCTGATTTTTGATGAATGCATCCCCTGAGGCAAAATTGACTTGTTGCATGGGTTCATGAGGTTCCATGAAGTATATTAGGTTATGTTTTGGATCATTGCCTTATACCCAGATGAAAATTTCCATCTGGAGGCCCTGGTTGACCAAAACCCTAATTTGGTGACACTGTCGATCTTGAGACTTGATCCACCTAGAAGGGAGCAGCCTTGTGCTTAATCCTTGAAGTAGGAGTCATTTTTGATCCTTTGTGGATATTTAAGAGATTAGACAAGTTGAAGATCATGTCATTTCGTGATTGATCCTTTGTCTAAGCACTCAGAGAGGGCTTGAAACCCTAATTTTGATTGTATTGAATGCTCACCCATCTTTGGGAAGACTGATGAAGCATGATGGTTCATCCATATTGTGATGATGATTTTCACAATGATGGGAAATCTAAGTGGTCAAAATTTGGGGTATTACAGATGCCCCTTTTTAATCTTCTTGGACCTGAAGGTGTGAATGACGAAGGTATTCGAGCATTCGGGGTGCAAGAGGATTAAATATCGGAATATCCGAAATTTTGATGGTGGTTATGAATGGTAGCTTACGCATTCATCTTCTTTAGCTAAGCAATGATGCTTAGAAAAGGTAAAACTTCCCCTCGATCCTGGTCTTCAGCCAAGGAACTGGTCTAAGTTTTCTTTTGAAATAAATCTCCCCTCGATCCTGGTTTCCTACCAAGGAACTGGTCTTAGTTTCTGATTTAAACTTCCCCTCGATCCCGGTTTCCCACCAAGGAACTGGTCTTAGTTTCTTTTGAAATAAACTTCCCCTCGATCCTGGTTTCCCACCAAGGAACTGGTCTTAGTTTCTTTTGAAATAAACTTCCCCTCGATCCTGGTTTCCCGCCAAGGAACTGGTCTTAGTTTCTTTTGTCAATAAACTTTATTAACAAGGGATGCTATCAGTAGCGGATTTTCCTTAAACTTCTCGCCGAATTTTCCTGGAGAGATGCCATTTGAGTAGAAAATGTTTTGTTGTCAGACTTGCTGGGGAACCCATTCGTCTGAGTTGTAGAGGTACACAAACTTCTCTGTTTTGGAGACGCCATTTGTCGATTCTACTGGGGAAAGCAAGTCTCTCGAGAGACTGTTTTCGTTTGGGGTTACATCATACTTTTCTCGGGATCTTCCCGGAGAAATGCCATATGATGGGATCCAATTTTGAGGTGCCAATGACCTTCTCATCAGTGGTTTTTCGGAACAAAACTGGCGTGCTGCCGAATCTCTGATCACGAGGCTTTCTCTGGGGATTTTCCTTAATCCGGGAAAGCGAGGATATCATCTTCAATGGCGAAGAGTGATACTTATTGAAAGTTTTCTCTGGCTTTTCAGAGGTTCAAGTTATCAAAGTGGCCAAGTGCCGACTCTAATCTAAAGATACACTAGTGGCGAGATTGTGCAGACGCAACACTTCCTGACGAGGAAAGAACTGACAAACTCGATTGAGAAAACTGTTTATCACTAGGGGACAAGACCGGCTAGAGTGATAAATATGCAATATGAAATGTAAATGCAAATCAAAAATGCATGAAGTACGTATGTATATGCTGACAAAACAGACGCGACATACAGACTAATGGATGAACACAATTGGATACTCGGCCATCGCGGGGCGGAGAAGTACTGTTGATTCAAAATAGCAATTCCACCTTGCCTAGGAGAGATAGTCCCGTTGGGAGCTATTTTGATCGGGCTTAGGAGATGAGAACTCGGCCGAAGATGTCAGACGAAACATGGTCTCTGACATTGCTGATCCTTCATTCAGGCGTACTGGTTTAGAAGGAGTACTTTGATTCTGCACTTTGAAGTTCGCTTACTTTGGGAGAAGCGATCGATGTTCTTCTGATGTTCAACAGTCAAAAGAAATGCCATCTTTAGTTTAAAAACAGAAAAAAAATTTAACAAGTAAATTCATTTTCGTTTTATTTCAAGAATCGCTGATTAAGTTTAAACAACGTCGTTCTGTAAAGCTAAAACAAGTAAAGAATTACAAACAAAAGCACAAGGGGTCAAATTTTATTGATAAGATGGAGGTCAGCCAAACGCGTGATTCCAAAGAGTATATACAAAGTTAGAAAATGGTAATTTATAGGGAAAAGGGCTACGTTGAAACATAACGACCACTATCCTTCTACCAACTTTGAGTTCGGGACATCCTGAGCTTCCGTCGAAGATGACCTTTGACTGGAGATTTCCTCTGACAGATGATGCTGTAACTGCTGCTGAGGGACTTGCCTCTGTTGAACATAGTTACTTGCCATTATCCCTAATTTTTTCCTGGATTGTACTATGAGATTTCCAATCCATCGGGATGATTTTTTTTCATGTCTCTAACTTTTGCCTGGACCGCCCTTTCGGGTTTTCAATCCACCGAGACGTTTTTTTTTTTTTTTAGTTTTTTTTTTAGGCGAAGTATTTCTTGACTACATCAACATTCGTGGGGTAGTCAAATTCCTCTCCGTCCATGGTTGCAAGTCTCAAGGCGCCGCCTGAGAAAGCTTTCGTGACCACATAGGGGCCATCATAATTTAGGGTCCATTTGCCTCGAGAGTCAGTGAGAAATGATTGTATCTTCTTGAGCACGAGGTCTCCTTTTCCGAAAATACGAGGTCGGACCTTTTTGTCTAATGCCCTTTTCATTCTCTGTTGATATAACTGACCGTGGCATAGTGCCGTGATTCTCTTTTCTTCGATCAGGTTCAGTTCGTCGTGTCGACTTTGACACCATTCAGCTTCGGTGAGCTGAGCTTCCATCAATACCCGGATTGATGGGATCTCTACTTCTATGGGGAGAACTGCCTCCATGCCATATACTAGAGAGAAAGGGGTTGCCCCTGTTGAAGTGCGGACAGATGTACGATAACCGTGAAGAGCAAAGGGTAGCATTTCATGCCAATCTTTGTAGGTTACAACCATCTTTTGAACAATCTTCTTGATGTTCTTGTTAGCCGCTTCTACCGCTCCGTTCATCTTGGGTCGGTAGGGAGATGAGTTATGGTGTTCGATCTTGAACTCTGCGCACAACTCTTTCATCATCTTATTGTTCAAGTTAGATCCATTATCAGTAATGATCTCACTTGGAACACCATAACGGCAGATGATATTGTTTTTGATAAATCGGACCACCACTTGTCGGGTTACATTGGCGAATGACGCTGCTTCGACCCACTTGGTGAAATAGTCAATGGCTACCAGGATGAACCGATGTCCGTTTGAAGCCTTGGGCTCAATCATACCAATCATGTCGATTCCCTATATGTAAAAAGGCCACGGGGAAGAAAGAACTTTGAGATGTGATGGCGGTACATGAATTTTGTCGGAGTATATCTGACACTTGTGACACCTCCTCATGTACTTGTAGCAGTCGGATTCCATGGTCAACCAATAATACCCGGCCCTGAGATTTTTTCTCGCCATTGTGTGTCCGTTGGCATGAGTGCCAAAGGATCCTTCATGAATTTCCTTCATGAGCATGTCTGCTTCTAGTCTGTCGACACATCGGAGCAAGACCATGTCAAAATTTCTCTTATAAAGAGTGTCACCGCTCAGGAAGAAGTTTCCAGCCAATCTTCTGAGGGTTTTCCTGTCTTTTCTGAGTGCCCCAGATGGGTACTCTTGTTTCTGAAGGAAGCATTTGATATCGTGATACCAAGGTCTGTCGTCTATGACTGCTTCAATCGCGAAGATGCAAGCGGGCCGTTCAAGGCGCATGATGTCGATCTTAGGTATGTCATCCCATCGACCTACACTAATCATGGAAGAGAGAGTGGCTAATGCATCAGCCATGTGATTCTCATCACGAGGGATGTGATGAAAGTCGACTCTGTTGAAGAAGGGTAGCAACCTTCTTGCGTAATCCTTGTAAGGAATTAGTCCTGATTGGTACGTGTTCCAATCTCCTTTTATCTGATTGATAACCAGGGCTGAATCGTCGTATACGTCCAAGTTTTTGATCCTTAAATCAATCGCTTCTTCGAGACCCATGATACATGCTTCGTATTTGGCCTCGTTGTTCGTACATTTGAACGTAAGTCTGGCAGTGAAAGGAATGTGGGTACCCTGAGGGGTAACAATGATTACCCCAATTCCGTTTCCATAATGATTGACTGCTCCGTCAAAGATAAGTCCCCACTGGGAACCTGGTTCTGGCCCTTCACTGGGTAGCGGTTCATCGCAATCTTTCATCTTTAGATACATGACATCTTCGTCTGGGAAGTCAAACCCGATTGATTCTTGATCGTCAATCGGTTGATGAGCCAAATGATCGGCTAAAATACTTCCTTTAACGGCTTTCTGAGCATGGTACTCTATGTCATATTCTGATAGTAACATCTGCCAACGGGCAATCCTTCCCGTGAGAGAAAGTTTTTCGAAAACGTACTTGATTGGATCCATTTCGGAAACTAACCAAGTAGTATGACGAATCATGTACTGGCAAAGACGTTTGGCTGCCCAAGCCAAAACGCAACAAGTTTTCTCAAGCATTGTGTACCGAGTCTCGCAGTCGGTGAATTTCTTGCTTAGATAGTAAATGGCAAACTCTTTCCGTTTAGTTTCGTCTTGTTGGCCAAGTACACATCCCATCGAGTCCTCTAGGACTGTGAGGTAAATGATCAGTGGTCTTCCTTCTACTGGAGGTGATAGAATCGGAGGATTCAACAGATATTCCTTGATACTGTCGAAGGCAGTTTGGCAATCTTCTGACCAAACGCAATCCTGGTTCTTTTTCAGTAATTTGAAGATCGGCGCACACGTCGCGATCATAAGGAATATGAATCTGGAGATGTAGTTCAAACGTCCCAGGAATCCTCTGACTTGTTTTTCAGTTTTCGGAGAAGGCATTTCTTGAATGGCCTTGACCTTGTCAGGATCAACTTCAATTCCTTTCTGGCTGACGATGAACCCTAGTAATTTCCCCGAACGGACACTGAAGGTGCACTTGTTGGGATTCAAGCGGAGCTTGAATTTTCTTAGACGTTCGAACAATTTTGACAGATGTTCAACGTGCTCATCCTCTGTTCTTGATTTTGCAATCAAATCATCGACATATACCTCGACTTCTTCGTGTATCATGTCATGAAACAGAGTAGTCATGGCCCTTTGATAGGTTGCCCCGGCATTCTTCAAACCGAACGGCATTACCTTGTAACAAAAGGTACCCCATGGGGTAATGAACGAAGTTTCCTCCATGTCTTTCGGCGCCATTTTGATCTGGTTATAGCCCGAGAATCCATCCATGAAGGAGAATACTTTGAACTTTGTTGTGCTGTCAACCAGCATGTCAATGTGTGGTAAAGGAAAGTCGTCCTTTGGACTTGCCTTGTTCAGATCTCTGTAATCAACACACATTCTGACCTTTCCATCCTTTTTGGGAACGGGTACGATGTTGACTAACCATTGAGGATATTCAGATGTAGCAAGGAAACCCGCGTCAATCTGTTTTTGCACCTCCTCTTTGATTTTGATGGCCATGTCCGGGTGAGTGCGTCTCAACCTTTGCTTTACTGGCGGACATTCCGATCTCAACGGTAAGTGATGTTCCACGATGCTGGTATCCAACCCAGGCATGTCCTGATAGGACCAAGCGAACACATCAGGGAATTCTTTGAGAAGCTTTATCAGATCTTCTCTGGAAGTTGGACTGAGCAGTGCTCCAATCCTGATTTCTTTTCTCTCTTTTTCTGAACCCAAGTTCACCGTTTCCAACGGCTCTTTGTGAGGTTCAATGGACCTTTCCTCTTGTCTGAGTAGTCGGGAGATCTCTTCTGGAATTTGGTCGTCAACTTCTTCTTCAACCTCGAATACCGGGAACTCAAAGTTGGAAGAAGGCATCGGATCGTATGTTTCAACGGGGTATAAAACAAGCAATCTGCATGACGTGATGATTCGTGTTTAGAAGAGATAGAGAAAATGCAAGTGTGTGCAGTGTTTTTTATTTTACTGCTTGTTTTTATTTTTGAATTGTTTTTTAGGATTACCATTTTCTGAAAAAGCAAAAAGAGAAAACAGCAATTAATGCGGAAATTACAGAACGACGTTATTTTATTAATGAACAAGTCGAATCTTGAAACTACAGCCCTATAAAACAAAACTCACTCGCTCTGGGCAAAGCGAAGAGGGAAATTTACAAAAAGCGAGCCCTATCAAAACATCTGTTTCACCTGGGCAGGGTGAAAGGTTAAAGATGGCAATTACTTTGACTGATGAACGACCTTCGGAACCTCGACGGCAACCCATTGGCGGCGAACTCCTCGGTGAATCACAAAGTCTGGCACCTTCCTTGATTTGTCTTCAGAAATGACGCTGATTTCTGGTGGAGTAGGATCATTGGAATCTGTCTCCCAAGCAGAATTGTCGTAGGAGGATTCCTCTGTTGCATTTTGCATAGCATTGGTGCTCTCAGCTGTATCTCCCCATCCAGTTGACTGGATATCTTCGAACCTGATACGAGAGCTTTCGGGAGCAGTGTACTTGACCATAAAGTCGTATTTTCCACTTGGTTGTCCCAAAGTGTCCCAAACTTCTTTGGAATTGGAGAAGTCATCCCTCTCGATGACGTTGACCTCAGGAAAAGCATAGTTGATGAATTCAAGTCCTGCAAACGTTGCGAATTCATCTTCATGTTGAGTAATTTCCGAATGACCTGAGTGTTGATCCCATGACATGGCGGGGACACTGGTATTCTGTTCAATGACGCTCAGCTGAGTTTCATTGTTCGGCTGACTTTCTTGCCCCAAGTCTCCTGGGTAAGGTTGCCACATTGGCAGACCGTCCATCGGGCCATAGTAATTGTGATCAAAGTTTTCTTTCATCAGAGGGTCTTCCTCTAATGAATTTGGCGGAGCACGGCATCCTTCCGGATCACAACCTCCGTAGATCATTTTGACATCTGATCTTGGTATAAATCTCGAACTTTCTGTAGGAAAGCAAAAAGGCATAGGCACCTCTTCCTGAGACATATAGCCGTCCTTCTTAAGGTAGGACTTCCATTCTTCATCCGTGTCAGAGGGATCTTCCTCATTGATAGCATGAACTGTCTGAGACACTGGGTGAAGGAAACCTTCACTGTGGAAGAAGTTTTGAAGGGGATGAAAACTTTCATCGTTGGCAACTGTCTGGGTACAGGTTGCAGAAAAACCAAGACCCTTCTTTGTTTTATTGTCAATGGGAATGACAAGCTATCCCCATCCTGTTGTATCGGTACTCTCGACCGCTTTGATAGCATCTTTGTATGAAGAAATTGAAGTTCCTTCTTTGAACTGATTGTCCTTGCTCACCGATAGTGCTTGGAACTGAGTTCCAATAACCTCCTCGAGTTTTACACAAGCATATGATGATAGGTTACTCACAAGCAAGGCTTGTTCCCCACAAACCGTGACAAGTTGATCGTTCTTGACGAACTTTAGCTTTTGGTGGAAGGTTGAAGTAACCGCTCCAGCCTGATGTATCCAAGGTCTTCCTAATAAACAACTATATGTTGCCCAGATGTCCATGACCTGGAAAGTGATTTGGAAAGTGTGAGGACCAATAGTTATGGGAAGATCAACTTCGCCGATAACTGTTTTTCTGGATCAGTCGAATGCTTTGACGACGACCTCATTGACTCTCATCGGAGGGCCCTTAAATGATAATTGCGTCAAAGTGGACTTCGGCATAACATTCAGGGCTGACCCTGTGTCTACCAGTACGTTGGCTAAAGCATCGCCCTGGCAGTTAACTGTAATATTGAGCGCCATGTTATGACGGCGACCCTCTTCGGGTAATTCCTCATCACTAAATCCCAAATTATTGCAGGAAGTGATGTTAGAGACAATGCTATCGAATTGTCTGATTGTTACATCCTGTTCCACAAAGGCTTGCTCCAAGACTTTCTGTAGAGCCTCTCTGTGTGCTTCTGAACTGAGTAACAGTGATAATACTGAGATCTTTGAAGGAGTCTGTAACAGTTGATCAACAATGTTATATTCACTCCTTTGGATGAGCTTTAGCATCTCATCTTTGTCTTTTGAAAAGTCGGGATTACCAGATTGACTGACTGGTGGATCAGGAATTTCCGCCTGAAGTTCCTTTTCTTTGTTGGATTCTCCAACCCCTCGGTTGAAGATTCGACCGCTCCGTGTTACACGACTAATGTTTGCAATATTCACGACGGAGGGTAATGGAATTTCCTTTCCATTCTCGATTGTTGTTGCACCGTACTTGTAAGGGATTGCCTTAGCTGATTCATACGGTAGTGGCCCCGGTAGATAGATGACTATGGGAACCTTCTGATTTTTCTGACCATCATAAGTAACCTTGATTCGTTCCCGGTTGGGAACTCTAGATTCGTCAAGTAGAGGGATGATGACAAAAACATCCCTGGTCCTGTGATGACCAGAGATCGTGACAACATCCTCAACTTGCTCGGCAAGGTAGTTCGGCGACCAAATGATGGGTCCAGAACCCGGATATGGACGAATTTCTCCATGATCGATTTGACCCTGAAGAGCTACTCTCACAAGGTAACACCCTTGGTTACTTTCCGAACAGACGCTACAACTGTCATAGTTAAGTGGTGGCACCTGGCCACGCCCACTTTGAATACAATGTAACCTCACTAGGTTACCTTCCATTGATCGGACATCCTGACTTTGACGACGAGTAGGATTCCTGTTATTGATACTAATCTGCTGAGTATCTTCGTCCATATAGATTGGCATCCACCAGTGATTTAACAAGTGCTGAAGTGCCTCCTGGACAAGGGTACAACCTCGATCGTTTTTGCAACCCGCTTTGCAATTTTGATAGTCATGTGATATTAAGAATCCAAGTCGGACCTGCTCAGCATGTAACTCTACCAGGTTGGTATTCATCACGCGAATATCGAAGATCTGAACCATATTGATTTGATAGGGATTCCTATCATGGTAGTCTTGGATCCATCCAAGATCCATCTGACGCTGGAGGGCCTCTTGTATGAAAGAGCATCCCTGTTTGTTTACCGAGCAAATCAGACAGGAACCGTAATCGTGCCGCGGCAGATTATGATACTGGCTTTGCCTTGAGTGCATCGCCACCAAGTTGACATTCATCGTACAGATGTCGTGGTTTTGAATGATGTTGGAATTCGTGTAAACCATGTTAACTCCACGAACTCGGTGCTCTTGGATCCATCCGAGATCCATTTGTTCCTGTAGAGCTGCTTGCACTACAGAACATCCCTGGTTGTCTTTAGAGCAGATATCACACTGGTGATAATTATGCGGTGGCACATGGCCATATCCACTCTGTCTACAATGCATCTTGACCAGATTGGTCCCCAATAAGAGTACATCGTGAATTTGATAGACATTGTTAGTCTCTTTCTCAATCAGATTGACTGCAGCTTTCTCGTGTTGAGGCAGCGGGTTCGTAAGAACATTAGGATTCGTATCTTTAAAAGATAAGAGCCCGCTCCTAACAAGCTTTTGCACGTCGGATTTGAAATTGAGACAAGTCTCAATGTTATGCCCTGAACTTCCTTGATGATAAGGGCATGTTTGATCCGCTTTAAACCAAAAAGGCGGATTTTCCGGAACTGAAAGGGGAGACTTAGTCTGGATGTGCCCCTTAGCCAGCAGTAACGGAAACAGCTCTGCGTACGTTACGGGTATAGGTTCAAATCCTGGTGGCCGTGTTGTACGGTTATTGTTATATGGAGGACGAGCCTGCTGAAGAGGCTGTTGTGTCCTTTGTTGGTCAGGTTGGCTCTGCGCAACCTGAGGTTGATACATAGGAACAGGCGCGGGGCCGATAGCAGGAGTAACAGCTGCTACTGGCTGATAACGTCGCATTTGCTTTCCGAGAGAGATATTCCTAATATCTTGCTCTTTTTTCTTAGGGAGAGCACTACCATATTTTTTAGTACCGCTCGTTGATCTAGTATCTTTTACCAAACGTCCTTCTTGGACGGCTTCCTCAAGACGTACACCCATGCCGACCATTTCGGTGAAATCACTGGGCGCACTGGCAACCATTCGGTCATAGTAAAATGAGCTTAAGGTCTTTAAGAAGATTTTTGTCATCTCTTTTTCCTCAAGAGGTGGACAAATTTGAGCGGCAATTTCACGCCACCTTTGAGCATACTCCTTAAAGGTTTCCTTTTCCTTTTGCGACATTGATCTGAGTTGATCTCTGTCGGGTGCCATGTCCAAATTGTATTTGTATTGTTGGACGAAGGCAGTACCAAGATCTCTGAATGTACTGATCGTAGTACGGTTTAAACCCATGTACCATTTGTGTGCGGCACCGGTTAAACTATCATGGAAGTAGTGAATCAGCAGGTCCTGATTCTCCGTCTGAGCTGACATCCGCCGAGCGTACATCACCAGATGGCTCTGAGGGCAAGAGTTACCCTTGTATTTTTCAAAGTCAGGCACTTGGAACTTGTGCGGGACTTTCACATTTGGGACCAAGCAGAGGTCTGCGGCGTCCTTTCCAAATAGATCCTAACCGCGAATGGCTTGCAGCTCTTTCTGCATTTCCAAGAACTGCTCCTGGAATTCATCCATTCTGTCAAACATAGTTTCCTTCTTACCAGAAGGTGTCGGTGGAATCTGTCCTTCCGGGACAGTGTGCACCACAGGGGGTGGTACCGTGACTACGGCAGTGAGTCTTGGCGCCTCCCGAAGTTTGTAACCTTCAGGAGTCTTCAGTATGCCCCTGGCATCTTCGCTTTCCCGAAGTTTGTAACCTTCAGGCCCAGCGGCTTCTGTTGCGATTCCCTGATCTTCAGTGATCGGCGGAACATATCCTTCCGGGATATAGTTAACAGGCATGCCCCAAGGACGATCTTTCGGCATCTGATACCTAGGATCATACTTTTCTATGATGGGCGTTGAGGTGATCTCCGAGATCACAGTTCTTTGTAGCTGAGCTTCTGCCATGGCTTGCATGTCGTTACGAAGCTTTCTCATATCCTCTCTCAGAGCGTCGATCTCTTCTTTCAACTCTCTGTTTTCTTCCTCAAGATCATCCATCTTTTTCTGACGATTGGCCCGAGTATTATACGAATGAGACAGTTTGACTCTAGAATCGAGACACAAACATGAGATTCGTAGGGAAGAAGAATACGCGATGTGAGAATGATGAATGCAACGATTATATTAATTGTTGTTTCTTTGGTTTAATCAAAATAAACTTCGACAATTAGATTGTAAATATCAAACAGTGGGGAAACCCCTTTTTATTGAAATTCAAAGGATTACAGAAATGGAAATACAGTAGACTACAAAATGCAGAAACAGAAACCTAAACTAATGGGTCCCGAGTCCTCTCTGAGGAGAAACCGAGTGTTGATTCTGGTATCTTCCTTTTCTTTGACCGGGGCGCTTGGGTCGTTGTCGGGTTGTCATTCCTTTGCCAAGTGAAAGGAGTGAGCAAATTCCTTTGGTCATCTTGATTCTCTACAGCATGCTGCTCCAAAATTTCAATCAGAGCATCTTTCTCTTTTAGTAGTTGCTGTATTTGGATACACTCTACGTCGAGGGTGCGGTACTTGTTCTTCCAAGACCTTCTTTTCTTTTGGACCTTGTTGAGAGTAACCTGAAGCTTTTCAGTTTCTGTCATGAAGTACATGACAGATTCTCTCGGCGGAAGAATTCCGTAACGAGGATAAGGCATTTTTAGCTTGAGAGCTCTGGTTTGTACCCAATGGAGATAAGGCTCCACCGAGACACAGTCCGGTTTTCCCAGAGACTCTCGTCCTTTCTTATGAACTTGTTTCCAAGCTTGCACTATTTCCATCTTTAGTGCTCTGTCATTTTCTCCTTCTTTGAAGAAAAGACCTTCCAGATGAACACCCAGTGGGATGTGTCTCATCGGGTATCCAAATTGACGAAGAACCAATATCGGATGATAGTTGATTCCTCCTTTAGTTCCTATGAGGGGTATGCTGGGGAAGTTTCCACAACGGTCAATGATTCTGATTCCCTCATAAATCCTATTACACTAATCTATATCGGAATTGGTGAGAGACATGATCTTCTGCGACCAACGTAAGACACTCTTGCAATCCCAAAAAGCAGCAGACTTGGGCAAGTGAGAGATAAACCATTTGTAGAGTAAAGGTACACAGCATGTGATCTACCCTCCGCTGTACAAATTTCCCAAGTGTACAGAATGATACACATCTGCGAGCAAAGTCGGCACAGGGTTTCCAATGAGAAAAACCTTAATAGCGTTGATATCGACGAAGTTATTGATGTTGGGAAACAAAAATAACCCGTAGTTGAGCAAGACAAAGATGCTTTCAAAAGCAGTCCCGTTCCCTATACTAGCGAAGTATAGAGACTCTTAATGTCAAGAACTGGGCTGGCAAACCTTGGATGCCACCCATAGTAATCATGTGAGTCTTGACCTCAGACTCGTCCAAATGAATTGCTCTTGCAATAGTCTGATTCTTTGGAGTTTCTTCCAGTCCAGAAAATGGAGCTCGATCAGTGATATGTAAATCAGTCAGATGAGAATACTCCTCCAGCGTTGGTGATAGCTGGTAATCCGGGAATGTGAAACAGTGATAAACCGGATCGTAGAACTGAATGAGCGCGTCCATGATCCCCTTAATCACATGGACTCTTAACAGTGGTAGCAAACCACCGTGCTTGGCTCTGAAAGCCTCTGGGTTAACGATCATCCTTGCTAACCTTCTCAAATCTCCTAACTTTGGAACCTTGAAGGTATACTGGCGAGTTCTCCTTCTATCGAAATCCATTAGCGTAATCTTTTTCTCTGATATTTGCAATCACAGTCTTAGTTTAATTTGAAAAACAGAGAGACTAGGAGAGAAAGTTTTTTGAATGTTTTAATGTTTTATTAAATGAATGCATAAATGCAGCACACAAAAACATAGAAAAAACATGGGGTCAGAGGGGCGTTGTCATGAAGTCAAGGCTCTACCCATCCCCAAAGGTTTATACTAGGGTGATTTTTGTACCTGTACTCATTATCATCAGCTCCTCCCAGGAAGGCAGACAATAAGCGGATCGCCAGCGAGTTGTGTGCAATCTTAGAGTAAGTGTCATTCACTGAGAATAGATCACCAGCCTCAAATGAGGGTAGTATCGCGTAACAACTATTTCCGATAGTTTCCGCACTACGAAAAAGGTTGGCTTTTCTTAAGTGTATACTCAATCTCACCACATGCGGCATCACACGCATTCCCAGTAGCAGAAAAATAAACACGTATAGCAATTAGGAAAAGCAGTATATATATTTGTCCTAATCATCCTAGACTTATAAAGCTACAATTCTTAAGTTCCTGACAGAAATGGGTTCCCCGGCGGAAGCCCCAATCTGTGGTTCTCTGCCTAAGAGATGGACCAGCATAGGTCAATCTTTCTCTTCGGTAGAGTTCCCATTTTCCGTAGAAAACGGGGATGATGCCCTAAGGCAGAAAGATCTTGGCAATGACTCCCCAGCAGAGTTGCCATTTTACAAGGAAAACAGAAAGAAAGAAAAACAAGGGCCCCACGGTGGGCACGACTTTTCTGTAGCGAGCGATTTTGGACGCGGTTCTTAAGCGCTGGTCGCTCTCTGCGGTTGAGCTTAAAACTACAGGTCGATTCATTTTTTATCCTATTGTGAGCTGAATAAGGAAGGGAAATAGATGTCTCCAATTAACCCTGCTTGCATACTGAGTTTAAACAGCGGTCTGTTAGGTTACGGATGCTATCAATGTGGGGGGGCCTTTGTACTGGTTATTCGTATTTCGCCAATACAGGTTTCTTTCTTTCTAGGGCTTAATGTTTCTGGCGGGGAACAAGGGTTAGGATGTTAGGACTGATGCTTTTGAAATACTGCTTTTGATGGAGATATGGGATTTGGTTTTTTTGTTGATTGCGCTCGCTAAGATCTTTTCTTTCGATCTTATGCCTATGTATTCCCGTTTACCGAAACAGGGAAATCAGAGCGAACGTAGTTCCTCCTATTCTATGGGAGGAAATGGGTGTTTTGGTGTCTTGTTCAAAGCCCAAGACGTGAAGCGAAAGGTGGTTTGTATCTTGTTCAAAGCCCAATATGTGAAGCTGAAAGGTCTATTTGTGTCTTGTTCAAAGCCCAAGATGTGAAGCTGAAAGAACCTCGACTTTAGAGAGAATTTGTCATCTCTAAAGAGGGGAGAAGGATAATTACTTTAACTGGGATACGCGGATCCGAGCAATGCCATAATTTCCAAAGAAAGGGTTTTAACCTGAAGGAGAAGACTTTAACTCAGTGTAGAGCAATGCCATCTTTCATTAGGAATTTCTCATGCTAAAAGAGGGATAGTGGCATGGATGTAGATGATCTAGAGGCTTGCCGCTTACAGCGATTAGATGAAGGGAAAGGAGTTGTTGATGTTTGTGTACTGTGAACGAGGCACAACTTTGATGCTAAAAGGTTGATTGGATCAACCAGTGGTTTTCTTATACAAAGCCTAAGAGGAGGCTAATTTGCGTTAGGAAAATCATTATACAAAGCCTAAGAGGAGGCTATTTTGTGTCTCGTACAAAGCCCGAGAGAGAGGCTAAAAGTTTTTGACCCGACGATAGAGTCTTTGTGTCTCGTACGAAGCCCGAGATAGAGGCTATTGTTTGTTTGACTCTACGAGGGAGTCTTTGTGTCTCGTACGAAGCCCGAGATAGAGGCTAAAAGTTTGACTCAACAAGAGAGTCTTTGATACTCAACGAGAGAGTGTTTTTGTATCTCGTACGAAGCCCGAGATGGAGGCTAAAGGTTTGTTTCAGTTGAGTGACAGAGCCAATATACTGATTTTAAAAGAGAAGATCAGTTCTTATATGAGCAACACTGTACTCAGGGATTTGATTTGAGGATCAGGGATATTTCCTTCTCTTTGAGGAAACGGGAAATCCAAAGGGTATTGAGACTACCCGAGTCTGCGGGTTTCCTTCCTATTTAACGAATGGGATCACTTGAGAATGTCTTTGAGACTCAAGGAAGTTAGACTGTCCAAGTCTAGAGTTTTATCTTTTGTACTATGCTATGAGAAACAGTAGTAGACTCTATGAAAGGACTGTTCTATGAGGATGACAAGGTTCTGTTCCTATACCTCTAGGAGGTCGTCGGGACAATTTGTACGAAGCCCCAGAGGAGGCTGGAAACTTTTAAGAAGCCGACGGGTCCTTGTACTAAGCCCAAGAGGAGGCTATCATTCCCGAAGGAAGAGATCATTATACGAAGCCTAAGAGGAGGCTGTGAATACTTCTAAGAAGCTGTAGTGTCCTTGAATAATGCCCAAGAGGAGGCCGATGCTTTTAAGAAGCCCGTGGGTCTGTCATCTCCTTTCCATTAGGAGAGATAACTCTTTTAAAGATAAAAACCACTGGTAAACGTGTGAGGTTTAATATCCAGCGACTTTTAGCTTTTTAAGAGGGTTCCTTAGTTAAGGTCCAAGATTATGACCGTAGTGGGTACCCAAACCCCGAGACATTCAAGGCAAGCTATCCACAAGGAATAGATCAAGTCAGGAAAGTTCGAGAATTTGGAAGAAACTCAAAGATGCCATTCACGGAGAATACATTCATCTTGGGGAGTAGAGCTTCTTGACGATTCCTAAGGAGGACAGCCGAAGAGAAGACTGTATCTGGTGCTCCTATTGGGGATCTAGGCGTTTATTTCTATGAATAAGTGAAACGGCGTCACCTAGTTCTAGACGTAGTTGCCGGGGAAACTCGAAATATCTATACTATTATTACACAGTAGATATGAGTTTCTGAAAGGAGACTTACAGTGAGCAGCCCCACAATACAGTTTATAATATGAAAGCAGTAAATGAAAGTGATAACCACTTACTCGGTTGTAGTGCTTCCATGCTGTTTGGTTAGTTGTTCAACAAAGAAAGATTGAAAACAACAGTATATTCAAAATCAAAGGAGAAAGTGCTTTGAAAAAGAAAGATTTAGGGCTTACAGCTCAAGGAGAGGCCCAGGGTTTTATCAGTGAGCGCACTGTTTGACTTTGTACAACGGGACTTATACAAGTGACTGGGGCCCAAAAAGGTTTTCTGTACAAAGGGATGGGTCTTACACTCTAATAGAGGCCCAAAGTGTTTTTAATGGGTCTTATAGCTCAAGGAGAGGCCCAGATGATTTTTATTTTTAAACGGGCGACGATCGCGCCGTTTACTTGTACAGAGGGACTTATACAATGAGTGAGGCCCAAAAAGGTTTTTGTACAAGGGGGGATGGGTCTTACACTCTCTCAAGAGGCCCAAAGAGTTTTTGAAAATGATTTATGAGGGTTGAATTAATCCAAAACCCTAATTTATTTTCAAAATGTATTTAATTGAATAAAAATTCAATTAAAATGATCACAAATTGTTTAACACATGGAAAACAAATTGTGACCTTGGATTAATGCTTCAAAAATTAAGTATTGACCTACAAAATAATTAGAAAGCATTAAAAGTTACAAAATCAATGTAGAAAAAATATTTAAAATGCCAAAAACAATCAAAATATTAATTCTTTACAAAAATATCAACTATATGAAATAAATAATATTTTTGGGATTTTTTGGGAAAATAAAATATTTTAACATTTTTGTGAATTATTAAAAAAAGAATCAACTCAAAATCATTAAAACTCAGAGAGAAATTAATTTTTGAATCAATTAAACAAAATCACAAAATTCAAATATTTGAATTTGGAAAAAAGGCGCCAAGAACACAAGCAAGAACACGCGCGTTTTTCTGGGTTTCTCAGATTTGCGTTTTCTATCCAATCTCCATGAATACGTAATCATATCATGCAATCCACATATCATTATGCTCGTCTCAACCTCACGATCATGTCTATGTACTTTAATTTCATTTAAATTAAACATACAACAAGAAATCACGAAGAGACCTCAAGAACCCTAATTTTTGCATGAAGGCTAGGATTTTTGATACACGATTCAAACAATGCAATTAATTGAGGGAAAACATTCCATGCATGATTATGAACATATGGCCAAATTATTGTGCGAGGAAATATGCATAGATTGAGAGATGACCAAGTATGTGCTTACCTCCAAGTCGTGACAGCAAGAGCAGATGTGATTTTGAGTTGGAGGTGTTACAGACAAGTTGTGATGATCTGGACAACTTCCCTACACCATATGGAGTGTGTTTGAACACTTGGATTGAATTGAAATTGACTGGATCAGTTTATGGCATCTCAGCTGCAACTTCACTTCAAACTTGTGTGGATGGCAAGTGATTTTGAGATTTTGATGTTCCAGATGTTATGTGAGTGTTTGATCAGCTCATATGTGATGTATGTGAGGTGTGTGAGTGATTGGTTTGATTGGAATTGCTCTCAAACTCAAAACCCGATAGTGACTTGCCTTAGAAGGCAAAATTGGAGTGAAAGAAGAGATTTTGAGGAAAGCATCTGTTAGATGGCTTTGGTGTACTCAAACTGACCACAATTGAGCTCTATTTATAGTAGAGCAAGTTTGTTTTGCAAGGAATAGTGCATGGCAGCTGGTAAGTAGGTTTGGCCAATGTTGGCAAATGAAAATCCAAGTCTCCTCTAGCCATTGACTAGAGGTTAGGGCATAGAGCTTTGGTCCCCTTGGTCTTGGATAAGTCTTGACTAATTTCAGATGAGAATGGCTCAGTCCATGCCACCTTGATGGTTCCATTGAATGCCTCATTCCAAATTTGAAGTCTTGTCCCTATTTTGGCAACTCTAGGTTCAACATGTTATTCCTTGTTCCTTGGACCTTGGAGGCTTGGCTCAGTGATTGTCCCCTTTAGATTCAATCCTCTGAGGTGTCCAAGTGGATTGCAGCAATTGAATTTTGCTGATTTTGGCAAATCGACCAAAGTTGCAAATTCTGCCTTGCCTTGACAGATTTCAGCAAGGCAACTTGGCAATGTTGTATCTCATGGTGTAGGTTGAATTTGGCAATGTTCTTGGCCATTTTGGAAAGCTCTTTCATGATACAACAACTGTTTAAACAAGTTTGGTTTTGATCTCTTTTGATTCCAAGTGAAAAATCCCCCTACATTTGGCAAAAAGTGAAGCATAATCTGACTTAGTGAAAATTTCACTAAGTGTTGGAAAAAGTGACATTTTCACTTTTCAGCCACTTTGATCACTCCATAACTCAAAATCCTTAATGAATTGGAATGAATTGTAGTTGAAGTTTTTGTAGGTGATAATGAGGGATACAAATCCATCTTTGGATGAGAAAAAATGGCCTTGTGGTTTAGGAGTTATAGTCCTTCAAAGTTGGTACCTTTGTCACTTTATTTTTAACTTAGAAAAATTTCTAACTTTTATGGTTACCCCTTTTACAAGTTATCTCACTTTTCTTGATTTTTCTTGATGAATGATGATTCAAATCATACATTAACATCATTTTAGGGTTAAAAATCCATTTTGGTGAAAAATCTCAAAAAGTCAAAGTTGACTTTTGTGTACAGTTGACTTTTTATCAGATGAATTCCAAATTGTGCAATTCTTCAGGAAATCATGTCCTTGACCTAAATCAAACTTGATGGACATGTTCCATGGGTGTCATAGGGTATATTCAATCCTGTATTAGGGTTTGGGAGCATGTCCAGGTCAAAAGTCAAAGTTACAGTTGACTTTTCCCTTAAAACCCTAATTGTGGTGCAGATGAAATTGAGACTTGTTGCTCAAGCTTCTTGGATCAATCCATTGTTCCAAATGGATCAATATGGTATATTAGAGACCCTCAAATCATCTCTTGAGGTCTTGGCTCATGGTTTGTCCCAAAAGTCAACTTAGGGGTGAATTAGGTCAAGAAACCCTAATTCCTGATTTTTGATGAATGCATCCCCTGAGGCAAAATTGACTTGTTGCATGGGTTCATGAGGTTCCATGAAGTATATTAGGTTATGTTTTGGATCATTGCCTTATGCCCAGATGAAAATTTCCATCTGGAGGCCCTGGTCGACCAAAACCCTAATTTGGTGACACTGTCGATCTTGAGACTTGATCCACCTAGAAGGGAGCAGCCTTGTGCTTAATCCTTGAAGTGGGAGTCCTTTTTTATCCTTTGTGGATATTTAAGAGATTAGGAAAGTTGAAGATCATGTCATTTCTTGATTGATCCTTTGTCTAAGCACTCAGAGAGGGCTTGAAACCCTAATTTTGATTGTATTGAATCCTCACCCATCTTTGGGGAGACTGATGAAGCATGATGGTTCATCCATATTATGATGATGATTTTCACAATGATGGGAAATCTAAGTGGTCAAAATTTGGGGTATTACAGGAAGGTTGCAACTTTGTGCTTGATCCTTGATGTGGGAGTCCTCTTGATCCTTTATGGATGTTTGAGAGGTTATAAAAGTTGAAGATCATGTAATTTCTTATTTGATCCTTTGTCTAAAAGCTCTAAGTGGGCTAGAAACCCTAATCCTGATTGTAGTGAATGCTCATCCCTCTTTGGGGAAACTGATGAGGCATGATGGTTCATCCATATTGTGATGATGATTTGCACAATGATGGGAATCTTAGTGGTCAAAATTTGGGGTATGACAGGTGCTATGGAGTGTGTCTGAATGCTTGGAATGGATGGAAATGATCTGGAACTTGAGATGGTACCCCAACTGCAAATCTGTCAAAAACTAGAGCAATTGGCTGGTGATTTTGTGAAATTGGTGTTCCAGATGTTGTTTAAGTGTTTGTATCATTTCTATATGATGTTTATGAGGTGTGTGTGTGATTGGTTTGGTTGGAATTGCTCTCAAACTCAAAACCCGGTAGTGACTTGCCTTAGAAGGCAAATTTAGAGTGAAAGAGGGGATTTTGAGGAAAGCATCAGTTGTAGTGCTTTGGTGTACTTAAACTGGGCATAAATGAGCTCTATTTATAGTAGAGTAATTTTATTTTGCACGCAATAGTGAATTGTGGCTGCAGCAGGCTGTTGGCCAATACTGATCAAATCGAATCTCAAGTCTCCTCTAGCCATTGACTAGAGGTTAGAGCACATGCTTATGGTTGTTTGATTCAAGGATAAGGCTTGACTGAAGTGTTAATTTTTCCTCTGATACATGCCACCTCTAAGCATCCATAGAATGCTCCAAAACAAAAGTGGAGTCTTGAAGAATCTTTGGCTTTTTAGGTTTGGCATGCTACTTGTAGATTTTGGGACTTTGGATTCAGATGGATCAGTGTTTGTCCTTTGGTTGTTCCCCTCGAGGTGTGTAGATGGATAAGTATGCTTGGAATTGAACAATTTGAGAAATTTGAGCCCTTGTGCACAAATATGCCTTGCCAAAACAGTTTGCAGCAGGGCATGTTGCAGCTGTCATAACTCCTAGCTCAGATGGAGTTTGGTGGAGTTCTTGGCCATTTTGGAAAGCTCTCATATGATACAACATATGTGTGATCATAGTTTATCTTGACACGTTTTGGATCCAAGTGAAAAACGCCCCTACATTTTGAAAAAAGTGAAACAGATTCTGACTTAGTGAAAATTTCACCAAGTGTTGGAAAAAGTGGCTTTTCATGTTTTCAGCCATTTTGGTCACTCCATAACTTAAAATCCTTGAGGAATTGGAATGTGGTGTAGTTGCCACTTTTAAAGTATACCATGAGAGCTACAAATCCATCTTTGGATCAGCCAAAATGGTTGCTTGGATCTCAAGTTAGGATCCTTGGAAGTTGGTACCCTAGCCACTTTGTTCCATAACTTGGAAAATTTCTAAGTTTTTTATGGTTACCCCTTTACAAGTTATTCCACTTTTCTTGATTTTTCTTTATGAATGATGATTCCAATCACAAATTAACATCATTTTAGGGTTAGGAAACCATAATTGATCAAAAAATCCTAAAGTCAAACTTTGATTTATGGGCACAATTGACTTTTTATCAAATGAATTCCAATCTGTGCGATCCTTTATGAAATCAAGTCCTTGAACTAAATCAAACTTGATGGATTGATTTCATAGGTGTTATAGGGTGTATTGAATCATGTCCCAAGGTTTGGGAGCATGTTTGGGTTAAAAGTCAAAGGCACGGTTGACTTTTCCTTCAAAAACCCTAGTTGTGGTCCTGATGAAATTGAAACTTGTAGATCAAGCTTTTTGGATTAATACATTGTTGAAAATGGATCAATGTGGTGTATTGGAGACCCTCAAATCATGTCTTGAGGTCTTGACTTATGACTTGTCCAAAAAGTTAACTTAGGGGTAAATTAGGTCAAGAAACCCTAATTCTTGATTTTTAGTGAATGCATCCCCTGAGGCTAAATTGACTTGATGATTGGGCCAATGGGGTCCCTTGGAGTATCTTGGGTTATGCTTTGATGTATTGGCTCATGCCCAGAGGAAAATTTCCATCTGGAGGCCCTGGTGGACCAAAACCCTGTGACACTGGCGATCTTGAGGATTGATCCACTTGGAAGGTTGCAACTTTGTGCTTGATCCTTGATGTGGGAGTCCTCTTGATCCTTTATGGATGTTTGAGAGGTTATAAAAGTTGAAGATCATGTAATTTCTTATTTGATCCTTTGTCTAAAAGCTCTAAGTGGGCTAGAAACCCTAATCCTGATTGTAGTGAATGTTCATCCCTCTTTGGGGAGACTGATGAGGCATGATGGTTCATCCATATTGTGATGATGATTTGTACAATGATGGGAATCTTAGTGGTCAAAATTTGGGGTATGACAGGTGCTATGGAGTGTGTCTGAATGCTTGGAATGGATGGAAATGATCTGGAACTTGAGATGGTACCCCAAAAGCAAATCTGTCAAGAACTAGAGCAATTGGCTGGTGATTTTGTGAAATTGGTGTTCCAGATGTTGTTTAAGTGTTTGGATCATTTCTATATGATGTTTATGAGGTGTGTGTGTGATTAGTTTGGTTGGAATGGCTCTCAAACTCAAAACCCGATAGTGACTTGCCTTAGAAGGCAAATTTAGAGTGAAAGAGGGGATTTTGAGGAAAGCATCAGTTGTAGTGCTTTGGTGTACTTAAACTGAGCATAAATGAGCTGTATTTATAGTAGAGCAAGTTTATTTTGCACGCAATAATGAATTGTGGCTGCAGCAGGCTGTTGGCCAATACTGATCAAATGGAATCTCAAGTCTCCTCTAGCCATTGATTAGAGGTTAGAGCACAGGCCTATGGTTCTTTGATTCAAGGATAAGGCTTGACTGAAGTGTTCATTTTTCCTCAGATACATGCCACCTCTAAGCATCCATTGAATGCTCCAAAACAAAAGTGGAGTCTTGAAGAATCTTTGGCTTTTTAGGTTTGGCATGCTACTTGTAGATTTTGGGACTTTGGATTCAAATGGATCAGTGTTTGTCCTTTGGTTGTTCCCCTTGAGGTGTGTAGATGGATAAGTATGCTTGGAATTGCATAATTTGAGAAATTTGAGCCCTTGTGCACAAATATGCCTTGCCAAAACAGTTTGCAGCAGGGCATGTTGCAGCTGTCATAACTCCTAGCTCAGATGGAGTTTGGTGGAGTTCTTGGCCATTTTGGAAAGCTCTCATATGATACAACATATGTGTGATCATAGTTTATCTTGACACATTTTGGATCCAAGTGAAAAATGCCCCTACATTTTGAAAAAAGTGAAACAGATTCTGACTTAGTGAAAATTTCACCAAGTGTTGGAAAAAGTGGCTTTTCATGTTTTCAGCCATTTTGGTCACTCCATAACTTAAAATCCTTGAGGAATTGGAATGAGGTGTAGTTGACACTTTTAAAGTATACCATGAGAGCTACAAATCCATCTTTGGATCGGCCAAAATGGTTGCTTGGATCTCAAGTTAGGATCCTTGGAAGTTGGTACCCTAGCCACTTTGTTCCATAACTTGGAAAATTTCTAAGTTTTTTATGGTTACCCCTTTACAAGTTATTCCACTTTTCTTGATTTTTCTTTATGAATGATGATTCCAATCACAAATTAACATCATTTTAGGGTTAGGAAACCATAATTGATCAAAAAATCCTAAAGTCAAACTTTGATTTATGGGCACAATTGACTTTTTATCAAATGAATTCCAATCTGTGCGATCCTTTATGAAATCAAGTCCTTGAACTAAATCAAACTTGATGGATTGATTTCATAGGTGTTATAGGGTGTATTGAATCATGTCCCAAGGTTTGGGAGCATGTTTGGGTTAAAAGTCAAAGGCACAGTTGACTTTTCCTTCAAAAACCCTAGTTGTGGTCCTGATGAAATTGAAACTTGTAGATCAAGCTTTTTGGATTAATACATTGTTGAAAATGGATCAATGTGGTGTATTGGAGACCCTCAAATCATGTCTTGAGGTCTTGACTTATGACTTGTCCAAAAAGTTAACTTAGGGGTAAATTAGGTCAAGAAACCCTAATTCTTGATTTTTAGTGAATGCATCCCCTGAGGCTAAATTGACTTGATGATTGGGCCAATGGGGTCCCTTGGAGTATCTTGGGTTATGCTTTGATGTATTGGCTCATGCCCAGAGGAAAATTTCCATCTGGAGGCCCTGGTGGACCAAAACCCTGTGACACTGGCGATCTTGAGGATTGATCCACTTGGAAGGTTGCAACTTTGTGCTTGATCCTTGATGTGGGAGTCCTCTTGATCCTTTATGGATGTTTGAGAGGTTATAAAAGTTGAAGATCATGTAATTTCTTATTTGATCCTTTGTCTAAAAGCTCTAAGTGGGCTAGAAACCCTAATCCTGATTGTAGTGAATGTTCATCCCTCTTTGGGGAGACTGATGAGGCATGATGGTTCATCCATATTGTGATGATGATTTGTACAATGATGGGAATCTTAGTGGTCAAAATTTGGGGTATGACAGGTGCTATGGAGTGTGTCTGAATGCTTGGAATGGATGGAAATGATCTGGAACATGAGATGGTACCCCCAAAAGCAAATCTGTCAAGAACTAGAGCAATTGGCTGGTGATTTTGTGAAATTGGTGTTCCAGATGTTGTTTAAGTGTTTGGATCATTTCTATATGATGTTTATGAGGTGTGTGTGTGATTAGTTTGGTTGGAATGGCTCTCAAACTCAAAACCCGATAGTGACTTGCCTTAGAAGGCAAATTTAGAGTGAAAGAGGGGATTTTGAGGAAAGCATCAGTTGTAGTGCTTTGGTGTACTTAAACTGAGCATAAATGAGCTGTATTTATAGTAGAGCAAGTTTATTTTGCACGCAATAATGAATTGTGGCTGCAGCAGGCTGTTGGCCAATACTGATCAAATGGAATCTCAAGTCTCCTCTAGCCATTGATTAGAGGTTAGAGCACAGGCCTATGGTTCTTTGATTCAAGGATAAGGCTTGACTGAAGTGTTCATTTTTCCTCAGATACATGCCACCTCTAAGCATCCATTGAATGCTCCAAAACAAAAGTGGAGTCTTGAAGAATCTTTGGCTTTTTAGGTTTGGCATGCTACTTGTAGATTTTGGGACTTTGGATTCAAATGGATCAGTGTTTGTCCTTTGGTTGTTCCCCTTGAGGTGTGTAGATGGATAAGTATGCTTGGAATTGCATAATTTGAGAAATTTGAGCCCTTGTGCACAAATATGCCTTGCCAAAACAGTTTGCAGCAGGGCATGTTGCAGCTGTCATAACTCCTAGCTCAGATGGAGTTTGGTGGAGTTCTTGGCCATTTTGGAAAGCTCTCATATGATACAACATATGTGTGATCATAGTTTATCTTGACACATTTTGGATCCAAGTGAAAAATTCCCCTACATTTTGAAAAAAGTGAAACAGATTCTGACTTAGTGAAAATTTCACCAAGTGTTGGAAAAAGTGGCTTTTCATGTTTTCAGCCATTTTGGTCACTCCATAACTTAAAATCCTTGAGGAATTGGAATGAGGTGTAGTTGACACTTTTAAAGTATACCATGAGAGCTACAAATCCATCTTTGGATCAGCCAAAATGGTTGCTTGGATCTCAAGTTAGGATCCTTGGAAGTTGGTACCCTAGCCACTTTGTTCCATAACTTGGAAAATTTCTAAGTTTTTTATGGTTACCCCTTTACAAGTTATTCCACTTTTCTTGATTTTTCTTTATGAATGATGATTCCAATCACAAATTAACATCATTTTAGGGTTAGGAAACCATAATTGATCAAAAAATCCTAAAGTCAAACTTTGATTTATGGGCACAATTGACTTTTTATCAAATGAATTCCAATCTGTGCGATCCTTTATGAAATCAAGTCCTTGAACTAAATCAAACTTGATGGATTGATTTCATAGGTGTTATAGGGTGTATTGAATCATGTCCCAAGGTTTGGGAGCATGTTTGGGTTAAAAGTCAAAGGCACGGTTGACTTTTCCTTCAAAAACCCTAGTTGTGGTCCTGATGAAATTGAAACTTGTAGATCAAGCTTTTTGGATTAATACATTGTTGAAAATGGATCAATGTGGTGTATTGGAGACCCTCAAATCATGTCTTGAGGTCTTGACTTATGACTTGTCCAAAAAGTTAACTTAGGGGTAAATTAGGTCAAGAAACCCTAATTCTTGATTTTTAGTGAATGCATCCCCTGAGGCTAAATTGACTTGATGATTGGGCCAATGGGGTCCCTTGGAGTATCTTGGGTTATGCTTTGATGTATTGGCTCATGCCCAGAGGAAAATTTCCATCTGGAGGCCCTGGTGGACCAAAACCCTGTGACACTGGCGATCTTGAGGATTGATCCACTTGGAAGGTTGCAACTTTGTGCTTGATCCTTGATGTGGGAGTCCTCTTGATCCTTTATGGATGTTTGAGAGGTTATAAAAGTTGAAGATCATGTAATTTCTTATTTGATCCTTTGTCTAAAAGCTCTAAGTGGGCTAGAAACCCTAATCCTGATTGTAGTGAATGTTCATCCCTCTTTGGGGAGACTGATGAGGCATGATGGTTCATCCATATTGTGATGATGATTTGTACAATGATGGGAATCTTAGTGGTCAAAATTTGGGGTATGACAGGTGCTATGGAGTGTGTCTGAATGCTTGGAATGGATGGAAATGATCTGGAACTTGAGATGGTACCCCAAAAGCAAATCTGTCAAGAACTAGAGCAATTGGCTGGTGATTTTGTGAAATTGGTGTTCCAGATGTTGTTTAAGTGTTTGGATCATTTCTATATGATGTTTATGAGGTGTGTGTGTGATTAGTTTGGTTGGAATGGCTCTCAAACTCAAAACCCGATAGTGACTTGCCTTAGAAGGCAAATTTAGAGTGAAAGAGGGGATTTTGAGGAAAGCATTAGTTGTAGTGCTTTGGTGTACTTAAACTGAGCATAAATGAGCTGTATTTATAGTAGAGCAAGTTTATTTTGCACGCAATAATGAATTGTGGCTGCAGCAGGCTGTTGGCCAATACTGATCAAATGGAATCTCAAGTCTCCTCTAGCCATTGATTAGAGGTTAGAGCACAGGCCTATGGTTCTTTGATTCAAGGATAAGGCTTGACTGAAGTGTTCATTTTTCCTCAGATACATGCCACCTCTAAGCATCCATTGAATGCTCCAAAACAAAAGTGGAGTCTTGAAGAATCTTTGGCTTTTTAGGTTTGGCATGCTACTTGTAGATTTTGGGACTTTGGATTCAAATGGATCAGTGTTTGTCCTTTGGTTGTTCCCCTTGAGGTGTGTAGATGGATAAGTATGCTTGGAATTGCATAATTTGAGAAATTTGAGCCCTTGTGCACAAATATGCCTTGCCAAAACAGTTTGCAGCAGGGCATGTTGCAGCTGTCATAACTCCTAGCTCAGATGGAGTTTGGTGGAGTTCTTGGCCATTTTGGAAAGCTCTCATATGATACAACATATGTGTGATCATAGTTTATCTTGACACATTTTGGATCCAAGTGAAAAATTCCCCTACATTTTGAAAAAAGTGAAACAGATTCTGACTTAGTGAAAATTTCACCAAGTGTTGGAAAAAGTGGCTTTTCATGTTTTCAGCCATTTTGGTCACTCCATAACTTAAAATCCTTGAGGAATTGGAATGAGGTGTAGTTGACACTTTTAAAGTATACCATGAGAGCTACAAATCCATCTTTGGATCGGCCAAAATGGTTGCTTGGATCTCAAGTTAGGATCCTTGGAAGTTGGTACCCTAGCCACTTTGTTCCATAACTTGGAAAATTTCTAAGTTTTTTATGGTTACCCCTTTACAAGTTATTCCACTTTTCTTGATTTTTCTTTATGAATGATGATTCCAATCACAAATTAACATCATTTTAGGGTTAGGAAACCATAATTGATCAAAAAAATCCTAAAGTCAAACTTTGATTTATGGGCACAATTGACTTTTTATCAAATGAATTCCAATCTGTGCGATCCTTTATGAAATCAAGTCCTTGAACTAAATCAAACTTGATGGATTGATTTCATAGGTGTTATAGGGTGTATTGAATCATGTCCCAAGGTTTGGGAGCATGTTTGGGTTAAAAGTCAAAGGCACAGTTGACTTTTCCTTCAAAAACCCTAGTTGTGGTCCTGATGAAATTGAAACTTGTAGATCAAGCTTTTTGGATTAATACATTGTTGAAAATGGATCAATGTGGTGTATTGGAGACCCTCAAATCATGTCTTGAGGTCTTGACTTATGACTTGTCCAAAAAGTTAACTTAGGGGTAAATTAGGTCAAGAAACCCTAATTCTTGATTTTTAGTGAATGCATCCCCTGAGGCTAAATTGACTTGATGATTGGGCCAATGGGGTCCCTTGGAGTATCTTGGGTTATGCTTTGATGTATTGGCTCATGCCCAGAGGAAAATTTCCATCTGGAGGCCCTGGTGGACCAAAACCCTGTGACACTGGCGATCTTGAGGATTGATCCACTTGGAAGGTTGCAACTTTGTGCTTGATCCTTGATGTGGGAGTCCTCTTGATCCTTTATGGATGTTTGAGAGGTTATAAAAGTTGAAGATCATGTAATTTCTTATTTGATCCTTTGTCTAAAAGCTCTAAGTGGGCTAGAAACCCTAATCCTGATTGTAGTGAATGTTCATCCCTCTTTGGGGAGACTGATGAGGCATGATGGTTCATCCATATTGTGATGATGATTTGTACAATGATGGGAATCTTAGTGGTCAAAATTTGGGGTATGACAGGTGCTATGGAGTGTGTCTGAATGCTTGGAATGGATGGAAATGATCTGGAACTTGAGATGGTACCCCAAAAGCAAATCTGTCAAGAACTAGAGCAATTGGCTGGTGATTTTGTGAAATTGGTGTTCCAGATGTTGTTTAAGTGTTTGGATCATTTCTATATGATGTTTATGAGGTGTGTGTGTGATTAGTTTGGTTGGAATGGCTCTCAAACTCAAAACCCGATAGTGACTTGCCTTAGAAGGCAAATTTAGAGTGAAAGAGGGGATTTTGAGGAAAGCATCAGTTGTAGTGCTTTGGTGTACTTAAACTGAGCATAAATGAGCTGTATTTATAGTAGAGCAAGTTTATTTTGCACGCAATAATGAATTGTGGCTGCAGCAGGCTGTTGGCCAATACTGATCAAATGGAATCTCAAGTCTCCTCTAGCCATTGATTAGAGGTTAGAGCACAGGCCTATGGTTCTTTGATTCAAGGATAAGGCTTGACTGAAGTGTTCATTTTTCCTCAGATACATGCCACCTCTAAGCATCCATTGAATGCTCCAAAACAAAAGTGGAGTCTTGAAGAATCTTTGGCTTTTTAGGTTTGGCATGCTACTTGTAGATTTTGGGACTTTGGATTCAAATGGATCAGTGTTTGTCCTTTGGTTGTTCCCCTTGAGGTGTGTAGATGGATAAGTATGCTTGGAATTGCATAATTTGAGAAATTTGAGCCCTTGTGCACAAATATGCCTTGCCAAAACAGTTTGCAGCAGGGCATGTTGCAGCTGTCATAACTCCTAGCTCAGATGGAGTTTGGTGGAGTTCTTGGCCATTTTGGAAAGCTCTCATATGATACAACATATGTGTGATCATAGTTTATCTTGACACATTTTGGATCCAAGTGAAAAATTCCCCTACATTTTGAAAAAAGTGAAACAGATTCTGACTTAGTGAAAATTTCACCAAGTGTTGGAAAAAGTGGCTTTTCATGTTTTCAGCCATTTTGGTCACTCCATAACTTAAAATCCTTGAGGAATTGGAATGAGGTGTAGTTGACACTTTTAAAGTATACCATGAGAGCTACAAATCCATCTTTGGATCAGCCAAAATGGTTGCTTGGATCTCAAGTTAGGATCCTTGGAAGTTGGTACCCTAGCCACTTTGTTCCATAACTTGGAAAATTTCTAAGTTTTTTATGGTTACCCCTTTACAAGTTATTCCACTTTTCTTGATTTTTCTTTATGAATGATGATTCCAATCACAAATTAACATCATTTTAGGGTTAGGAAACCATAATTGATCAAAAAATCCTAAAGTCAAACTTTGATTTATGGGCACAATTGACTTTTTATCAAATGAATTCCAATCTGTGCGATCCTTTATGAAATCAAGTCCTTGAACTAAATCAAACTTGATGGATTGATTTCATAGGTGTTATAGGGTGTATTGAATCATGTCCCAAGGTTTGGGAGCATGTTTGGGTTAAAAGTCAAAGGCACGGTTGACTTTTCCTTCAAAAACCCTAGTTGTGGTCCTGATGAAATTGAAACTTGTAGATCAAGCTTTTTGGATTAATACATTGTTGAAAATGGATCAATGTGGTGTATTGGAGACCCTCAAATCATGTCTTGAGGTCTTGACTTATGACTTGTCCAAAAAGTTAACTTAGGGGTAAATTAGGTCAAGAAACCCTAATTCTTGATTTTTAGTGAATGCATCCCCTGAGGCTAAATTGACTTGATGATTGGGCCAATGGGGTCCCTTGGAGTATCTTGGGTTATGCTTTGATGTATTGGCTCATGCCCAGAGGAAAATTTCCATCTGGAGGCCCTGGTGGACCAAAACCCTGTGACACTGGCGATCTTGAGGATTGATCCACTTGGAAGGTTGCAACTTTGTGCTTGATCCTTGATGTGGGAGTCCTCTTGATCCTTTATGGATGTTTGAGAGGTTATAAAAGTTGAAGATCATGTAATTTCTTATTTGATCCTTTGTCTAAAAGCTCTAAGTGGGCTAGAAACCCTAATCCTGATTGTAGTGAATGTTCATCCCTCTTTGGGGAGACTGATGAGGCATGATGGTTCATCCATATTGTGATGATGATTTGTACAATGATGGGAATCTTAGTGGTCAAAATTTGGGGTATGACAGGTGCTATGGAGTGTGTCTGAATGCTTGGAATGGATGGAAATGATCTGGAACTTGAGATGGTACCCCAAAAGCAAATCTGTCAAGAACTAGAGCAATTGGCTGGTGATTTTGTGAAATTGGTGTTCCAGATGTTGTTTAAGTGTTTGGATCATTTCTATATGATGTTTATGAGGTGTGTGTGTGATTAGTTTGGTTGGAATGGCTCTCAAACTCAAAACCCGATAGTGACTTGCCTTAGAAGGCAAATTTAGAGTGAAAGAGGGGATTTTGAGGAAAGCATTAGTTGTAGTGCTTTGGTGTACTTAAACTGAGCATAAATGAGCTGTATTTATAGTAGAGCAAGTTTATTTTGCACGCAATAATGAATTGTGGCTGCAGCAGGCTGTTGGCCAATACTGATCAAATGGAATCTCAAGTCTCCTCTAGCCATTGATTAGAGGTTAGAGCACAGGCCTATGGTTCTTTGATTCAAGGATAAGGCTTGACTGAAGTGTTCATTTTTCCTCAGATACATGCCACCTCTAAGCATCCATTGAATGCTCCAAAACAAAAGTGGAGTCTTGAAGAATCTTTGGCTTTTTAGGTTTGGCATGCTACTTGTAGATTTTGGGACTTTGGATTCAAATGGATCAGTGTTTGTCCTTTGGTTGTTCCCCTTGAGGTGTGTAGATGGATAAGTATGCTTGGAATTGCATAATTTGAGAAATTTGAGCCCTTGTGCACAAATATGCCTTGCCAAAACAGTTTGCAGCAGGGCATGTTGCAGCTGTCATAACTCCTAGCTCAGATGGAGTTTGGTGGAGTTCTTGGCCATTTTGGAAAGCTCTCATATGATACAACATATGTGTGATCATAGTTTATCTTGACACATTTTGGATCCAAGTGAAAAATGCCCCTACATTTTGAAAAAAGTGAAACAGATTCTGACTTAGTGAAAATTTCACCAAGTGTTGGAAAAAGTGGCTTTTCATGTTTTCAGCCATTTTGGTCACTCCATAACTTAAAATCCTTGAGGAATTGGAATGAGGTGTAGTTGACACTTTTAAAGTATACCATGAGAGCTACAAATCCATCTTTGGATCAGCCAAAATGGTTGCTTGGATCTCAAGTTAGGATCCTTGGAAGTTGGTACCCTAGCCACTTTGTTCCATAACTTGGAAAATTTCTAAGTTTTTTATGGTTACCCCTTTACAAGTTATTCCACTTTTCTTGATTTTTCTTTATGAATGATGATTCCAATCACAAATTAACATCATTTTAGGGTTAGGAAACCATAATTGATCAAAAAATCCTAAAGTCAAACTTTGATTTATGGGCACAATTGACTTTTTATCAAATGAATTCCAATCTGTGCGATCCTTTATGAAATCAAGTCCTTGAACTAAATCAAACTTGATGGATTGATTTCATAGGTGTTATAGGGTGTATTGAATCATGTCCCAAGGTTTGGGAGCATGTTTGGGTTAAAAGTCAAAGGCACGGTTGACTTTTCCTTCAAAAACCCTAGTTGTGGTCCTGATGAAATTGAAACTTGTAGATCAAGCTTTTTGGATTAATACATTGTTGAAAATGGATCAATGTGGTGTATTGGAGACCCTCAAATCATGTCTTGAGGTCTTGACTTATGACTTGTCCAAAAAGTTAACTTAGGGGTAAATTAGGTCAAGAAACCCTAATTCTTGATTTTTAGTGAATGCATCCCCTGAGGCTAAATTGACTTGATGATTGGGCCAATGGGGTCCCTTGGAGTATCTTGGGTTATGCTTTGATGTATTGGCTCATGCCCAGAGGAAAATTTCCATCTGGAGGCCCTGGTGGACCAAAACCCTGTGACACTGGCGATCTTGAGGATTGATCCACTTGGAAGGTTGCAACTTTGTGCTTGATCCTTGATGTGGGAGTCCTCTTGATCCTTTATGGATGTTTGAGAGGTTATAAAAGTTGAAGATCATGTAATTTCATATTTGATCCTTTGTCTAAAAGCTCTAAGTGGGCTAGAAACCCTAATCCTGATTGTAGTGAATGTTCATCCCTCTTTGGGGAGACTGATGAGGCATGATGGTTCATCCATATTGTGATGATGATTTGTACAATGATGGGAATCTTAGTGGTCAAAATTTGGGGTATGACAGGTGCTATGGAGTGTGTCTGAATGCTTGGAATGGATGGAAATGATCTGGAACTTGAGATGGTACCCCAAAAGCAAATCTGTCAAGAACTAGAGCAATTGGCTGGTGATTTTGTGAAATTGGTGTTCCAGATGTTGTTTAAGTGTTTGGATCATTTCTATATGATGTTTATGAGGTGTGTGTGTGATTAGTTTGGTTGGAATGGCTCTCAAACTCAAAACCCGATAGTGACTTGCCTTAGAAGGCAAATTTAGAGTGAAAGAGGGGATTTTGAGGAAAGCATCAGTTGTAGTGCTTTGGTGTACTTAAACTGAGCATAAATGAGCTGTATTTATAGTAGAGCAAGTTTATTTTGCACGCAATAATGAATTGTGGCTGCAGCAGGCTGTTGGCCAATACTGATCAAATGGAATCTCAAGTCTCCTCTAGCCATTGATTAGAGGTTAGAGCACAGGCCTATGGTTCTTTGATTCAAGGATAAGGCTTGACTGAAGTGTTCATTTTTCCTCAGATACATGCCACCTCTAAGCATCCATTGAATGCTCCAAAACAAAAGTGGAGTCTTGAAGAATCTTTGGCTTATTAGGTTTGGCATGCTACTTGTAGATTTTGGGACTTTGGATTCAAATGGATCAGTGTTTGTCCTTTGGTTGTTCCCCTTGAGGTGTGTAGATGGATAAGTATGCTTGGAATTGCATAATTTGAGAAATTTGAGCCCTTGTGCACAAATATGCCTTGCCAAAACAGTTTGCAGCAGGGCATGTTGCAGCTGTCATAACTCCTAGCTCAGATGGAGTTTGGTGGAGTTCTTGGCCATTTTGGAAAGCTCTCATATGATACAACATATGTGTGATCATAGTTTATCTTGACACATTTTGGATCCAAGTGAAAAATGCCCCTACATTTTGAAAAAAGTGAAACAGATTCTGACTTAGTGAAAATTTCACCAAGTGTTGGAAAAAGTGGCTTTTCATGTTTTCAGCCATTTTGGTCACTCCATAACTTAAAATCCTTGAGGAATTGGAATGAGGTGTAGTTGACACTTTTAAAGTATACCATGAGAGCTACAAATCCATCTTTGGATCAGCCAAAATGGTTGCTTGGATCTCAAGTTAGGATCCTTGGAAGTTGGTACCCCTAGCCACTTTGTTCCATAACTTGGAAAATTTCTAAGTTTTTTATGGTTACCCCTTTACAAGTTATTCCACTTTTCTTGATTTTTTCTTTATGAATGATGATTCCAATCACAAATTAACATCATTTTAGGGTTAGGAAACCATAATTGATCAAAAAATCCTAAAGTCAAACTTTGATTTATGGGCACAATTGACTTTTTATCAAATGAATTCCAATCTGTGCGATCCTTTATGAAATCAAGTCCTTGAACTAAATCAAACTTGATGGATTGATTTCATAGGTGTTATAGGGTGTATTGAATCATGTCCCAAGGTTTGGAGCATGTTTGGGTTAAAAGTCAAAGGCACGGTTGACTTTTCCTTCAAAAACCCTAGTTGTGGTCCTGATGAAATTGAAACTTGTAGATCAAGCTTTTTGGATTAATACATTGTTGAAAATGGATCAATGTGGTGTATTGGAGACCCTCAAATCATGTCTTGAGGTCTTGACTTATGACTTGTCCAAAAAGTTAACTTAGGGGTAAATTAGGTCAAGAAACCCTAATTCTTGATTTTTAGTGAATGCATCCCCTGAGGCTAAATTGACTTGATGATTGGGCCAATGGGGTCCCTTGGAGTATCTTGGGTTATACTTTGATGTATTGGCTCATGCCCAGAGGAAAATTTCCATCTGGAGGCCCTGGTGGACCAAAACCCTGTGACACTGGCGATCTTGAAGATTGATCCACTTGGAAGGTTGCAACTTTGTGCTTGATCCTTGATGTGGGAGTCCTCTTGATCCTTTATGGATGTTTGAGAGGTTATAAAAGTTGAAGATCATGTAATTTCTTATTTGATCCTTTGTCTAAAAGCTCTAAGTGGGCTAGAAACCCTAATCCTGATTGTAGTGAATGTTCATCCCTCTTTGGGGAGACTGATGAGGCATGATGGTTCATCCATATTGTGATGATGATTTGCATAATGATGGGAATCTTAGTGGTCAAAATTTGTTGTATGAAAGGTACTATGGAGTGTGTCTGAATGCTTGGAATGGATGGAAATGATCTGGAACTTGAGATGGTACCCCAACTGCAAATCTGTCAAGAACTAGAGCAATTGGCTGGTGATTTTGTGAAATTGGTGTTCCAGATGTTGTTTATGTGTTTGGATCATTTCGATATGATGTTTATGAGGTGTGTGTGTGATTGGTTTGGTTGGAATGGCTCTCAAACTCAAAACCCGGTAGTGACTTGCCTTAGAAGGCAAATTTAGAGTGAAAGAGGGGATTTTGAGGAAAGCATCAGTGGTAGTGCTTTGGTGTACTTAAAATGAGCATAAATGAGCTCTATTTATAGTAGAGCAAGTTTATTTTGCACGCAATAGTGAATTGTGGCTGCAGCAGGCTGTTGGCCAATACTGTTCAAATGGAATCTCAAGTCTCCTCTAGCCATTGACTAGAGGTTAGAGCACAGGCCTATGGTTCTTTGATTCAAGGATAAGGCTTGACTGAAGTGTTCATTTTTCCTCTAATACATAACACCTCTAAGCATCCATTGAATGCTCCAAAACAAAAGTGGAGTCTTGAAGAATCTTTGGCTTTTTAGGTTTGGCATGCTACTTGTAGATTTTGGGACTTTGGATTCAGATGGATCAGTGTTTGTCCTTTGGTTGTTCCCCTTGAGGTGTGTAGATAGATAAGTATGCTTGGAATTGCACAATTTGAGAAATTTGAGCCCTTGTGCACAAATATGCCTTGCCAAAACAGTTTACAGCAGGGCATGTTGCAGCTGTCATAACTCCTAGCTGAGATGGAGTTTGGTGGAGTTCTTGGCCATTTTGGAAAGCTCTCATACGATACAACATATGTGTGATCATAGTTTATCTTGACACTTTTTGGATCCAAGTGAAAAATGCCCCTACATTTTTAAAAAAGTGAAACGGATTTTGACTTAGTGAAAATTTCACCAAGTGTTGGAAAAAGTGGCATTTCATGTTTTCAGCCATTTTGGTCGCTCCATAACTTAAAATCCTTGAGGATTTGGAATGAGGTGTAGTTGACACTTTTAAATTATGCCATGAGAGCTACAAATCCATCTTTGGATCAGCCAAAATGGTTGCTTGGATCTCAAGTTAGTATCCTTGGAAGTTGGTACCCTAGCCACTTTGTTCCATAACTTAGAAAATTTCTAAGTTTTTTATAGGTACCCCTTTTCCAAGTTATCCCACATTTTTTTATATTTCTTGATAAATGATGATTCCAATCACACATTAACATCATTTTAGGGTTAGGGAACCATAATTGATCAAAAAATCAAAAAGTCAAACTTTGACTTTTGGGCACAGTTGACTTTATATCAAATGAATTCTAAACGGTGCGATCCTTTATGAAATCAAGTCCTTGAACTAAATCAAACTTGATGGATTGATTTCATAGGTGTTATAGGGTGTATTGAATCATGTCCCAAGGTTTGGGAGCATGTTTCGGTCAAAAGTCAAAGGCACGGTTGACTTTTCCTTCAAAAACCCTAGTTGTGGTCCTGATGAAATTTAAACTCGTAGATCAAGCTTCTTGGATCAATCCATTGTTGAAAATGGATCAATGTGGTGTATTGGAGACTCTCAAATCATGTCTTGAGGTCTTGACTCATGATTTGTCCCAAAAGTCAACTTAGGGGTAAATTAGGTCAAGAAACCCTAATTCCTGATTTTTAGTGAATGCATCCCCTGAGGCTAAATTGACTTGATGATTAGGCCCATGGGGTCCCTTGGAGTATCTTGGGTTATGCTTTGATGTATTGGCTCATTCCCAGAGGAAAATTTCCATCTAGAGGCCCTGGTGGACCAAAACCCTAATTTTGTGACACTGGCGATCTTGAGGATTGATCCACTTGGAAGGTTGCAACTTTGTGCTTGATCCTTGATGTGGGAGTTCTCTTGATCCTTTATGGATGTTTGAGAGGTGAGAAAAGTTGAAGATCATGTAATTTATTGTTTGATCCTTTGTCTAAAAGCTCTGAGAGGGCTTGAAATCCTTATCCTGATTGTAGTGAATGCTCATCCCTCTTTGGGGAGACTGATGAGGCATGATGGTTCATCCATATTGTGATGATGATTTGCACAATGATGGGAATCTTAGTGGTCAAAATTTGGGGTATGACAGGTGCTATGGAGTGTGTCTGAATGCTTGGAATAGATGGAAATGATCTAGAACTTGAGATGGTACCCCAACTGCAAATCTGTCAAGAACTTGAGCAATTGGCTGGTGATTTTGTGAAATTGGTGTTCGGGATGTTGTTTAAGTGTTTGGATCACTTCTATATGATGTTTATGAGGTGTGTGTGTGTGATTGGTTTAGTTGGAATGACTCTCAAACTCAAAACCCGGTAGTGACTTGCCTTAGAAGGCAAATTTGGAGTGAAAGAGGGGATTTTGAGGAAAGCATCAGTTGTAGTGCTTTCGTGTTCTTAAAATGAGCACAAATGAGCTCTATTTATAGTAGAGCAAGTTTATTTTGCAAGCAATAGTGAATGGTGGCTGCAGCAGGCTGTTGGCCAATGCTGATTAAATGAAATCTCAATTTTCCTCTAGCCATTGACTAGAGGTTAGAGCACAGGCCTATGGTTCTTTGATTCAAGGATAAGGCTTGCTTCAACTACACCTCATTCCAATTCATCATGGATTTGGAGTTATGGAATGATCAAAATGGCTGAAAACATGAAATGCCACTTTTTCCAAACCTAGAAATGCTTAAAAGAGGAACAAGACTCCAATTTTGGATTAGAGAATTTAACGGATGCACCAAGGTGGCATGGACTGAGCCATTTCCAACTGAATTCAGTCAAGACTTATCCAAGACCAAGGGAACCAGCAGCCTGTGCCCTAACCTCTAGTCAATGGCTAGAGGAGACTTGGATTCTCATTGCTCAACATTGGCCAAACCTCTGCTGCAGTTGCCATTCATTATTGCAGCCAAAACAAACTTGCTCTACTATAAATAGAGCTCAATTGTGTTCAGTTTGAGTACACCAAAGCACCACAACACTTGCTTTCCTCAAAATCTCTTTCTCTAGGCAAAAATACCTTCTTTAGCAAGGTAACTCTGAGTTTTTGAGTTAGAGAGCAATTCCACCACATCTTATGATCCAAACACATTCAATATATCTTATCTAAGCTATCCAAACTCTCACAAGTGACCTGTAACACCAAAATCACAAAGTCACCTCTCAAAACCTCAAAATAGGACTTTTGTGCATTTTTAAAGCCATGTCTTGATTCAGTCACTTTCCAAACCAGTTAAAACCTCAAACACACTCCAAATATCATCCTTGAACTGTCCCAAATGGTTCCCCCCATCTGGAACACCATTTGAGAGAGTTGGTATTTTGGTCACTTTTGCCCCTTTTGCAAGAAAGAGCTCAAACTTGCTCCTGAGGTTTCCAGCTGATTCCAACCATCCTAAAAGCTTCTAAGAGATCATTTGAGGGTGTCCAAAGCATCAAATCATTTCTGGAACAAGTGGCTTGGCAGATTGCACAAAAGCTCCCAAAAGAGGTAAGCATCATAACTTGGATTCTTTGAATCATGCTTTCTTTTGATGTCCACTGATCATGCATCTCTTATACATGTTATATGTGTTGTGTTTGCACCAATTTATCATGTAATTCATGCTTGTACCAAGAGATGGCATAGAAAATGCAAATCATGGCCTATTTCGAAACCACTATTGAGTTTTTCAATAGGAGCATGATCTGAAAAAAAATACCACCACCATTGGATTCCTTGTGAAATTCTAGGCAGGATAGACCTAAAATTTGTCCCAATCCATGGAGAAATGAGAAAGTTATGGCCTTCACGTTACTGACCAAAATCTTTCCTTGCCTTGCCTTGGGCCAGGCCAAAAACAAGGCAAGCCTTGTATATTTGTGGTTGTGTTTCAATCAACGGATGTATCACCACCCCAGTGGTAAGGTGCGCGCCCTATACACAAGAGGTCTGGCGTTCGAATCCTCCTCGCCCCAGATCCTCTTTTTGCTATTTTCTCCACTTTTTTATTATTTTTCTTATTATTTTTAATGATTTGAAAAATTAATAACTCCCTCAATTTTAATTATTTTCGATTGGTTCTTTTTGCAAACAATCACAAAAAAGTTGAAATATTTTATTCCACAAAAAAAATCAAGTTTATATTATTTATTTAATATAATTAGTATTTTTGTGAATAAATTCCTTTATAATTGTTTTTAAACATTTTAAAAGTGAATATTTACTTTGAAAATCAAAACCAAATGAGTTTTAATTCATCTTGTGATTAAAACCTCATTTTCTAAAACATAAACAAAAATCACAAGTGGTTTATTCAAACTTATTTGGTATTTTTATCATTTTTATTTGATTTTCTTTAAATATTTACTTTTAAAAGAAAACAAATTTAGGGTTTCCTTGATTTTCACTCAAACAAAACTTTTAAACACTCACGGGCCTCTAATAGAGTGTAAGACCCAATCCCCTTTTAACCAAAACAATTTTGGGCCTCAGATATTGTATAAGTCCCTCTGCATTAAAAGAAAATCTCGGCGCGATCGCCAGTTCAAAAATCAAACCCTTTGGGCCTACCCTCGTGTTATAAGCCCCATTTATTTTTCTTTAAAATCATTGGGCCTCTAATAGAGTGTAAGACCCAACCCTTTGTAGAAACCAAAACATTTTGGGCCTCAGTGTATTGTATAAGTCCCGATACCATCTAAAAGTTTGGCGCGATCGTCGCCTTTTAAAACAAAACCTTGGGCCTCTCCTGGATCTGTATGCCCCACCACTTGTACAAAAATAAAACTTTAGGCCTCTTGAGAGAGTGTAAGACCCATCCATTTGTACAGAAAACCTTTTTGGGCCTCAGTCACTTGTATAAGTCCCTCTGTACAAATTCAAAACAACAGTACCATCACTGATAAAACCTTGGGCCTCTCCTTGAGCTGTAAGCCCCAACAATCTTTTCAAAGCACTTTCTCCTTTAATTTTGAAAATAATATTGTTATCAAAGCTTTCTTTGTTGAACAACTAACCAAACAGCATGGAAGCTCTACAACTGAGTAAGTGTTTACCCGCTTTCTTTTCCACTTTCATATATATATATATATAACTGTATTGTGGGGCTGCTCACTGTAAGTCTCCTTTCACAAACTATTATATACTTGTCATATATCCACTGTGTAATATTAGTATAGTTATTTAGGTCTTTCCCCGACAACTACATCTAGCACTTGGTAAAGCCCTGTTGCTCACTCTTAAATACAAATAAAACTAGATCCCCATAGGATTACCAGACACAGTCTTCCCTCCTCTCGGGATTAAACAATATGAAGACGTGAAAGGCAACATTCTCGGTGAACCCTTTCTCAGACTGTCACCCTTAGAAATTGTCAAAGAAACTCTACTCCCCAGAGATGACCTTTTCTCCATGAATGGCATCTCTTGAGTTTCTTCCAAATTCTCGAACTTTCCTGGCTTGATCTATTCTCGGTGAATGTCATGTCTTGAACTTCTCGGGGTTTGGGGACCCCCAGGCTTCTTAAAAGCATCCCCGCCTCCTCTTGGGCGTTGTACAAGGGCCCTTCGGCTTCTTAAAAGCTCTCATGCCTCCTCTTGGGCTTATTACAAGTACCCAGAGACCTCTATAGGTATAGGAACAGAACCTAGTCATCAATTTGCTAGAGCTGTCTTTCTGAGTCAAGTGTCAGACCAGTTAATGGGTTGACCTTCATCCCTTAATATACCAGCCTTCTCTTGGGCATCATACAAAGATCATTCACCACCTGAGAATCGATTTCTCAAAACACCCGTAGGCTTGGACAGTCTCAATACCCTTTGGATTTGTCATTTCCTTTAAGAACGGGAAATAACCCCGATCCTCTGATCAGTGCCTAAGCACAACAATACCTTTAATCAATCCCTTCATAAGAACTGATTTTCTCTTTATCCAACAAACTGGACCTGTCACTAAACTGAAACAGTTACAATAGCCTCCTCTTGGGGTTTGTACAATGATTCTTCCCAGTGGAGCTAACCTATTCACACTCTCTTGTTGAGTATAAAAGACTCTCTCGTGGAGTCAAACATTTTCAGCCTCCGTCTCGGGCTTCGTACGAGATACAAAAACTCTCTTGTTGAGTATAAAAGACTCTCTTGTTGAGTCAAACACCTTTAGCCTCCGTCTTGGGCTTCTTACAAGACACATACAAAATCACTATCTTGTTGAGTCAACCCTTTTATCCTCCACCCCGGGCTTCGTACGGGATACAAAAAAATGACTCTCTTGATGAGTCAGCCACTTTCAGCCTCCATCTCGGGCTTTATACGAGATATAAAACACTCTCTTGTTGAGTATAAAAGACTCTCTTGTTAAGTTACACCTTTTAGCCTCTCTCTCGGGCTTCGTACGAGACACATAAAAAACACCCTCTTGTTGGGTCAATAGCCTCCTCTTAGGCTTTGTATAAGGAAACCCCGGTTGAGCCAATCAACCTTTTAGCATCAAAAGTTGTGCCTTGTTCACAGTATACAAATATAAACAACTCTTTTCCCCATTTAATTGCTGTAAGCGGCAAGCCTCTAGATTATTTACATCCACGCCATTGTCCCTCTTTTAGCATGAGAAATTCCTAAGGAAAGGTGGCATTGGTCTACACTGAGTTAAAGTCTTCTCCTTCAGGTTAAAAATCCCCTATAAAGGAAATTATGGCATTGCTGGATTCACATATCCCAGTTAAAGTAATTCTCCTTTGTAACCAGTCACTCAACAGTTGTGGCAAACAGACCCCCTTTAGAGATGACAAATTCTCTCTAAAGTCAAAACCCTTTAGCTTCACATCTTGGGCTTCGAACAAGGTACAAATAGACCTTTCAGCTACACATCTTGGGCTTTGAACAAGACACCAAAATAACCTTTTTCCTACGATCGCTCGGATTTCCCTGTTTTGTCAAACTAGAATACATAGGCATAAGATTGAAAAATCTTAGCGAGCACACTAATAAAAAGAACCCAAAATCTCGTACCCTCATAACATCAATCGAAAAGCATCAGACCTAACATCCTACCAATAGCCTAGACATTGTTTTTAACAAAATAATCTAAGAGAGACCCACAATCTTTGTAGCTTCTGTAAACCAACAGTCATCTGTTTAAACTCAGTATGCAAGCAGGGTTAATTGAAGATATCTATTTCCCTTCCTTCATCAGCTTCAATAGGATAAAAATGAATCGAGCTGTAGTACCCCAAAGCGATAGTTCTTCGCAACCACATAAAAACTCGCGTTACAGGGGACAGATATCCACCATGATTCAATTCAACTATGACCCAATATGGCTCGTTTATCCGCAGATGCTTTGACATTCGAAGAGACTGACTGGACTGATTCGTTTCCTTCGAAACTTCCAAATATCAAAAGTGTTCACAGATCGAACGCAGATCGTAGCCTCTTGCCTTCAAATCCCTAACTTTTGCCTGGATCGTCCTTTTCGGGTTTTCAATCCACCGGGATACCCATTTTTGCCAAAGTTGCCTTTTCAGGTTTTAAAATTTGCGGGTTTATTCTTTTCTTTTTTCCTTTTTATCCCTAATTTTTGCCCGAACCTCTTCTTTTTATGGTTCGCCGGGATGCCCTTTTTTGCCTGGATCTTCTTTTTATGTCCAGCGGGTCTCTTTTATGCAAAGTATTTTTTGACTACGTCTGCGTTCACAGGGGATGTAAAATCCTCGCCAACCATAGTTGAGAGTATTAAGGCTCTCCCAGAGAAAACCTGTCTTGCTACATATGGCCCTTCGTAGTTTGGAGTCCTTTTGCCCCTGTGATCTGTTTGAGGAGGAAGGATCCTTTTCAAAACCAGTTCACCAGCCTGAAAACACCGAGGACGCACTTTCTGATCAAAGGCTTTCTTCATCCTGCTCTGATACAACCGACCATGTGCAATGGCTGCCAACCTCTTTTCCTCGATAAGGCTCAGCTGATTCAGTCTGGAACGCACCCATTCAGCTTCATCAAGTTTCACATCTGCCAGAATTCTCAAAGAAGGAATCTCAACCTCTACTGGTAGAACTGCTTCCATACCATATACTAACGAGAAAGGAGTTGTCCCAGTTGATGTACGCACCGAAGTTAGATAACCGTGTAAAGCATAAGGCAACATCTCATGCCAGTCTTTATACGTTACCACCATCTTCTGCACAATCTTATTGATATTCTTATTTGCTGCTTCAACAGCCCCATTCATCTTCGGACGATAGGGAGAAGAATTGTGATGTTCAATCTTAAAGCTCTGACATAGCTCTTTCATCATCTTGTTATTCAAATTTGAACTATTATCAGTAATGATTCTCTCCGAGACTCCATACCGGTAGATGATGTCCTTCTTGATAAACCGAGCTACCACTTGTCTGGTGACGTTGGCGTACGAGGCTGCTTCCACCCACTTTGTGAAGTAATCGATGGCAACCAAAAGAAAACGATGCCCATTGGAAGCAGTCAGCTCAATATTTCTAATCATATCAATACCCCACATGGCAAAGGGCCAAGGTGATGACAACACATTTAGTGGAGTAGGCGGCACGTGCACCTTATCGGCATAAATTTGGAATTTATGACATTTCTGGGTGTATTTAAAATAGTCAGACTCCATAGTTATCCAGTAATACCCTGCTCTCAACAATTTTTTAGCCATAGCATGCCCATTGGCATGGGTACCGAAAGATCCCTCATGAACTTCTTCCATTAACAGGCTTGCCTCGTGTTCATCAACACAACGTAGCAAGACCGTGTCAAAGTTCCTCTTGTATAACACATCATCATTATTCAAAAAGAAATTCCCGGCCAACCTCCTCAGAGTTTTCTTATCCTTGGCAGACGCACCCTCTATATACTCTTGACTCTTCACAAAAACCTTAATATCATGATACCAAGCTTTGCCATCTGATACATCTTCCATCGAGAACACAAAAGCTGGTATATCCAGATGCATGATTCTGATTGAGGGAGTTTCATTCCAACGATTCACTTGATACATTGAAGACAATGTTGCCAACGCATCTGCCATCTGATTCTCCTACCGGGGTATATGATGGAAATCGACTCTGTCAAAGAAAGGTAACAACCTTCTGGCATAGTTGTTATAAGGCACCAAATTCACTTGACGTGTTTCCCATTCACCTGTAATCTGATTAACTACTAACGCGGAATCACCATAAACATCGAGGTTCTTGATTCTCAAATCAACCGCCTCTTCTAACCCCATGATGCATGCTTCATACTCCGCCTCATTGTTGGTGCATATGAATGCTAACCGTGCAGTGAATGGTATATGAGAACCCTGTGAAGTCGTAATGATTGCCCCTATTCTGTTACCATATGAATTAACAGCCCCATCGAAGACCAGCTTCCATTGGGATCCAATTTCAGGTCATTCATCATGCAGAGGCTCTTCACAGTCTTTCATCTTCAGAAACATGATATGTTCATCGGGAAATTCAAACTTCATCGGTTGATAATCCTCAATTGGTTATTCAGCAAGATATTCTGACAAAACACTTCCCTTAATGGCTTTTTGGGAGACATATTTACTATCATATTCTGTCTGAACCATCTGCCAATGGGCTATCCTTCCAGAAAGCGCTTTATTTTCAAACACATACTTGATCGGATCCATCTTCGAAATCAAGAGGGTTGTGTGGTTTAACATATACTGCCTCAAACGCTTAGTGGCCCAGGCGAGTGCACAACATGTTTTTCCCAGCATTGAGTACCTCGACTCATAATCAGTGAACTTTTTACTCAGGTAGTAGATGGGATGCTCTTTTCTACCTGACTCGTCGTGTTGACCGAGCACACACCCCATTGAATTCTCAAGAACCGTAAGATACATAATCAATGGCCTTCCTGGCACTGGCGGCAAAAGGACCGGAGGTTCCTGCAAATATTCTTTTATTTTTTCAAACGCCTTTTGACAATTTTCATTCCACCTGACCTCTTGATCTTTTCTTAATAATTTGAATATGGGTTCACACGTGGCTGTAAGATGAGAGATGAATCTAGCATTGTAGTTCAACCTCCCTAAGAAACCACAAACCTCTTTTTCTGTTCTCATTTCAGGTATTTCTTGTATGGCTTTTACTTTAGCAGGATCAACCTCGATACCTCTTTCACTGACAATAAACCCCAGTAATTTTCCAGATCTCACACCGAAGGTGCACTTGTTCGGATTCAACCTCAGTCTGAACTTTATCAACCTTTCAAACAGTTTCTGAAGATTCACCAGATGCTCTTCCTCCGTTTGTAACTTCGCAATCATGTCATCAACATAGACCTCAATCTCTTTGTGAATCATATCATGAAAGAGAGTCACCATGGTCTGCTGATAGGTTGCCCCAGCATTTTTCAATCAAAAGGGCATTACCTTGTAACAGAATGTTCCCCACGGTGTTATGAACGTCGTCTTCTCGATGTCCTCTGGGGCCATTTTGATTTGGTTATACCCAGAGAAGCCATCCATGAAGGAAAATACAGAGTATTGAGCAGTATTGTCCACTAACACTTCAATGTGAGGAAGCGATAAATCGTCTTTCGGGCTTGCTCGATTCAGATCTCTGTTGTCAACACACATCCTGACCTTTCCGTCCTTCTTAGGTACAGGCACAATGTTAGCAACCCACGGAGGATAATTTGTCACAGCAAGAAATCCAGCATCTATCTATTTCTGAACCTCTTCTTTAATCTTGACAGACATTTCTGGTTTCGTCCTTCTAAGCTTCTGCTTTACCGGAGTACATCCTTCTTTGAGTGGCAGCCGGTGTACCACAATGTCAGTGTCAATCCCAGGCATGTCTTGGTAAGACCAGTCAAAGATATCAACATACTTTCGAAGCATTTCAATCAATCTTCCCTTTACACTGTCTTCCAAAGCAGCCCCAATCTTTACTTCTTTCTTTGCGTCCTCAGTTCCCAAGTTAACAATCTCCAATTCCTCCTGATGAGGGAGAATGACCTTTTCCTCCTGTTTCAACAGTCTGGCCAATTCCTCGAGTTAGTCACAATCTTCATCAGCCTCTTCTTCAGCCTGATAAATGGGATCGTCGAAATCATACCGAGCCATAGCTGAATCATGATTCGTGGTATCTGAACAAGAAAACCTGCATGATTGATGATTCATGTTTATTATGTATGCAACGAACAAAAACACATTACCATTTTGATGTGATTCAATGCAGAAAAGTAAAAACAGAAAGACAGTGATCAAAATATTTGAATGTGAAAAACGTCATTTATTAATGATAAAGAAAACACACAAAATATTCAAGCCCTACAAATAAAAATCACTACGCCTTGGGCATAACGTAGGATTGTCATAACAGGAAAACAAAGGTGATTACACTGGGTCGGTCACTTGAATGGCTTTCTCTGATGACCAGTTGCAAAGATTTTGACCTAGAATGCAGGGGCGGATCCAATTATCCATATCGCAATCGCTATCCCCTTCCTCATCAATAACATTGATTCTGTCAAAGAACACATCAGCATTGGTAAAACAAACCGGACCATAAAACCTGGGAGGATCCTCAGGATGTCGGGGTGGCTTATATCCCAGCCCGTAAGTATTATGCTTTGTCTGGACCTCGATAACCTGACCCCATTTTTGTGAACTGTCGGCTTCAACCACAGCCCGTGCATCTTTGAAGGAAGACATGGAGACCTCTGGATGATATACCACTGCAGGCTGATTTGCCACTTCAGATTGGCTAACTTTTTTGTGAGGCTCCTCAGTGATCTTCACTGCTTCGAAACCCTGACATAAAGTTTCATGTATTTCGCCATCTACCTCCACGTACTTGAAAGTAGATAGATGACTTATCATGATATCCTCTTCTCCGTAAACTGTCACCACATGTCCGTCTACCATGTACTTCAGTTTCTGATGTAGAGTGGATGTCACATCCCCAGCACTATGAATCCATGGACGGCCTAGTAGATAAATGTAAGCAGGCTGAATGTCCATGATATAGAAGATAGCATCAAAAACCTCTGGACCAACCTTAATTGGCAGCATGATTTCCCCGAAGACAGATCTCTTGGAACCGTCGAAAGCATGTACCACCAAGTCACTTGGTGTGCAGATTAACCCACGAGTGTCCAACTTCATCTGAGCTTTCTTCGGTAAAACGTTCAAAGATGACCCAGTGTCAACAAGCACATGTGACATCAACGATCCTCGGCACTCAACTGAAATGTGCAAAGCATTATTATGATTTCTCCCGGCTGAAGTCAAATCAACATCAGTGAATCCTAAGTTGTTTCCTGCGTTAACATGAGCCACGACCCCCTCTAGTTGATTAACTGATATCTCCTGGGGTACGTATGCAGCATTCAACACCTTCAACAGTGCGTTTCGATGCACCTTAGAGCACAATAACAGAGACAAAATGGATATCTTAGACGATGTTTGGTGCATCTGGTCAAAAATTTTGTAGTCGCTTTTCTGAATCAGCCTCATAAACTCTTCTGCATTCTCGGAGAATGAGTTGTCACCCGGATTTGCTGCGGAGTCATGCACTACCGGTGTCTACACAGAATTATCCATAACCTGCTTTCCTTTGTCTGGTCTAGAACCACCAGCCTGATCATCAGACGGGATAAAGACTCTGCCACTCTGGGTAATAGCTCCTGCTTCATCATTACTTTTAGCACTGGATTTCATCACCGCCGTACCCATCAACTCTTACTTCTACCCATTAACAAACACTTCAGCACCGTAATTCCAAGGAATAACTTTTGTGCTCTCATACGGAATGGGCTCAGGAGTGGTGATAATGACCGGCGCTGGTCTTGTCGGCGCTAAAATGGTTACCGTATTGAAAGGGATAGTAACAATGGCAATATCATTCTTTTGGCTAGAAACTTCCTTCTCCTGATCGCACTTATCAAACTGCAACCGACCTTCATTAATTAGCTTTTGAATTCCAGATCTCAACAAATCACAACCATTTGCTTGCAGCAAACACTCTGGACAGCTTTTATCACAATCAGTGAAAACTCCCCCCTTCAGCAGTCTCTCCTTCACTACCAACAAAGGAGTCCTCAGTTCATTCACGTTTAGAACCAAATTCAAAGATTCACTCTCTTCTATAACAGCATTAACCCTCAGCCCATCGTGGTTCGGCATTGGGTTTTGGATGACATTTGGCACATCGTTGGAAAAGTTGATGGCCTTCGAATCCACCAGATCTTGGACTTCATGCTTAAAAGCTTTGCAGTTCTCAATGTGGTGCCCGGGTGCCCCAGAAATAAATTCAAAGTGGGCATTGGGATTGTAACCCGGAGGTGCATTGCCAATAATAGGAGCCAAAGTCCTCTTTTGAATTAACTGCAATTGCATCAGATGCTGAAACAACTGGGAATAAGGCAACGGTTGATTATCAAAGTGCCTATTCTGCTTAGGCCTTGGCTGATATTGGCGAGGAGCCTGATTTTGCTGTTGAGGCGGAAGTGCTGCAGGAATAGTTACTGAAGCCACCTGCTGATTATAATTCTGACGCTGCTTTCTCTTACTGCGGTATGACGAAACAGAATTCGCTTCCTCTTTCTTCTTATAATTCACACAAGGTTTCTTCCCTCCACTAGAAGAAGGCCCATCATTGCCTGACACCTTCCCAGTTTTAATTCCACTTTCCAACATTTCCCCAACCAAGATCAGATCAGCAAACTTCCCTGACATGCAAGGCAGCAGCTTCTCATAATAATGACCTGGAAAGGTAGCCATAAACATATTCAACATTTCCTTCTCCAACATGGGAGGTTGTACCCTTGCTGCCAGTTCACGCCACCTCTGGGTGTATTCTTTGAAGCTCCCGTTATTTTTCTGAGACATGCTCTACAGCTGAGTCCTGTTGGGAGCCATATCAATGTTATATTGGTAGTACTTGACAAAAACCTCTACCAGCTCTCTCCAGTTGTGGACGTTACATCTCACCAATTGTATATACCATTCCAGCAATGCCCCAGACAGGCTATCCTGGAAGAAATGCATCAGTAATTTCTCATCCCTAGAGTACGCAACCATTTTTCTTGCGTATGCCCGGACATGAGTCTTTGGGCAAGTGGTACCATTGTATTTCTCAAAGGTGGGAACTTGAAACTTGTGCGGAATTACGACACCGGGGACCAGCCCAAGATCATCCAAATCCATACCTACGGAGTTCAGATTCACAACCCCTTTCAGCTGTTCCTTAATCAACCTGATCCTCTGATCATCAACAATAGGGGGAACACCATCTCCACCTTGCACAAAAAATATGTCATCCTGTTGGTCATCATATCGACAGCCATGAACAAAACATACACTATTTCCTCCTCCTACAACAAAAGGAATCAGAACCTGCTCTCCTCCGCCCGGAGGGATCACAACAAAAGGAACATGAACACCTCTGCCCAGAGGACTAATAGGAATACCATTACCCCCAGCACCTCCGCCCAGAGGAATGACATTATTATGAAGGCCGCCGTGAAGAACGCCATCCTCGTCAACTCTTGCCACCAGGAGTTGGACAAGGGTTCTGAGCTGTTCCTGCCCCTGTGCAACTCCTTGCAACTCCTGGTAGAATGCTGATCAATCTGCTGATCAGCAATCCTGCCTGTGGAAGAACACGGTAAGAAACCTAGAGATAAACCTGCTATGCACAAAAAATGCAAAATGATTATGGTTATGCAAATGCAAATGCAAATGCAAACATCATATTTAAACATTTCCAGGACGTATCCGCTTTAAGTCCAGTCTTTGAAACTAGGCAAGGGATTGGACCCAATATCGGAAAATAAATCCGAACCCAGAAATACCATAGAATCAACACAAAGGAAGCACACCCTTTCAAAAACTGAGAGATGTTGATACATACATGATTAAACCAAGCATTTTATATCATGTCATAAGAATTCATACAGACAGGTCTGATATAATTAAAGGCGATTGCATCAACAATCCTGATGGTAATCCCAACAAAATATAGCAACAAGATCACTACAAATTAATTCCAAACAAACTGGCTTCAACTTCCTCCAGAAGATCCACAGTGTCTGGATGTGTAGGTCGCTCTATCAACCCTTTGACCAGTCTGTTCCTCTTTTCAACATCTTGATTCAGCCTAGTAATCTGTTCTTCAACACCATTGCCTTCGCGCCTTGATTTCTTGACTTCGCCTTGCAACTTGAGCTCTTCAATTTCCTTCTGAGCTTCTTTCCACTTACCAGAGAAGTGCTTTTTATTTGCCTTCATTCTTTGGAGTTCTTCTTTTAACTCCCCATTCTCAATCTTGAGCTCTTCCCACATTTCCTGATACATGGTTAGCTTGGCCTCAGTCTCAGTCAAGAGCTTCTTGTTTTTCCTATAGGCCTTGCCAGAAGATTCAGCAGTCATACTGATTTTTCTACAGTGCTGAGCTCTATCATCAAGATCTTTCTCCCCTTTTTCCAGGCGCTCTGTCAAATCTTGGACCTTCCATTTCAACTCCAAGTTGTCATGTAAATCACCCTGCAGCTGACTACTCATACCTGTATTTTCCACCCTCAGATCATGCACCAATTTTCGCTGCTTATCGAATTCTTTAATTGGTACGGTGATTTTCTCTTCTACCACTTTGGGATATAAGGGAGGCGCCCAATCAAAAGGCAAGTAGTACTCTTCGACCCTCTTCTTTATCCAGCATTCGTATGGAGGGAAAGTTTGATTGTTAGGCAAACCCCAAAGTGCTTTTCCTCTCTCCTGTTTACTGAGCCATGCTTCGGAAGCTTTCTGCGCCATATCTAATCCACCGCCAGCCATGTGAAAATACAAAGACTCTTCCACCTCCTTTTCAGCCGATGGATCTTTCAGGGCATATCCAAACTGCCGGATAGCCAAAGAAGGATTATAGTTAATACCTCATTTTCTCCCTATCAATGGTACGCTGGGGTATTCACCACAGCTGTGCAAAATGTCTTTAACCAGTAATCCATGATTCACCCAAACAATATCCTTAGCATCTAGGCCCATCAGACGTTGACTCCATTTCAAAGAATTTTTAGTATCCCTGAAAGCACCTGACTGAGGTAGACGATTGGTAAACCACTTATTGAAGAGAGGTGCACAAAATTAACTGTCCCACCTCGCCTCTTCTCATTCCTGTTGTATAAGGTATAATGAAGATCTCTTAACAAGATCGACACTAGATTCTAAGTTATAAATATCTTGATAGCATCCGTATCAACAAAATTAGGTTCACTCGGGAACAGGACAATACCATATATACAGAGAACCAACACTACATTGAAAACAGTCCACTTCTTCTCCTTAGCTGCTTCTTGAGCCTTGTTTACCAAGTAGGTCAAGTGATATCCACAAACCCTTCCCTTACTAGAAATATCAGCTTCTAAAGTTGACTTGCTCAAATAAAGAGCACCAGCCACAACTTGGAAATCAAGATCTGCCTTGGAACCACAGAAAGGAGCACCTTCTTTAATGGAAATTCCCAGGATATTAGAATACTCTTCCAGAGTAGGAACCAATACATAATATGTCAATACAAAGCACCTCAGGGAAGGATCATAGAACTGCATCAAGGTGTGCAAGCCATTATATTCATACTCATTGAGGTTACGAACAAAAGATAGGATCCAACCATACTTCTCTTTGAACATTCCTAAGACTTCCGGACCGGCCATCTCTTGTAACCTACAAATCTGACCAAGAATGAGCTTCGGGAACTTGTACACAATGGTATTCTTCTTACTCCTTTTGGTGTCCATCCCTATAACTTCCCGTTGACTGGAATCAAAATATCAGATACTACCTGGAAATGAAAAATATGAATGTTAGAAAAAAAAGATGATGCAATGCAAAGCATGGGATCAAGGTGCCACGTGTCTGTGATGGACTAAAATAACTGAATAATTCCAAGGCTCAAATTCCCCAGAATTCCAGAACAATAGAGTAACCACACAGATAAACCATATTGATAAGAACTCCAAAGTACCGGGTATGCTGAAAGTCAAGGTTTCCTAAAAACCTGTAAACAACCTGCCCCTCTCACATGTGGGTACTAGAAAACGAAAGATCCTCAGCTTCTGGAACTGAGGTCGAGAAGCAATAGTACATTCCTCCCTCGGGGTACAGTACTATCGACAATCGAGGAGTGCCTCCACTGATTCCGTTACAAAAAGGATATCCTATAGCAAGTTCCCGGCATTGGGTCCTCGGATCGAGAATGTTTAATGGGTTTGTCATTTCTGGTATGCCATTATCATAACTCGGGAGGAGTGTCGTTACTGAGTTCTCGGGAATGGTCACCAGAGTCGACAATTGCTCCAGAGAATATCTACTGGCCTGTATCAAACATACAGCAACAGATAGCTTCGGATAGAACCTCGTTTGGCTGTAGGTCTCGTGAACACCCGCACGTGGCCAAACACCACGGGAGCGACGTGCCTTCCCATGCTAATACCTGTGTGTATGCTCAAGCCTGGGTAGTGGGCTTATCTCTCAGATCACCCTGCCCACCAAACAGAAAAAACCAGTATAGCACAGCACAGTCCAGCATAATAATGAAATACAATGCAATAAATGCGGTAAATACAGTAAAACAGTAAAACAGTAATACGGTAATACAGTAATGCACCACAAAAATAATGCACCACAATAAACACCCAATGAAAAAAAACAAGCAAGCGCTAGGATTGACTCGCAAAGGGGATGGACCAGCAAAAGGTCAATGAATTCCCCATCAGAGTCGCCAGTTGTCGCTCTCGAGATTTTCATCCAGGTACAAACGCGAAAGTGGCGCAGAACAGAGTCGCCAGCAATGTGTATTTATCCCAAGAGAGGGAAAGGAAACACTGCATAAACCTGAGGGAAAGGAAAGAGCATGGTCTCACGACCAAGAGAAACGGGTAAGGGAGTCGGTTACGCGAGGGGAAGGTATTAGCACCCCCCATGCGTCCATCGTACTCGATGGGATCCACGCTTGTTGTCTCGATCAAAGGGTGTCGTCATCTGGAGCTCCACTGCTACTGGAAACGAGAAGGAACCGGAACGGAAAAGAACGAAGAAACGGGGGAGAAAAGAAAAATAAGTGACTTGATAGGACATCGCCCGTCCTATGCCTACGTATTCCCTCGTGTAATGGGAAAGTCAGAGTCAACATAGTTCGGACACGAACTAAGGGGGGAGGTTGCTTGCCAAGACATCACCGTCTTGTGCCTACGTATCCTCAATCTATCCAGAAGGAGGAAATCAGAGCAGTCGTAGTTCGACCTAACAAGGTCTTAGTGTTTTTTATGAGCGACGTTAAGTTCGCGTCCGGCAGTTAGGGTCGATGCCTGTTTGCGACCAGACGGAAGTAACGTTCCCTTTTCTGAAAAATGTTTGAAACTTAATAATCCTGAAGGATAAAAAGGTTTGAATTTGTTTTACGTTTTTTAGACAGAAATGGATTGAAGTTAATTTGTAACTTGCATTGCACCTAAGTCTACAACATAGGAAAGAATACGTCGCGTATGGCCCCAACAGGACGTACACTAAGTAGCCTAGAAGAATGAAGGGAGACCCCCCATACTTCACTTCCCATATATAAGGCTCATACGCAATACACGTTAACCTTTATTAAGTGTTTTAGAAGTGTTATGAGAAGAGGAGAAGACTCAAGAAAAAGAAAACACTAAGGGGAAACTAAATTGTTCCTAATGTTGTCATACAAAGGATGGCCCTAAGGTCAAGGTTTAAGAATCTAAGTCTAAAGAGAAAAGAGGGATATCACTACCTAATGCTTATCTTACCTCACCTTAATCAAAAATTATGGATGAGCTAGGATCCCAAAGGGTGTGAAGAAGTTATACACAAAGCATTATATCATGATATTCATAAAAGAGAAAGAGAAGTAAGATAGATGAGAGATGAAAGAAGAGATGAACATGGATAACCATCCACATGTCCAAGTACCTTACCGCTGCCCCTACACAAAAGGTTAGCATAGAATCATCACAAGTAATGAAAACAAGTGAAAGAAACTAAACCAAATAATACTAGTTGTCTTAGGAAGACAACTTAAGAAGAAAATAAGGTTTAAACCAAAGGGGAAAGGTCCTAAGGGTTAAGGATGCTTCAAGGTCAGTAGGTGCATGCTAAGGGTCCTTACCAAAGTAAACATTCCAAAAGAAACCACACAAAAGCAAACTATGCACTAGACAATCATACAAATGCAAGTTGTATGCTACTAATGAAAGATGGATGCACATGGTTCATAAACATGGATGAATGCACATGTAAACATCAAAGTCATAAGGGAATGACATTTAAGAATGTATATGCATATCATTGAATGAACATACAAGTCATGGATGCAAGCATTTAAAGAAATGAAGAAAGGAGAAGTGAACAAACACAATTGAAGTTCAACAATGAAGCATACTTGTAGTGCCAGTCAAAGATAAAGATGAAATGAGATCATGCATGTCTAATGGACACAAGTCAGTAGCACATGACATTTGAAATGACATTTAGAAGTCAAGAATGTATGCACAAAGTTCACCCAAGTATCATGTTGAAGCACATTGAAGACTAGAAGCAAACATAGTTCAAACAAGTTCAAATAAGCATGCAAAGATTTATGAACTTAAGAGACATGTGATGTGAAATTATAGGTCATGGAATATGGTTGAGGATGATTGGAAAAAGAAGTGAATCATGTTTAAGTGATGGTTTAAGATCATGCAAGTGTTGATGCAAACATGTGCTCAAAGAAAGTAAAGTGATAATGCACAAATATACAACGCATTTCAAGTTAAAACATGTGCATACAAGTCATGTAGGGATGAATTTTGAGTGACCTATAACATGAGAAAAGTGACCTATAATGTTCATGCAACATGGATTAAAAGGTCTCAATAATTTGGAAAATGGAATGCACACAATGCATATTAAAACCTAGCATAAGTCTTCTAACATTCACACAAACAAACATGCTTTAAGAATAAATCAAAAGTGGTGTTAGAGGCTCAATAAAATTGGAAGATTCAAGTCATTTGGAGTGCAACCAGTGTGCAAACATGCCTAAAAAAGATAGCTCAAAAGCAATTAATAATCATGCTCAAAGATGCTTCACAATGTCATACAAACCATGCAAGCAAATGATCAAAGATCTCATCCAAAAGTCAATCAAACAATGACCTAAAAATCTATGAAAAAAAGTATGAGATCCATCAATATATCATGGAGGCATGTATCAAATATCAGGTGAAAATTCAGCACAAAACTAGGTCAAACAAATTAGGAATGAAGTATGTATCATGGATAGATGCACAAACAAAAGAAATTAAAAGAAAATTCATGAAAACATGTCAAAATATGATAAAACCAGAAAATAAAATATGTAAAAATTATTTAAATGTCTTACAATGTTTCATGAATTTTTAAGGAATTTTTGGATGCTCAAAAGTATTTTTAAAAATTAAAAATGAAAACAGTATGAAAAAGCAAAATAAAAATGCAAGAAATGATTAAGGAGGTGCAACACTAGCAATTTCTAAGTTATAACTGCATTGGGCCTGGAAAAGAGGGGTGCGCGTAGCAAGAAAAACCCAGCCCAATACCACGTGTTCAGAGGAGGGTGAATAGCATGGATGTTAGTCAACAAGTTGACTCATCAAGACCCATCAGATCAAGTCAAAACAAGATGATCAAAGAAGTAATGCAATCATGCGGTTCACAATGCAAACACATGCCAGGTTATAATGCATCACACACGTGGAACCAAAAAGGACCAGAAAAAGAGCACGTGAGGGAGAGCCTCCCTCATTAATGTACTGGCGTGTTTCTGTGCATTGGATAAAAAACAATCAACGGTTGTGACTTAACCTGGCAAATGGCTAGGGTTTATGAGAGATTGAACATTCAGGTGGCCGGAGAAGACTCCGGTCGTCTTCTCCGGTGAGTCTCCGCCGTGCACAGTTGCCAAACATTCCAGAAACGCACAAATCATATATCAAAATGCTCGTCTTACCAAGTAGATCACAGATCCGGCCTCAAAATTCACATACAAATCACACAAAAAGAGAAACGAAGAGAAACAGTTTGCCCTAGCATTTGAGATCTATGCACCGAAGTGCCTATCAACTAGCCAGATGATCACATTGCTCCTACTGAGCTTCAATCATGCAAAAAAACAAGTTAAGATCAACTAAAACAATGCAAGAAAAGCTGAAGAAGAACCTGAACTGTAGTGTAGCTTTGAATCAAAGAAAACCAGAGGTGAGATTCCTAGCTTTGCTTGAGCTTTAAATCAGCCAAATAAAGACACTATAAAACTTGAAACCTCTTGAATTTCAGTTGATGAAGATGAAGAAAATTGAAGTACAAAGCTATGCTTCACTGCCTCTACTTCACTGATGATCCTTGATGAAGATGAATGTAGAGATTTGCAGAGAGATCTATGGTATCAGAAGCTTCAAGAGAGAGAGCAAATTAAGAGAGAGAGTGTGAAAATTTGGTGAAGTGTGAAGAATGAAAAGTTAGTTTGAGTTTCTGTTGGAGATTGGTTTATATATGTGAGATTAGCTTATAACTGTCATGGTTAATAGTTAGAAGTGTGGTTAGGTTAGTTGTGAAGTGAGTGAAGAATGAAAATGAACTTGAGAATGGAAAGTGAAGTGTAGTGAGCTGGCACGGGTTATTTGTTCATGTATGGAGGAGCATGAAACTTATGGTGCTGCTTAGGATGGAGGGTGATGATGTAATGCTGCTGAACTTAACACCCAAACTTCTTGCACAAGTTTCTTCTTATTTTGTGTTTGAACCAATGTGGCAAAAGATGTACATGATCATGTATGGTTGTAAGAGGTATGTTTGTCTCAAAATGGTAATGTATGGTGTGATGTATGTGAAGCATGCGTGGGATAAACAAATAATAATGCACCAAGTTCATCCTGAAACAGTTGCTTGGTAAGGAAGAAAAATAGTTGGCATGATATGAACTTTGGAGGAATAAATCTCCATGGCCAATGGATGAGATGAAGAGTTCTTGGGGTCTTTAGAAAGAGGGGATGGAGTAGAGCAACTTTGGTGTGGAAAGCAAACATGATTAAAACCTCTAACATGCTTAAAATTTTCTATGAAAATACTTGCATCCAACTATATTGGCAAGTCAGCTTGACCTGGTTGTGCCCTACCACATGCGTGTGAATGAATCAGTTGGAGACCATACACTTTGCCTCATTATATCTCTCAATGAGTTGATCATATGAAAATTTCTCCAACATCAAAGTTGAAGATGAGATCAAGAGGAACAAAAACTATGTTGGACAATTTTTCAATTGAAGCTTCTATCTTGGAGAAATTTGCCTTGGAACATTGACATGTCATGCACATAAGGTGTTTGTAAAAATAACTGCGTGCTGACTTGTCATGACTTACAAATTTTCCTTGATTTGTCTCAACTTTAATCCATCATATCTATCTCAATTTTGATCCAATGGACATGTTCTTGGTATGGTTTTGAAGCTTGGAATGTGAACTTTTGATAGGCCTCTATAACCTTTCAACTTGGTGCTTGGATAATGGAAAAAGAATGCTCCAAAGATGACCCTTCAACTTGACAAAATTTGCCATAAATGGAAACCCTTCATTACTATTTTTGGCAACTTTGCACATCTCTTGATTTTTTATGAATCTCTTGATAATTCTTGATCACATCTTCACCAAGGATCATAATTGAGATAAGAAACATGAATTTGACCTCAAAAAGTCAGAAGTTGACTTTTCCTTCTGCACAGTTGACTTTTCCCAAATTCTCCTGATTTTCAGTCAAATGATCAATTGAAACCCTTCCAAACCAAATTATTGGACAATTCTCCCATCTTAGACACTTAAAGACTTGAGGAATACCATAGAATCAGGTCTTGCCCAAAAAATTAAAAATAAATTGATTTTATGGCAAACCCTAGTTTTGTACCCTCAGTCTAGGAGAAATCAACATATCCTCCAAATCCAAATTCCTCTGAGTATGATGTGTATCCTCTCAAACAATGATGAGATATGCCATTTGGTGAGGATACAAGCTCAATGATCTTTCCCATTGGGGTGTTATACTCAATAATCCCGAAAGCCTAATCTTGCACTGGTTAGGAAAAGGTGGTTCCCTTGAGATTTCTTGTCAAGCTTGATCACATGATGAGATAGTGGGTCTATTAAGATCTCTTGAGGCTCAAGGCTCCTTTGATTTGACTTAAATACCTTGATCCCATGCTAAGGCCAATGGTATGCGATAATGATTATGCAAAAATGTAATGAAACATAAGCCAGTTAAAGTAAGAAACATGAGGGCAAATTTTGAGGTGTTACAAACGCGAGCAGCTAACTCTCTCCATCTTTGAGCATACCCTCTGAATGATTCATTATCCACTTAAGATAAACCTTGCAAATGTAGGCGGCTAGGAGCCATGTCAAGATTATAATTGTACTGCTTTACAAAGGTGTTGGCTAGACCTGACCATGATCGGATGCTACCACTTTCCAACTGCATATACCAACTCAAAGATGCCCCACTCAGACTGTCTTGAAAACAGTGGATCATAAGCTTATCATTGCGGACATGTGAGGTCATTCTTCTGCAAAACATCACCAAATGTTGCATTGGACAGCTGTCCCCTTTGTACTTTTCAAAATTAGGCATCTTGAACTTCGGAGGCATTACCAGGCTGGGTACCAAACACATGCTCGAAGCATTCAGATCAAGAGTATCACGCCTCATTAAGGCATCAAGCTTCTTCTCCAATACACGAAATCTTTCATCAAACTGAATAGTCCCTTGGAAATCTGGCATAGAGAAGGCAAAACTCTAATAGTCTGTGGCATCAAGAGAAGAAGAATGTCCATCTCGGATGATGGTACGCTCCTGTATAGCTTGATCCTCAACAGGGATTCGAACAGGCTGAGCTTGAGCAACAATGTTCACCGGAGCTTGAGCTTGAGCACTGCAGGTCGAGGACAAAGGATGGACGAGCTCCCTCTTGGCCGGAGAACGATATTCAAAATGATGCAAGATGCAAATGCAATGCAATATAAATGCAGTAAACATGGGATCAAAGCTTCCACATATTCTAAATAACTGCTGTGCTGCTGACTAAATAAGTTCACAAGTCTGTTCTGAAGAAAATACCAGAATACCAGCCTGATAAATCCATACTGATAGGAAAACAAGAAAACCAGGCATGTTGAAGGTCAAGGTCACCTGCAAACCTGTAGACATCGTGTCCCTATCACATGTGGGTTCTAGAAAACGAAAGGTCCTCAGCTTATGGCACTGAGGTCGAGAAGCAATAGTACATTCATCCTTCTGGGTACAGTATTATCGCCAATCGAGGAGCACCTCCACTGATTCCCTTTCAAAAAGGATATCCTATAGCAAGTTCCCAGCATTGGGTCCTCGGATCAAGAAGCGTAATGGGTTTGCCATTTCTGGTATGCCATTATCACCTCTCGGGAGGAGTGCCGCAACTGAGTCCTCAGGAATGGTCACCAGAGTCGACAGTTCATCAAGAGAAGATCCAATGGCCTGCATCAACATGCAGTATCAGACATCTCCCGATAGAACCTCGTCTGGCTGTGGGTCTCGAGAACACCCCACGTGGTCAACACCACGGGAGCTACACGATTATCCACTCTAATACCTGTGTGTATGCTCTAGCCTGGGTAGTAGGCTTATCTCTCAGAACCCCCCAACCTTCCAAACAGAAAAACTAGTACAACACAGCATAGTCCAGCATATGACCGTAATGAAATGAAATGCAATAAATGCGGTAAAAAAAATAATATACCACAAATAAAGCACAACAGTAAACACCCAATGAAATAAAACAGACAAGCGCTAGGATTGACTCGCATAGGGAACCATCTTCCCCAGCAGAGTCGCTAGCTGTCGCAACCGCGAAAAACAACCGACGAGAAACAGGAACAGAAGAGTCGCCATCGAACGTTATTTATCCCAACGTAGGGAAAAGAAACGATCGAAGAAAACATAAAAGAGGGAAAAAACATGGTCATCGCAACCATAGTCTGGGTTCGGGAGTCGGTTACGCGAGGAGAAGGTATTAGCACCCCACGCGTCCATCGTACTCGATGGGATCCACGCTCGTTGTCTAGTCGAAGGGTGAGTTATCTAAAGCCTACTGCTAAACAGAAACGGAAAACAAAAAGGGAAAAAGAGACTCGATAGTACATCGTCGTCCTAAGCCTACATATTCCCTCGTGTAATGGGAAAGTCAGAGTCAACGTAGTTCGGACGGACTATGCACTAAAGGGGGAGGTTTCTCGCCAAGACATCGCGTCTCGTGCCTACGTATCCTCAATCTAACCAGAGAGAGGAAATCAGAGCAATCGTAGTTCGACCTACGGGTCGAAAAGGGGAAAAGTCTCGATCACACTAGGGTGAGCGAAAGGGCTCAGTAAACATGTTGGTCTCGATCACATGGGTGCGAGAGAAGGGGGAATTAGTTGTTAGTGTGCTAGCCAAGATATCGCATCTCGTGCCTACGTATCCTCATTAGGGAATGAGGAATCAAAGCATCCGTAGTTCACGGGACTACGGGAGAAAAGGAAGGAAGGGTGCTCTCCAAGACATCGCCATCTTGTGCCTACGTATCCTCAATCTATCCAGAGGGAGGAAATTAAAGTGTCCGTAGTTCGTGGACTACGGGAAAACTAGAACGGTCTCAATCGCAAAGGTGCGAGAGAAAAGAAGAAGGACACTCGGAAGGTCCAAGGGAGTCTGAATCCTACAAATTATCATGCAAAGATGGCCCTAAGTTCAGGATTAGGAGGGAAGTCTACCTAATGTTGTCATGCTTGGATTGAGAGCCTAATGTTTATCCTACTCCGACCTTAATTAGAAATTAAGTCGGACTAGGAGCCTTAAGGGAGCATGTGAATTCAGAGTAATCAACAAGTAAACACCAGACGACTCAATCACAAAGAGAAAATCAAATAAGAGGCGGTCAAGTATTTAATCAAGAATTAATCAAAATAGGCATCCAAAATCAAGTTCAACAATTAATCAAAATATCCAAGTTAAAAATAAAGTGCGAATTAAAATCAAGATTAAATTCTAAGGCTAAAAGCTAAAATTAAAGATTAATAAAAAAAAGTATTTAAGCCTAAGATTAATTCAAAATAACTTCTAATAAAAATCTAATTCTATCTAATCAAATTCTAAAGTTTAAAACTAAATATTAAAAGTTAATTAACCAAAGTTAGTGATTTCAAAAATATTAACTAATCCTAATTATCCTAAGCCAATTAACAATGTTCAATTAGAATCTAATAATAATAAAAAAACCAAACAAAAATAAATTCTAAAAATGAAATTAAAATGGAAGGGTGCAAAGTTGATTTGGGGGTGTGGACAGGGTATCAGGTGCTGGGCTTTAGATGTGCGGCCCAAGAAAATATTGAAAGGCAACCAGGGGGGGTGTTGAGCGAAATGAAGGGTGGTGAGCAAAACATTAAATGGCCCAAGGAGCCCAAACCACCTCACCGTTAACGTAAAATGAGAATGAGACTCAGCCTCCACAGAACACTCACTGCGCCGTTCCTCTCAATGCTCTCCCCACTGCCAAAATCTTCCCCGCCGGCGTGACATCACCATCTCACCATCCTCCATCGTCATACCCTCTCTTCTCCGGTTCGCATCTCCTCGTTCACACTATCTCTTCTCTCACCAACATCACCTCTTTTCAACCCTCTTCGCCTCACCGCAACTCTCATCTCAGCCTCATCCTCACAACTCACACTCATCACTCAACAATGGCCACAACACATAATCCCTTCGCCATGTCGTGTTCGCACCTCACCTCCATCAAAACTTCCTTTACTTCACCTGTTCGCAAGCTCTCTCTCTCACACGACATGGTACCTCAACTCTCTCAATCGTGGGACGCAAAATCAACTAAATCAATGCAAGATGTGAATACACAAATCGACGAACAACAATATCATGAAATCAAAGTTTGGATCGAGATAGACGTACCTATCGGAGTCGCTTCGATGGCGCTTCGAAGACGATGACGATACTCCGATGACAGTAATGAAGCTTCAGGTATGATTGGTTTTGCTCGATTCAGCTTCTTCTCGCGACTTCCCTTATTCTACTCTTCTTGATCCTGCTTCTGCTGAACTTTGACGTTGTTGATTATGCACGGATTCGGCTGATTTTACAGGTTGATGAAGCTGAGATGTTATGTTGTGCTTTCTGTTGCTGTTACGGATCGCACGAATTGATGAGAAGTGAAGAATTGGTGTTAATTCTGAATTTCGGTTTCTGCAGATATGATGGAGAGGTGGAACGATTTGTCGGTTGTGAAGCACAAAGTGGAAGAACAGAGGAGGTAGAATCAGAAGAATAAAGAATCAGCTAGAATGTGAAGAATCATGAATTGGGATATTGAAGTTTGTAGGTGGTTGGGAAATTGATATGGTGATGCGTAGTGAATTGAAATGAAGAATAAGTTACAGAGCTTGAATGAAAATTGATTAGAGTTGCAGAATATTGTTTGGAATTGAAGATGGTGAAGAATTGATGGAGAGTGAAAAATTCAAGAAGCTGATAGAAGAAGCATATTGAAGCCTCTCCTCTCAAGATTGCAGATCTGTTGCAATTTTTATACCAGAAATTAGGAGGGGTAGAATAGGCTTTTACTTGTAATTCTGTTAGAACTTTTGCTGTGAATTTATGTGAAATGATATCACGAGTCGTGCACTGCCTTTGAAATCGTGTTGTAGCCGAATTCTGTTATGGCTTTTGTGTAAAAAGAGTCACGAGTCTTGTACGTGTTTGGAAATGGTTTTGTAATTAAAATGTGATTTGAATAAAGATGATTTAATGTGAATTTAGGAATGGATTTGAATTGGATAAAAATGTGGATATTTGGTAAGAAAACTATTCTAAATGGATTTAGAAATAAGACATTGGATAAAAAAATTGATATTTATAAAAAGAAGGATTTAAGAAATGGGTATGGAAAAATAGATTAGATTAATTAAATGGATATGGATAAATGATTTTGTAATTAGGATTAATATTTGGATAATAATGAAAAAAATGGTTAAAATGAATTTGAAAATGGGTTAAAGAATTTAAAATGAAATGGATATCAAAAATGATGTGGATAAATTGGTTTAGAAAAATGGATAGCCAAATGAATCCAAAACCAATCCCAAACTTTTTTACGAGCCTCTGATAAAGTGCACAAAGCTACCACTGAATAATCTTGCCATTGAAACAACACATCTGAATCAAACATCCTCTGAATCTTTGATCAAGTGAATCCTCACATGAACTCTTGTTTAACAACCTGATGAAGTCTACAACTCAACCTTGAAAACAAACCCTAAATCACCTTGATGTACACTGATAAATCTTGAAGAAGATGACTTGAACTGAGAAGAAATTAAACCCTGATTCACACCAATGAACCTCTGACCCAAAGCCTTTGATGAATCCTTTGATGAATCCTCTGAATAAGAATATTACAAGAACCATACTTCAGACTCTTGCAAATAGAAAATCCTTATTTAAAGAAACGTTGTAATCCCATGTGTAGCGAGCGATTTTGGACGTGGTTCTTAAGCACTGTCGCTCTGGGGTACTACAGGTCGATTCATTTTTTATCCTATTAAGCTGACTAAGGAAGGGAAATAGATGTCTCCAATTAACCCTGCTTGCATACTGAGTTTAAACAGATGACTGTTGGTTTACAAATGCGGTTTAGATTGTGGGCTCTCTTTGCTTATTTTGTTAAGAATGAAATGACGGGACTATTCATGGGGATTTTGGATAGGTACGTGATTTGATGTTTTTAATTAGTGTGCTCGCTAAGATTTTTCCAATCTTATGCCTACGTATTCCCGTTTAACGAAACAAGGAAATCAGAGCGATCGTAGTTCCTCCTATTCTATGGGAGGAAAAAGGTGTTTTGGTGTCTTGTTCAAAGCCCAAGACGTGAAGCTAAAATATGGTTTGTATCTTTTTCAAAGCGCAAGATGTGAAGCTGAAGGGTCTATTTGTATCTTGTTCGAAGCCCAAGATGTGAAGCTAAAGGGTTTTGACTTTAGAGAGAATTTGTCATCTCTAAAGAGGGGTATTTGGTCTATTTATCACAACTGTTGCGTGACTGGTTATAAAGGAGAATTACTTTAACTGGGATATATGAATCCAGCAATGCCATAATTTCCTTTATAGGGGATTTTCAACCTGAAGGAGAAGACTTTAACTCAGTTTAGAGCAATGTTATCTTTCCTTAGGAATTTTTCATGCTAAAAGAGGGACAGTGGTGTGGATGTAAATAATCCAGAGGCTTGCAGCTTACAGCAATTAGATGGGGGAAAAGGAGTTGTTGATGTTTGTATCCTGTGAGCAAGGCACAAATTTTGATGCTAAAAGGTTGATTGACTCAACCGGGGTTTGCTTATACAAAGCCTAAGAGGAGGCTATTGACCCAACAAGAGGGTGTTTTTATGTATCTCGTACGAAGCCCGAGAGAAAGGCTAAAAGGGTTGACTCGACAAGAAAGTGCTTTTATATGTCTTGTACGAAGCCCAAGATGGAGGCTAAAGGTTTGATTCAACAAGAGAGTCTTTTATACTCAACAAAAGAGTGATTTGTATCCCGTACGAAGCCCGAGATGGAGGCTAAAAGGAGGTTGACTCAACAAGAGAGTCTTTTATACTCAACAAGAGAGTGTTTTTGGATCTCGTACAAAGCCCGAGATAGAGGCTGAAAGGGTTATTGACTCAACAAGAGAATCTTTTATACTCAACAAGAGAGTGTTTTTGTATCTCGTACGAAGCCCGAGATGGAGGCTGAAGGTTTGTTCAATAAGAGAGTCTTTTATACTCAACAAGAAAGTGTTTTTGTATCTCGTACGAAGCCCGAGATGGAGGCTGAAAGGTGTGACTCAACAAGAGAGTCTTTTATACTCAACAAGAGAGTGTTTTTGTATCTCGTACGAAGCCCGAGATGGAGGCTGAAAGGGGCTGACTCAACAAGAGAGTCTTTTATACTCAACAAGAGAGTGTGAAAAGGTTAGCTCCATTGGGGAGAATCATTATACAAAGCCCAAGGGGAGGCTATTGTGCTGGTGACTATTTTAGTTTAGTGACAGGTCGAGTATATTGGATAAAATAGAAAATCAGTTCTTATAAAGGGACTGATTAAAGGTAAGGCTGTGCTTTGGGTATGATCAGAGGATCAGGGTTATTTCTTGTTCTTTAAGGAAATGGGAAATCCAAAGGGTATTGAGACTATCCAAGTCTACTAGTGGTTTGAGAAATCGATTCTCAGGTAGTGAATGATTTTTGTATGATGCCCAAGAGAAGGCAGGTATGTTAAGGGATGAAGTTCAACCCATTAACTGGTCTGACACTTGACTCAAAAAGACAGCTCTAGCAAATTGATGACTAGGTTTTGTTCCTATACCTGTAGAGGTCTCTGGGTCCTTGTACTAAGCCCATGAGGAGGCGGGGATGATTTTAAGAAGCCTGTGGGTCCCCAAACCCCGAGAAGTTCAAGACATGCCATTCACCGAGAATAGATCAAGCCAGGAAAGTCCGAGAATTTGGAAGAAACTCAAGAGATGCCATTCATGGAGAAAAGATCATCTCTGGGGAGTAGAGTTTCTTTGACAATGTCTAAGGGTGACTGTCTGAGAAAGGGTTCATCGAGAATGCTGCCTTTCACGTCTCCATATTGTTTAACCCCAAGAGGAGGGAAGACTGTGTCTAGTAATCCAATGGGGAACTAGTTTTGTTTATATTTAAGAGTGACCAACAGGGCTTTACCTAGTGCTAGACGTAGTTGCTGGGGAAAACTCTAAATAACTATACTAGTATTACGTAGTGGATATATGACGAGTATATAAAAGTTTGTGAAAGAAGACTTACAGTGAGCAGCCCCACAATACAGTTATATATATATGAAAGCGGATAAAGAAAGCGGGTAAACACTTACTCGGTTGTAGAGCTTCCATGTTGTTTTGTTAGTTGTTCAACAAAGTAAACTTTGATAACAATATCATATTCTAAATCAAAGAAGAAAGTGCTTTGAAAAGGTTATTGGGGCTTACAGCTCAAGGAGAGGCCCAAGATTTTATCAGTGATTGCACTGTTGTTTTATACAGGGACTTATACAAGTGATTGAGGCCCCAAAAGGTTTTCTGTACAAAGGGATGGGTCTTACACTCTCTTAAGAGGCCCAAGGGTTTATTTTTATGCAAGTGGTGGGGCTTACAGCTCAAGGAGAGGCCCAAGATTTTATTTTGAACTGGCGATCATGCCGAGGTTTTTGAAAGCACCGTGGGTTTTATACAATGACTGAGGCCTAGATAAGTTTTGGTTAAAAGGGGTTGGGTCTTACACTCTATTAGAGGCCCAAAATGTTTAAGGAATGGGTCTTATAGGTCAAGGAGAGGCCCAAGGTCTTTGTTAAAAAGGCGACGATCGCGCCGAACTTTTTGATGGTATCGGGACTTATACAATACACTGAGGCCCAAATCATTTTGGTTTTCAAAAGGGGTTGGGTCTTACACTCTATTAGAGGCCCAAAGTGTTTGAAAAAGATTTGTTTGGGTGAAAATCAAAGAAACCCTAATTTCATCATTTTTAAAAGTAAATTCTTAAAGAAAATCAAATAAAAATGATAAAATACCAAATAAGTTTGAATAAACAACTTGTGATTTTTGGTTGAGGTTTGAAAAATGATGTTTTAATCACAAGATGAATTAAAATTCATTTGGTTTTGATTTTCATGATGAGAATTAACTTTTAAAATGTTTAAAAACAATTAAAAAGGGATTTATTCACAAAAATACCAACTATATTAAATAAATAATATAAATTTGATTTTTTTGTGGAATAAAATATTTTGGAGTATGAATAAGAAGTGTGTAAAACAGAATTGGAAAATGATGATTTTTGCTATGTGAAAGAATTGGTTGAGTTTTGAAGATAAGAGAAAAAGGAAAGATGTCACAACATCATCTTCGACATCTCTCATGTGGCCAAAACCAGAACTGAAACTTTAGTTGTCAACATCTTTTTTATCAACCTTCAAACATTCATAACTCTCTCAATTTTTAACGAAGTTAAAATCCGTAAGAACCTATCTTGACTGATTTTTCGCAAGGATTCCATTGGTATGACTTATACATACTGAAACTTAATGTACAGAACACATAAGGCAAAAAACCAGAACTGGACCTTAATTTTAAAACAACATAAACTCCTAATATAAACATATTAAAGAGTAAACAGTAGGAGGATCTTAACAAACACATGAAGGACTACATTTTTGCTTCAAGAATTGATCAATAATGATGCATGTATATGGAGTTTCAAAGTGTAAGAACACTTACCTATTGGAGCAAGGTCCAATTCCTCTTCAATGTAATTACAGCAGCAATAGGAAGATTCTATGAGCTTCCTTGATCCTCCAGGAGTGTGTTTGAATGCTTAGAGTGGACTGAAATGACCTGGAACTGTTTGTGGTACCTCAACTGCAGTTCTATCTAGAACTTGAGCAATTGGTTGGTGATTTGACGAATTTGAAGTTCCAGATGTTGAGTTAGTGTTTGGATCACCTCTATATCATGTTTATGAGGTGTAGGTGTGATTGGTTTGGTTGGAATTGCTCTCCAACTCAAAACCCGATAGTGACTTGCTATGGAAGGCAAATTTGGAAGTGAGAAAGAGATTTTGAGGAAAATATCTATTTGATAGCTTTGGTGTACTCAAACTGAGCACAAATGAGTTCTATTTATAGCAGAGCAAGTTTATTTTGCAAGCAATAGTGAATGGCAACTGCTGCAGAAGTTTGGCCAATGTTGATCAATGAGAATCCAAGTCTCCTCTAGCTATTGACTAGAGGTTAGGGCACAGGCTAATGGTTCCCTTGTTGTTGGATGAATCTTGACTGAATTCAGTTGGAAGAAGCTTAGTCCATGCCACCTTGGTGCATCCATTAAATGCTCCAAAACAAAATTGGAGTTTTGTCCCTCTTTTAGGGTTTTCTAGGTTTGGCATGCTATTTTTGGTTCCAAGGACTTTGGAAGCTTGGAGATCAGATCATCCCCCTTGGATTTGATCCTCAGATGTGTGCAAAATGATGACAAGGCTTAAAAATTCGTGTGGCACAAGAAATGTGCAAATCTGTCCTGAAACCTGTCTTAAAAATCAGCTGCAGCAAGCCTTTTTGTAAAATCCATAACTTCTTACTCAAGAATGATAAATGGCTGTTCCAGGACTTTATGGAAAGCTGAGATGACATACTTCAACTTTGATGTTTGACCCTAGACTTTGTTCAACTTGGATCTCGTAGAAAAACATCCTTGAAGTTGGGACATTCTTGCTGGAAAAATATTATGGATGTCCTATGAAATGTTGAAACATTTGACAACTTTAAACATTAACAATTCCAAACTCTAATCACTTATATCTTTTAATCCACTATGATATTTTGAGTTGAAGTGAATTGTACCTTTGATGCTTGTCCTGCATGGTGACAAAGCTTGAAAATTGTGTGGCACAAGAAAAAGTGCACAAAATTTGTCCTAAAAAACAGCTGCAGCAAGCCTTACTGTAAAGTCCATAACTTCCTGCTCGAGTATGATAAATGGACGTTCTATAACTTTCTGGAAAACTGAGATAACGTACTTCAACTTTTATGTTCAAGGTTTGTGAAGATAAGACTTGTAAAGTTGCCAAAAATGACCTTGAACTTGTGTGATCAAATCTGTCCTAAAAGCTGTCATGAAAATTCTGTTTTATCAATGCCTTTTGCAGAGATCATAACTTTCTGCTCGAGAATGATAAATGAGCTTTCTAGGACTTTCTGGAAAGGTGAGATAACGTACTTCTTGCTGGAAAAAATTAATGATGTCCTATGAAATGTTGAAACATTTGACATTAAGAATTCTCAACTTTGATCACTTATATCTTTCAATCCTTATGATATTTTGAGTTGATTCCTTCTACAATGTTGAAGTATCAAATACCCTCTTTAAAAGTAGCCCTTAAGCAAAATCAATGGATGCTTGGACCAATAGTTACAACCTTGAAAAGTTGTGCACTTGAACATAATTTTAACTTAGAAAAAATTTCTAAGTTTCCTTCAATTTGATCAATTTTGCAATTTTCCATGATTTCTTGATTTAAATTTGATCAAATTAAATCATCCATCATATTTTCTTGAGTAATGGCTTGTGAAGCTCAAAGTTAACCAAAAGTCAAACTTTGACTTTCTGCGTCAGTTGACTTTGTAATAGATGAACTTGAGGCTTGATCCACTTGAAATGTGGCACTCTTGTGCTTAATTCTTGATGTGGGAGACCTCTTGATCCTTTGTGGGTGTTTGAGAGTTTAGACAAGTTGAAGATCATGTCATTCCTTGATTGATCATTTGTCTAAAGGCTCTGAGAGGGCTTGAAACCCTAAGCTTGATTGTAGTGAATGCTCAACAATTCCTTGAGGAGATTGATGAGGCACAAAGGTACATCCATATTGTGATGATGATTTGCACAATGATGGGAAATCTTAGTGGTCAAAATTTGGGGTATAACAGATGCCCCTATTTAATCTTCTTGGACCCGAAGGTGTGAATGACGAAGATATTCGAGCATTCGGGGTGCAAGAGGATTAAATATCGGAATACCCAAAATTTTGATGGTGATTATGAATAACTGTTTGCTCATCCATCTTCTTTTGCTAAGCAATGATGCTTTAGAAAAGGTAGAAACTTCCCCTCGATCCTGGTCTCTTACCAAGGAACTGGTCTCAATTTGTGAAATAAACTTCCCCTCGATCCTGGTTTCCTACCAAGGAACTGGTCTCAGTTTCTGAAGTAAACTTCCCCTCGATCCTGGTTTCCTACCAAGGAACTGGTCTTAGTTTCTGATGTGAACTTCCCCTCGATCCTGGTTTCCTACCAAGGAACTGGTCTCAATTTCTGATATAAACTTCCCTATCGATCCTGGTTTCCTACCAAGGAACTGGTCTTAGTTTCTGATGTGAGCTTCCCCTCGATCCTGGTTTCCTACCAAGGAACTGTCTCAGTTTTTGATGTGAACTTCCCCTCGATCCTGGTTTCCTACCAAGGAATTGGTCTCAGTTTCTTTTGTCAATAAACTTTCTTTACAAGGGACGCTATTCGTAGCGGTTTTCCTCAAACTTCTCGCCGAATTTTCTTGGGGAGGTGCCATTTGAGTGGAAAAGGTTTTGATGTCAGACTTGCTGGGGAACCCATTCGTCTGAGTTATAGAGGTACACAAACTTCTCTGTTTGGAGACCCCATTTGTCGACTCTACTGGGGAAATGAGTCTCTTGAGAGACTGCTTCCGCTTGGGTATTTACATCATACTTTTCTTGGGATCTTCTCGGAGAAATGCCATATGATGTGATCCTAATTTTGAGGTGCTGATGACCTTTTCGTCAGCGGATTTTTCGGAGAAAAACTGATGTGTTGTCGAATCTCTGATTAAGAGGCTTTCTCTTGGGATTTTCCTTAATCCGGGAAAGTGAAAATATCATCTTCAATGGCGAAGAGTGACATTTGTCAAGGGTTCTCTGGTTCTCCAGAGGTTTAAGTTATCAAAGTGGTCAAGGGCCAACTCCAATCCAGAAATAAACTGGAGGAGAGAGATTGTTCAGACGCAACGTTCCCTGACGAGGGAAGAACTGACAACTCGATTGAGAGGACTGTTATCACTAGGGGATAAGGCCGACTAGAGTGATAGTGATGCAATATGAATGCGAATGTAAATCAATAATGCATGATGTATGTATGTATATGCTGACAAAACTGACACGACATACAGACTAATAGATGAACACACTAGATACTCGGCCACTGTTGGGACGAAGAAGTGTCGCTGGTTCATGATAGAAATTTTGCCTTGCTTAGGAGAGATAGTCCCTGCGGGGAACACCGTTGGTCGGCCTTATGAGATAAGGACTCTGCCGAGGATGTCAGACGGAGTATTCGCATCTGACATAACTGATCCTTCATTCAGGCGCACTGGTTTAGAAGGAGTACTTTGATTCTGCACTTTGAAGCTCGATTACTTCTGGAGACGCAATTGATGTTCTTTCGATGTTCAACAGTCAAAAGAAATTGCCATCTTTATTTTAAAAGCAGAAAAAGTTTTAACAAGTAAATTCATTTTTGTTTCGTTTCAAGAATCGTTAATCATGTTAAAAACGTCGTTCTGTAAAGCTAATACAAATAATAATTGCAAACAAAAGCACAAGGGCTCAAATTTTATTGATAGGATGGAAATCAGCCAAGCGCGTGATTCCATGGAATATTTACAAAGTTATAAAATTGTAATTTAAGGGAAAAGGGCTACATTGAAACATGACGACCGCTATCCTTCTACCAACTTTGAATTCTGGACATCTTGAGCTTCCGTTGAAGATGACCTTGACTGGAGTTTCTGATGGATGGCATGACTGCTACTGAGGGACTTGCCCCTGTTGAACATAGTTACATGCCATTATCCCTAACTTTTGCCTGGATTGTAATGTGATGTTTCCAATCCACCGGGATGATTTTTTGCTTTGTGTCTCTAATTTTTGCCTGGACCGCCCTTTCGGGTTTTCAATCCACCGAGAAGTTTTTTTTTAGTTTAGGCGAAGTATTTCTTGACTACATTAACATTTGTGGGGTAGGAAAATTCTTCTCCATCCATGGTTGCAAGTCTCAAAGCGCCGCCTGAGAAAGCTTTATTGACCACATAGGGGCCGTCATAATTCGGAGTCCACTTGCCCCGAGAATCAATGAGAAATGATTGTATCTTTTTTAGCACAAGGTCTCCTTTTCTAAAGATGCGAGGTCGAACCTTTTTGTCGAACGCCTTCTTCATTCTTTGTTGATACAACTGACCGTGGCATAGTGCCTTTATTCGTTTCTCTTCTATCAGGTTTAATTTGTCGTGTCGACTTTGACACCATTCAGCTTCTGTAAGCTTAGCTTCCATCAATACCCGGATTGATTGGATCTCCACTTCTATGGGGAGCACTGCCTCCATGCTGTAAACTAGAGAGAAAGGGGTTGCCCCTATTGAAGTGCGGACAGATGTGCGATAACCGTGAAAAGCAAAGGGTAGCATCTCGTTCCAATCTTTGTAAGTTACAACCATCTTTTGAACGATCTTCTTGATGTTCTTGTTAGCCGCTTCTACCGCTCCGTTCTTCTTAGGTCGGTAGGGAGATGAGTTATAGTGTTCGATCTTGAACTCAGCGCCCAACTCCTTCATCATTTTGTTGTTCAAGTTAGATCCATTATCAGTAATGATCTGGCTAGGAACACCATAGCGGCATATGAGATTGTTTTTGATAAAGCGGACCACCACTTGTCGGGTTACATTGGCGTACGATGCTGCTTCGACCCACTTGGTGAAGTAATCAATGGCTACTAGGATGAACCGATGTCTGTTTGAAGCCTTGGGTTCAATCACGCCGATCATGTCGATTACCCATATGGAAAAAGGCCATGGGGAAGAAAGAATTTTGAGATGCGTAGGAGGTACATGGATTTTGTCTAAGTATATCTGACACCTGTGACACCTCCTCATGTACTTGTAGCAATCGGATTCCATGGTCAACCAGTAGTACCCTGCTCTCAGAATTTTTTTCGCCATTGTGTGTCCGTTGGCATGAGTGCTAAAGGATCCTTCATGAATTTCTTTTATCAGCATGTCTGCTTCTGGTCTGTCTACGCATCGGAGCAAGACCCTGTCAAAATTTCTCTTATAGAGTGTATCACCGCCCAAGAAGAAGTTTCCAGCCAGTCTTCTGAGGGTTATTCTGTCTTTTCTTAGTTCCCCAAGTGGGTACTCTTGTTTCTGAAGGAAGCATTTGATATCGTGATACCAAGGTTTGTCGTCTATGACTGCTTCAATCATGAAGATGTAAGCGGGCCGTTCAAGGCGCATTCTTTCTATCTTAGGTAGGTCATTCCATTGACCTACACTAATCATGGAAGAGAGAGTGGCTAATGCATTAGCCATGTGATTCTCATCACGAGGGATGTGATGAAACTCGATTCTGTTGAAGAAAGGTAACAACCTTCTTGCATAATCTTTGTAAGGAATCAGTCATGATTGGTATGTGTTCCAATCTCCTTTGATCTGATTGATAACCAGGGCTGAGTCGCCATAAACATCCAAGTTTTTGATCCTTAAGTCGATCGCTTCCTCGAGACCCATAATACAAGCTTCGTATGCGGCCTCGTTGTTTGTACACTTGAATGTAAGTCTGGCAGTGAAAGGAATGTGGGTACCCTGAGGTGTTATGATGATTTCCCCAATTCCGTTTCCGTAATGGTTGACAGCTCCATCAAAGATAAGTCCCCATTGGGAACCTGGTTCTGGCCCTTCACTGGGTAGCGGTTCATCGCAATCTTTCATTTTCAGATACATGACATCTTCGTCTGGGAAGTCAAACCCGATTGATTCCTGATCGTCAATCGGTTGATGATCTAAATGATCGGCTAAAATACTCCCTTTAACAGCTTTTTGAGCATGGTATTCTATGTCATATTCTGATAACAACATCTGCCAACGGGCAATCCTTCCCGTGAGAGCAGGTTTTTCAAATACATACTTGATTGGATCCATTTCGGAGATTAACCAAGTAGTGGGATGAATCATATACTGGCGAAGTCGTTTGGCTGCCCAAGCCAAAGCACATCAAGTTTTCTCAAGCACAGTATACCGAGTTTCGCATTCGGTAAACTTCTTGCTCAAATAGTAGATGGCAGACTCTTTCCTTTTCGTTTCATCTTGTTGGCAAAGTACACAACCCAGTGAGTCTTCCAAGACTGTTAGGTAGATAATAAGTGGTCTTCCCTCCACTATAGGTGATAGAATCAGTGGGTTCAACATGTATTCCTTAATATCGTCGAAGGCAGTTTGACAGTCCTCTGTCCAAACGCAGTCCTAGTTCTTTTCGAGTAGTTTGAAAATCGGCGCACATGTCGCGGTCATGAGGAATATGAGTCTGGAGATGTAGTTCAAACGTCCCAGGAATCCTCTGACTTGTTTTTCAGTTTTTGGAGAAGGCATTTCTTGAATGGCCTTGACCTTGTCAGGATCAACCTCAATTCCTTTCTGGCTGACGATGAACCCTAAAAGTTTCCCTGAACGGACACCGAATGTGCACTTGTTGGGATTCAAGCGGAGTCTGTACTTTCTCAACCGCTCGAATAGCTTTGACAGGTGGGTCACATACTCCTCTTCTATCTTAGATTAGGCAATCATATCATCGACATATACTTCGATTTCTTTGTGTATCATGTCATGAAAGAGAGTAGTCATGGCCCTTTGATAGGTTGCCCCGGCGTTCTTCAAACCGAACGGCATTACCTTGTAACAAAAGGTACCTCATGGGGTAATGAACAAAATTTTCTCCATGTCTTTCAGGGCCATTTTGATCTGGTTATAGCCCGAGAATCCATCCATGAAGGAGAAAACTTTGAACTTTGATGTACTGTCTACCAGCATGTCAATGTGTGGTAAAGGATAGTCGTCCTTCGGACTAGCCTTGTTCAGATCCCTGTAGTCTACACACATTCTGACCTTTCTGTCCTTTTTTAGAACAGGTACGATGTTGGCTAACCATTGAGGATATTCAGACATGGCGAGGAAACCCACATCAATCTGTTTTTGTACCTCCTCTTTGATTTTGATGGCCATGTCTGGGTGAGTCCGTCTCAACCTTTTTTTTACTGGCGGGCATTTTGATCTTAATGGTAGATGATGTTCCACGATGTTGGTATCCAACCCTGGCATGTCCTGATAGGACCAAGAGAATACATCGGAAAACTCTTTGAGAAGCTTTGTCAAACCCTCTTTGGCACTGGACTGAGTAGTGCCCCAATCCTAATTTCTTTTCTCTCTCCCTCTGAGCCCAAGTTGATCGTTTCCAACGGCTCTTCGTGAGGTTCAATGGACCTTTCCTCCTGTCTGAATAAACGGGAGATCTCTTCTGGAATTTCGTTGTCAACTTCTTCTTCAGCCCCAAATACCGGGAAATCAAAGTCGGGAGAAGGCATCGGATCGTATGTTTCAACGGGGTTTAAAACAAGCAATCTGCATGACGTGATGATTTGTGTTTAGAAGAGATATGGAGAATGCAAGAGTGTGTGTAGTGTATTTTTTTTTAAAACTGCTTGTTTATTATTATTTGTTTTTTATGATTACCATTTTCTGAGAAAAGCGAAAAGAGAAAACAGCAATTAATGCGGAGATTACAGAACGACGTTATTTTATTTATGAACGAGTCGATTCTTGAAACTACAGCTCTATAAAACAAAACTCTATCACTTTGGGCAAAGCGAAGAGGGAAATTTACAGAAAGCGAGCCCTATCAAAACATCCGTTTCACCTGGGCAGGGTGAAAGGTTAAGATAAAGACGGTAATTACTATGACTTATGAACGATCTTCGGAACATCGACTGCAACCCATTGGCGGCGAACTCCTCGGTGAATCACAAAGTCTGGTACCTTCCTTAGTTTGTCTTTAGAAATAACGCTGATTTTTGGTGGAGCGGGATCATTGGAATCTGTCTCCCAGGCAGAGTTGTCGTAGGAGGATTCCTCGGTTGTATTTTGCATAGTATTTGTGCTTTCAGGTAAATCTCCCCACCCAGTTGGCTGGATGTCTTCGAGCCTGATACGAGAGCTTTCAGGAGCGGTGTATTTGACCATGAAGTCATATTTTCCACTTGGTTGTCCCAAGGTGTCCCACACTTCTTTGGGACTGGAGGAGTCATCTCTCTCGATGACGTTGACCTCAGGAAAAGCGTAGTTAATGAATTCTAGTCATGCAAACTTTGCAAATTCATCGTCGCACTAGATATTTTATGAATGACCTGAGTGTTGATCCCATGACATGGTGGGGACGCAGGTATTTTTTTCAATGATGCTCAGCTGATTTTCATTGTTTGGCTGATTTTCTTGCCCCAAGTCTCCTGGGTACGGTTGCCAGATAGGCAGGCCATCCATTGGGCCATAATAGTCGTGGTCAAAGCTGTCTTTCATCAGAGTGTCTTACTCTAATGAGTTTGGCGGAGCACGACATCCTTCCAGATCACAATCTCCATATATTATTTCGACGTCTGACCTGGGTATAAATCTCGAACTCTGTGCGGGATAGCAAAAGGGCGTAGGCACCTCTTCCTGAGACATATAACCGTCCTCGCTGATATAGGACTTCCACTCCTCATCCGTATCAGAGGGATCCTCCTCATTGATAGTATGGACTGTTTGAGGCACTGGGTGAAGGAAACCTCCACTGCGGAAGAAGTTCTGAATGGGATGAAGACTTTCATCGTTAGCAGCTGTCTGGGTGCAGGTTGCAGAAAAAACAAGACCCCTTTTTGTTTTATTATCAGTAGGAATGACAAGTTGTCCCCATCATTTCATATTGTTACTTTCAATTGCCTCGAGAGCATCTTTGTACGAGGAAATCGAGGTTCCTTTTTCTGATTGATTATCATTGCTCACCGATAGTGCTTAGAACTGGGTTCCATCAACCTCTTCTGGTTCTACACAAGTAGATGATGATAAGTTACTCACGAGCAAGGTTTGTTCTCCACAGACCGTGACGAGTTGACCGTTCTTGACGAAATTCAATTTCTGGTGCAGCGTCGAAGTAACTGCCCCATCCTGGTGTATCTAAGGTCTCATAATAAACAGTTGTACGCTGCCCGGACGTCCATGACCTGGAAAGTGATTAGGAAAGTGTGAGGACCGATAGTTATGGGAAGGTCGACTTCGCCGATAACTGCTTTCTGAGATTCGTCAAAGGCTTTGACGATGACCTCACTGCCCCTCATCGGGGACCCTTTGAATGATAGTCGCATTAGAGTGGACTTCGGCATAATGTTGATGGCCGACCCTGTGTCTACCAGTACGCTGGCTAAAGCATCGTCCTGGCAGTTAACTGTGATATTGAGTGCCATGTTGTGACTTTTGCCCCACTCTGGAAAATCCTCATCACTGAATCCTAAGTTATTACAGGAAGTGATGTTAGAGATGATGCTATCGAACTGTCATATTGACTCATCCTGTTCCACAAAGGCCTTCTCTAAGACTTTCTGTAGAGCCTCTCTGTGGGCTTCAAAACTGAGTAAAAGTGATAGCATTGAGATCTTTGAAGGAGTTTGTAACAGCTAATCTACAATGTTGTATTCACTCCTTTGGATGAGCTTCAGCATCTCATCATTGTTTTTCGAAAGGTCGGGATTACTGGATTGACCAACTGGTGGATCAGGAGCTTTTGTCGAAAGTTCCTTCTCTTTGTTAGGTTCTCCAACTCCTCTGTTGAAGATTCGACCGCTCCGTGTTACTCAACTGATGTCTGCAATATTCAAGATGGAGGGTAATGGAATTTCCTTTCCATTCTCAATTATTGTCGTACCGTATTTGTAAAGGATCACCTTAGCTGATTCATACAGTAATGGTCCCGGTAGATAGATAACTACAGGAGCCTTCTAATTTTTCTGACTGTCGTAAGTAACTTCAATCAGTTCCTGTCTAGGAACCTTTGATTTGTCCAGTAGAGGGATGATGGTTCAAAAATCCTTGTTCCATTGATGATTAGAAATTATGACAACGTCTCTGATTTGATCAGCGAAGTAGTCTGGCGTCCAGTTGATTGGCTCGGAACCCGGACATGGGTGAATCTCTTTACGATCCAACTGACCTTGGAGAGCCACCCGCACAAGGTAGCACCCTTGGTTATTCTCTGAGCAGACTCTACAGCGCTCATAGTTGTATGGTGGCACTTGTCCATGCCCGCTTTGAATACAGTGTAACCTCACTAGGTCAGTTCCCATTAAGCACACTGATTTGTTGTGTGTCTTCATCCAGATAGATTGGAAGCGACCAGTTGTTTAACAAGTGTTGTAAAGTTCTCTGAACGAGAGCGCACCCTTGGTTACTCTCACTGCATCCTTTACAGTTCAGATAATCGTGAGAAGTGAGAAAACCAAGTTGAACCTGCTTGGCGTGTAACTCCACCAAGCTGGTATTCATCAGACGAATATCAAAGATTTGAATCTTGTTGATCTGATAAGGATTTCTATCATGGTAGTCCTGGATCCACCCAAGATCCATCTGACGCTGGAGGGCCTCTTGTACAAAAGAGCATCCCTGTTTGTTTACCGAGCAAGTCAGACAGGAATTGTAATCGTGTCGCGGCAGATTATGATACTGGCTTTGCCTTAAGTGCATCACCACCAAGTTAACATTCATTGCACGAATGTCGTGGTTCTGAATGATGTTGGAATTCGTATAGGTCATGTTGAACCCACGAACTTGATGCTCTTGGATCCACCCAAGATCCAATTGTTCCTGTAGAACTGATTGCACCACAAAACATCCTTGATTGTTCTTAGAGCAGATATCACACTGGTGATAATTATGAGGTGGCACATGGCCATACCTGCTCTGTCTATAATGCATCTTGACCAAGTTGGCCCTTAATAAGAGTACATCGTGAATTTGATAGCTGTCATTAGACTCTCCCTCTATTAAATTGACTGCAGCTTTTTCGTGTTGAGGCAGCGGGTTTGTGAGAACATTAGGATTCGTATCTTTGAAAGATAAGACCCCACTCCTAACAAGCTTTTGTACGTCAGATTTGAAACTGAGACAGTTTTCTATGTTATGCCCTGGTCCTCCTTGATGGTAAGGACAAGTTTGATCCGCTTTGAACCAGAAAGGCGGATTTTCCAGTACTGTAAGAGGAGACTTGGTCTGGACATACCCCTTGACCAGTAACAATGGAAACATTTCTGCGTACAACATAGGTATAGGATCAAACCCTGGTGGTCGTGTTGCACGGTTGTTGTTGTATGGAGGACAAGCCTGCTGAAGAGGTTGTTCTGTCCTTTGCTGATATTGTTGTTGATTAGGTTAGCTCTGAGCAACCTGAGGTTGATACGTAGGAACAGGCGCAGGGTTGATAGCAGGAGTTACAGTTGCTCCAGGTTGGTAACGTCGCCTTTGCTTTCCGAGAGAGATATTCCCAATATCTTGCTCTTTTTCTTAGGGAGAGCATTACCGTATCGTTTTGTACTACTTGATGATCCAATGTCTTTAACTAGGCGTCCTTCTCGGACAGCTTCCTCAAGACGAACTCCCATGCCCACCATCTCGGTGAAGTCACTGGGCGCACTGCTAACCATTTAGTCGTAGTAAAATAGGCTTAAGGTTTTCAAGAAGATCTTTGTCATCTCCTTTTCCTCTAGAGGTGGAGAAATCTGAGCGGCAATTTCATGCCATCTCTGAGCGTATTCTTTAAAGGTTTCCTTGTCCTTTTGTGACATTGATCTGAGCTGATCTCTGTCCGGTGCCATGTCAAGATTATATTTGTACTGCTGAACGAAGGCAGCGCCCAGATCTCTGAATGTGCCGATCGTGGCGCGGTTTAACCCCATGTACCATTTTAATGTGGCACCAGTTAAACTATCCTGAAAGTAGTGAATCAGTAGCTCCTGGTTCTTTGTCTGAGTCGACATTCGCCGGGCGTACATTACCAAATGGCTCTGAGGGCAAGAGTTACCCTTGTACTTTTAAAGTCGGGTACCTGGAACTTGTGCGGAACTTTCACATTGGGGACCAAACAAAGGTCCGCGACGTCCTTTACAAATAGATCCTGACCGGGAATGGCTTGCAGTTCTTTCTGCATTTCCAGGAACTTCTCCTGGAATTCATTCATTCTATCGAACATGCTGTCGTTCCCACCAAAAGGTATCGGTGGAATCTGTCCTTCCGGTACAGTGTGTACCACGGGCGGTGGTATAGTCATTATGGCCGAGACTCTCGGTGCCTCCTGAAGTTTGTAACCTCCAGGAGTTGTTGTTATGCCCCTGGCATCTTTGTTTTCCCGAAGTTTGTAACCTTCAGGCCCAGTGGTACCTGCTGCGGTTTTTAGCGAGGGATTTTGGACGTGGTTCTTAAGCACTGCCGCTTTGGGGTACTACAGGTCGATTCATTTTTTATCCTATTGAGCTGACTAAGGAAGGGAAATAGATGTCTTCAATTAACCCTGCTTGCATACTGAGTTTAAACAGATGACTGTTTGTTTACAGATGCAGTTTAGATTGTGGACCTCTCTCTGCTTATTTTGTTAAGAATGAAATGGCGGGACTATTCATGGGGATTTTGGATAGTTATTGGATTTGATGTTTTTAATTAGTGTGCTTGCTAAGATTTTTCAATCTGATGCCTACGTATTCCCGTTTGACGAAACAGGGAAATCAGAGCGACCGTAGTTCCTCCTATTCTATGGGGGAAAAGGTGTTTTGGTGTCTTGTTCAAAGCCCAAGACGTGAAGCTAAAATGTGGTTTGTATCTTGTTCAAAGCCCAAGATGTGAAGCTGAAGGGTCTATTTGTATCTTGTTCGACGCCCAAGATGTAAAGCTAAAGGGTTTTGACTTTAGAGAGAATTTGTCATCTCTAAAGAGGGGCATTTGGTCTGTTTATCACAACTGTTGCGTGACTGGTTATAAAGGAGAATTACTTTAATTGGGATATATGAATCCAGCAATACCATAATTTCCTTTATAGGGGATTTTCAACCTGAAGGAGAAGACTTTAACTCAGTTTAGAGCAATGATATCTTTCCTTAGGAATTTTTCATGCTAAAAGAAAGACAGTGGCGTGGATGTAAATAATCCAGAGGCTTGCCGCTTACAGCAATTAGATGGGGGAAAAAGAGTTGTTGATGTTTGTATGCTGTGAGCAAGGCACAGATTTTGATGCTAAAAGGTTGATTGATTCAACCGGGGTTTCCTTAAACAAACCCTAAGACGAGTCTATTGACCCAACAAGAGGGTGTTTTTATGTATCTCGTACGAAGCCCGAGAGAGAGGCTAAAAGGGTTTACTCGACAAGAGAGTGATTTTATGTGTCTAGTACGAAGCCCAAGACGGAGGCTAAAAGGTTTTGACTCAACAAGAGAGCCTTTTATACTCAACAAGAGAGTGATTTGTATCTCGTACAAAGCCCGAGATGGAGGCTAAAAGGAGGTTGACTCAATAAGAGAGTTTTTTATACTCAATATGAGAGTGTTTTGTATCTCGTACAAAGCCCGAGATGGAGGCTAAAAGTTTGACTCAACAAGAGAGTTCTAACAAGTGATTGACTCAACAAGAGAGTGCTTTTGTATCTCGTACGAAGCCCGAGATGGAGGCTAAAAGGAGATTGACTCAACAAGAGACTCTTTTATACTCAACAAGAGAGTGTGGGGAGAATCATTGTACAAAGCCCAAGAGGAGGCTATTGTGCTGGTGACTGTTTCAGTTTGGTGACAGGTCCAGTATATTGGATAAAAGAGAAAATCAGTTCTTATAAAGGGAATGATTTAAAGGTATTGTTGTGCTTTGGGATTGATCATAGAATCAGGGTTATTTCCCGTTCTTTAAGGAAATGGGAAATCCAAAGGGTATTGAGACTGTCCAAGTCTACTGGTGGTTTGAGAAATTGATTCTCAGGTAGGGAAATGATCTTTGTATGATGCCCAAGACAAGGCTGGTATGTTAAGGGATGAAGGTCAACCCATTAACTGGTCTGACACTTGACTCGGAAAGACAGCTCTAGCAAATTGATGACTAGGTTCTTTTCTTATAGCTGTAGAGGTCTCTGGGTCCTTGTACTAAGCCCAAGAGAAGGCATGAGAGCTTTTAATAAGCCGAAGGGTCCTTGTACAACACCCAAGAGGATGCGGGGATGCTTTTAAGAAGCCTGTGGGTCCCCAAACCCCGAGAAGTTCAAGACATGCCATTCACCGAGAATAGATCAAGCCAGGAAAGTCCGAGAATTCGGAAGAAACTCAAGAGATGCCATTCACAGAGAAAAGATCATCTCTGGGGAGTAGAGTTTCTTTGACGATTTCTAAGAGTGACAGTCTGAGAAAGGGTTCACTGAGAATCCTGCCTTTCACGTCTCCATATAGTTTAACCCCAAGAGGAGGGAAGACTGTGTCTGGTAATCCTATGGGGATCTAGTTTTGTTTGTATTTAAGAGTGTCCAACAGGGCTTTACCTACTGCTAGACGTAGTTGCCAGGGAAAACTCTAAATAACTATACTAGTATTACACAGTGGATATTTGACAAGTATATAAAATTTTGTGAAAGAAGACTTACAGTGAGCAGCCCCATAATACAGTTATATATATATGAAAGCGGATAAAGAAAGCCGGTAAACACTTACTCGATTGTAGAGCTTCCATGTTGTTTGGTTAGTTTGTTCAACAAAGAAAGCTTTGATAACAATATTATAATCAAAATCAAAGGATAAAGTGCTTTGAAAAGATTGTTGGGGCTTACAGCTCAAGGAGAGGCCCAAGGTTTTAACGACGATCGTACCGTTGTTTTGAAAGCTGTACAGAGGGACTTATATAATATGTGAGGCCCAAAAAAGGTTTTCTGTACAAAGGGATGGGTCTTACACTCTCTCAAGAGGCCCAAAGGTTTATTTTTATACAAGCGGTGGGGCTTACAGCTCAAGGAGAGGCCCAAGGTTATTTGTTTTGAAAACGACGATCGCGCCGAACTTTTTGATGGTATCGGGACTTATACAATACACTGAGGCCCAAATCATTTTGGTTTTCAGAAAGGGTTGGGTCTTACACTCTACTAGAGTCCCAAAGGTTTATTTTAAGGAATGGGTCTTATAGCTCAAGGAGAGGCCCATGGTTTTGTTTTAAAAGGCGACGATCGCACCGTAATTTTGAAAATACAACGGGACTTATACAACATCTGAGGCCCAAAAAAGGTTTGTATTTACAAAGGATTGGGTATTACACTCTATTAGAGGCCCAAAAGTGTTTTAAAAAAACAGTAAGATGGGTCTTATAGCTCAAGGAGAAGGCCAGTGTTTTTCTTATTGAAAAGGCGACGATCGCGCCGAACTTTTTAACTGTATCGGGACTTATACAATACACTGAGGCCCAAAAAATGTTTTGGTCAAAAAGGGATTGGGTCTTACACTCTATTAGAGGCCCAAGGTTTTTTGAAAAAGTTTGATGAGGGTTGAAAATCAAAGAAACCCTAAATTTGTTTTCTTTTAAAAGTAAATATTTAAAGAAAATCAAACAAAATGATAAAAATACCAAATAAGTTTGAATAAACCACTTGTGATTTTTGTTTAAGGTTTGAAAAATGAGGTTTTAATCACAAGATGATTTAGAACTCATTTGGTTTTGATTTTCAAAGTAAATATTCACTTTTAAATGTTTAAAAACAATTAAAAATGAATTTGTTCACAAAAATACTAATTATATTAAATAAATAATATAAATCTGATTTTCTTGTGGAATAAAATATTATGGAGTATGAATAAGAAGTGTGTAAAACAAAATTAGAAAATGATGCTTTTTGCCATGTAAAAGAATTGGTTGAGTTTTGAAGATAAAATAAGAAAAAGAGGAAAGATGTCACAACATCACATTCAACATCTCTTTTAGTTTTCAACATCTTTTTTATCAAACTTCCAACACTCATATCTCTCTCAATTTTTAACGAAATTAAAATCCGTAAGAACCTATCTTGACCGATTTTTCGCAAGGAGTCCAATGGAACTACTCATACATACTGAAACTTAATGTACAGAATGCACGAAGCAAAAAACCAGAACTGCACATGGATTTTAAAATAACATAAACTCCACATATAAACATGTTAAAGTACAAACAGTAGGAGGATCATAACATACACATTAAGGACTACATTTTTGCTTCAATAATTGTTCAATATGATGCATGTATGTGGACATCAAAGGAAAGCACGATTCGGAGAAATCAAGTTGTGAAGCTTACCTCTTTTTTGGTGATTTTGTGCAACCTACCAAGTGCTTTGTTCCAAAAATGATTTGATGCTTTGGACATACTCAAATGACCTCTTAGAAGCTTTTAGGATGGTTGGAGTCAGCTGGAAACCTTTGGAGCAAGTTTGAGCTCTTTCTTGCAAAATGGGCAAAAGTGGCCAAAATGCCAACTCTCTCAAATGGTGTTCCAGATGGGGGGACCATTTGGGATAGTTCAAGGATGATATTTGGAGTGTGTTTGAGGTTTTATCTGGTTTGGAAAGTGACTGAATCAAGACATGGCTTGAAAAATGCAAAAAAGTCCAATTTTGAGGTTTTGAGAGGTGACTTTGTGATTTTGGTGTTATAGGTCACTTGTGAGAGTTTGGACAGCTTAAATATGACATATTGGATGTGTTTGGATCATGAGTTGTGATGGAAATGCTCTCTAACTCAAAAACTCAGAATTACCTTGCTAAAGAAGGCATTTTGGAGTGAAAGAAGTGATTTTGAGGAAAGCATATGTTTGATGGCTTTGATGTACTCAAACTGAGCACAAATGAGCTCTATTTATAATATAGCAAGTTTGTTTTGGCAGCTATAGTGAATGGCAACTGCTGCATAAGTTTAGCCAATGTTAATCAATGAGAATCCAAGTCTCCTCTAGCCATTGACTGGAGGTTAGGGCACAGGCTGCTGGTTCCCTTGTTGTTGGATGAATTTTGACTGAATTCAGTTGGAGGAAGCTCAGTTCATGCCACCTCTAAGCATCCATTAAATGCTCCAAACCAAAATTGGAGTCTTGTCCCTCTTTTAGGGTTTTTCAGGTTTGGCATGCTACTTTTGGTTCCAAGGACTTTGGAGGCTTGGAGATCAGATCATCCCCCTTGGATTTGATCCTCAGATGTGTCCAAAATGATGACAAGGCTTAAAAATTCGTGTGGCGCAAGAAATGTGCAAATCTGTCCTGAAACCTGTCTTAAAAATCAGCTGCAGCAAGCCTTGTTGTAAAATCCATAACTTCTTTCTAAAGAATGATAAATGGCTATTCCAGGACTTTATGGAAAGCTGAGATGACATACTTCAACTTTGATGTTTGACCCTAGACTTGGTTCAACTTGGATCATGGAGAAAAATATCCTTGAAGTTGGGACATTCTTGCTAGAAAAATATTAATGATGTCCTATGAAATGTTGAAACATTTGACAACTTTGAACATTAACAATTCCAAACTCTAATCACTTATATCTTTTAATCCACTATGATATTTTGAGTTGAAGTGAATTGCACCTTTGATGCTTGTCCTGCATGGTGACAAAGCTTGAAAATTGTGTGGCACAAGAAAAAGTGCACAAAATATGTCCTAAAAAATAGCTGCAGCAAGCCTTACTGTAAAGTCCATAACTTCATGCTCGAGTATGATAAATGAACGTTCTACAACTTTTTGGAAAGCTGAGATAACGTACTTTAACTTTGATGTTTAAGGTTTGGATTGAATCAACTTGGATCATGGAGAAAAACATCCTTGAAGTTGGGACATTCTTTCCGGAAAAATATTAATGATGTCCTATGAAATGTCGGAACATTTGACATTAAGAATTCCCAACTTTGATCACTTATATCTTTCAATACTTATGATATTTTGAGTTGATTCCTTCTACAATGTTTAAGTATCAAATACCCTCTTTAAAAGTAGCCCTTAAGCAAAATCAACGGATGCGTGGACCAATAGTTACAACTTTGAAAAGTTTTGTACTTGAACATTATTTTAACTTAGAAAAAATTTCTAAGTTTCCTTCAATTTGATCAATTTTGCAATTTTCCATGATTTCTTGATTTAAATTTGATCAAATTAAATCATCCATCATATTTTCTTGAGTAATGGCTTGTGAAGCTCAAAATTGACCAAAAGTCAAACTTTGACTTTTTGCGTCAGTTGACTTTGTATTAGATGAACTTGAGGCTTGATCTACTTGAAATGTTGCACTCTTGTGCTTAATTCTTGATGTGGGAGACCTCTTGATCCTTTGTGGATATTTGAGAGGTTAGACAAGTTAAGGATCATGTCATTCCTTGATTGATCCTTTGTCTAAATGTTCTGAGAGGGCTTGGAACCCTAATTCTTTAAGTGTAGAGAATGCTCACCCATCTTTGGGGAGACTAATGAGTATGAAAGTTCATACATATTGTGATGATGATTTGCACAATGATGGGAATCTTAGTGGTCAAAATTTAGGGTATGACAGATGCCCCTATTTAATCTTCTTGGACCCGAAGGTATGAATGACGAAGGTATTCGGGCATTTGGGGTGCAACAGGATTAAATATCGGAATACCCGAAATTTTTATGGTGGTTATGAATAGCAGTTTGCTCATCCATCTTCTTTTGCTAAGCAATGATGCTTAGAAAAGGTAGAAACTTCCCCTCGATTATGGTCTTTTACCAAGGAATTGGTCTCAATTTCTGAAATAAACTTCCCCTCGATCCTGGTTTCCTACCAAGGAACTGGTCTCAGTTTCTGATATAAACTTCCCCTCGATCCTGGTTTCCTACCAAGGAACTGGTTTAAGTTTCTGAAATAAACTTTCCCTCGATCCTGGTCTCCTACCAAGGAACTGGTCTTAGTTTCTGATGTGAATTTCCCCTCGATCCTGGTTTCCTACTAAGTAACGGGTCTCTGTTTCTGATATAAACTTCCCCTTGATCCTGGTTTCCTACCAAGGAACTGGTCTTAGTTTCTGATGTGAACTTCCCCTCGATCCTAGTTTCCTACCGAGGAACTGGTCTCAGTTTCTTTTGTCAATAAACTTTCTTGACAAGGGACGCTATTCGTAGCGACTTTCCTTCAAACTTCTCGCCGAATTTTCTTGGGGAGAAGCCATTTGAGTGGAAAAAGTTTTGATGTCAGACTTGCTGGGGAACTCATTTGTCTGAGTTGTAGAGGTACACAAACTTCTCTGTTTGGAGACTCCATTTGTCGACTCTACTAGGGAAAGCGAGTCTCTTGAGAGACTGTTTCCGTTTGGGGGTGTTACATCATACTTTTCCTCTGGGGATTTTCCTTAATCCGGGAAAGCGAAGATATCATCTTCAATGGCGAAGAGTGACATTTGTCGAACGTTTTCTGGTCTTTCAGAGGTTCAAGTAATCAAAGTGGTCAAGGACCAACTTCATTCCAGAAATAAACTGGAGGAGAGAGATTGTTCAGACGCAACATTTCCTGACGAGGAAAGAACTGACAATTCGATTGAGAAGAGTACTTCTATCACTATGGGGACAAGACCAACTAGAGTGATAGTGATGCAATATGAATATGAATGTAAATCAATAATGCATTATGCATGTATGTTTATACTGACAAAACTTACACGACATACAAACTAACAGATGAACACGGCTAGATACTCGGCCACTGCAGGGGACGAAGAGGTATCCCTGGTTCAAGATAGCAATTCTTCCTTGCTTAGGAGCGATAGTCCATGTGGAAAAAACCGTTGGTCGGCCTTAGGAGGTAAGAACTCAGCGGGGGATGTGTCAGATGGAACATTCGCATCTGACACAGCTGATCCTTCATTCAGGCGTGCTGGTTATGAAGGAGTACTTTCATTCTGCACTTTGAAGCTCGATTACTTCTGGAGAAACGATTGATGTTCTTTCGATGTTCAACAGTCAAAAGAAATTGCCACCTTTATTTTCAAAGCAGAAAAGTTCGACAAGTAAATTCATTTTTGTTTTATTTTTAAGAATCGTTAATCATGTTAAAAACATCATTCTGTAAAGCTAAAACAAATAAGAATTACAAACAAAAGTACAAGGGCTCAAATTTTATTGATAGGATGGAAATCAGCCAAACGCGTGATTCCAAAGAGTATGTACAAAGTTAGAAAAGGGTAATTTAAGGGAAAAGGGCTACATTGAAACATGACGACCGATATCCTTCTACCAACTTTGAATTCGGGACATCCTGAGCTTCTGTCGAAGATAACCGCGACTAGAGTTTTTCTGATGGATGGCATGATTGCTACTGGGGAATTTTCCCCTGTTGGACGTAGTTACTTGCCATTATCCCTAACTTTTACCTAGATTGTACTTTGAGATTTCCAATCCACCGGGATGATTTTTGATTATGTCTCTAATTTTTGCCTGGACCGCCCTTTCGGGTTTTAAATCCACCGAGACATGTTTTTATTTTATTTTATTTAGGCGAATTATTTCTTGACTACATCAACATTTGTAGGATAGGCAAATTCCTCTCCGTCCATGGTCGTGAGTCTCAAGGCGCCGCCTGAGAATGCTTTCTTGACCACATAGGAGCCGTCATAATTTGGAGTCCATTTGCCCTGAGAATCAGTGAGAAATGATTGTATCTTTTTGAGCACGAGGTCTCCTTTCCTGAAGACGCGAGGTCGGACCTTTTTGTGAAACACCCTCTTCATTCTTTGCTGATATAACTGACCATGGCATAGTTCCGTTATTCACTTTTCTTCGATCAGATTCAGCTCGTCATGTCGACTCTGACACCATTCAGCTTCTGTAAGCTTAGCTTCCATCAATACCCGGATTGATGGGATCTCTACTTCTATGGGGAGCACTGCCTTCATGCCATAAACTAGAGAGAAATGGGTTTCCCCTGTTGAAGTGCGGACAGACATGCGATAACCGTGAAGAGCAAAGGGTAGCATCTCGTGCCAATCTTTGTAGGTTACAACCATCTTTTGAACGATCTTCTTGATGTTCTTATTAGCTGCTTCTACCGCTCCATTCATCTTAAAGCGGTAGGGTGATGAGTTATGGTGTTCGATCTTGAACTCAGCGCACAACTCTTTCATCATCTTGTTGTTCAAGTTAGATACATTATCAACAATGATCTGGCTAGGAACACCATAACGGCAGATGATATTTTTTTGATAAAGCGGGCCACTACTTGTCGGGTTACATTGGCGTATGATGCTGCTTCGACCCACTTGGTGAAGTAGTCAATGGCTACCAGGATGAACCGATGTCCGTTCGAAGCCTTGGGTTCAATCATGCCAATCATGTCAATTCCCCATATGGAAAAAGGCCATGGGGAAGAAAGAACTTTGAGATGTGTGGGCGGTACATGGATTTTGTCTGAGTATATCTGACACTTGTGACATCTCCTCATGTCCTTGTAGCAATCGGATTCCATGGTCAACCAGTAGTACCCTGCTCTCAGAATTTTTCTCGCCATTGTGTGTCCGTTGGCATGAGTGCCAAATGATCCTTCATGAATTTCTTTTATCAGCATGTCTACTTATGGTCTTTCTACGCATCGGAGCAAGACCATGTCAAAATTTCTTTTATAGAGGGTATCGCCGCTCAGAAAGAAGTTTCCAGCGAGTCTTCTGAGGGTTTTTCTGTCTTTCCTAGATGCCTCAGGTGGATACTCTTGTTTTTGAAGGAAGCATTTGATATCGTGATACCAAAGTTTGTCGTCTATGACTGCTTCAATCGTGAAGATGTAAGCAGACCATTCAAGGCGCATTATGTTGATCTTAGGTAGGTCGGTCCATTGACATACACTAATCATGGAAGAGAGAGTAGTCAATGCATCAGCCATGTGATTCTCTTCACGAGGGATATGATGAAACCTGATTCGGTTGAAGAAGGGTAACAACCTTCTCGCGTAATCTTTGTAAGGAATCAATCCTGATTGGTATGTGTTCCAATCTCCTTTGATTTTATTGATAACCAGCGCTGAGTCGCCATATACATCCACGTTTTTGATCCTTAAGTCGATCGCTTCCTCGAGACCCATGATACAAGCTTCATATTCGGACTCGTTATTTATACACTTGAACGTAAGTCTGGCGGTGAAAGGAATGTGGGTACCCTGAGGTGTAAGGATGATTGCCCCAATTCTGTTTTCGTAATGATTGACAGCTCCGTCAAAGATTAGTCCCCATTGGGAACCAAGTTCTGGCCCATCACTGGGTAGTGGTTCGTCGCAGTCCTTCATTTTTAAATACATGACGACTTCATATGGGAAGTCAAACCTGATTGATTCCTAATCGTCAATCGGTTGATGAGCCAAATGATCGGCTAAAATACTCCCTTTAACGGCTTTCTGAGCGTGGTATTCGATGTCATATTCCGATAACAGCATCTGCCAACGGGAAATCCTTCCCGTGAAAGCAGGTTTTTCAAAGACGTACTTGATTGGATCCATTTCGGAGATTAACCAAGTAGTGTGACGAATCATATACTGGCGAAGACGTTTGGCTGCCCAAGCCAAAGCGCAACAAGTTTTCTCAAGCATAGTATACCGAGTCTCACAGTCGGTGAATTTCTTGCTCAAATAGTAGATGACAGACTCTTTCCATTTGGTTTCGTCTTGTTGGCCAAGTACACAGCCCATGGAGTCTTCCAGGATTGTGAGATAGATGATCAGTGGTCTTCCTTCCATTGGAGGTGATAGAATCGGTGGGTTCAACAGGTATTCCTTAATACTGTCAAAGGCGGTTTGACAGTCCTCTGTCCAAACGCAGTCTTGGTTCTTTTTAAGTAATTTGAAGATCGGCGCACACGTTGCTGTCATGAGGAATATGAACCTGGAGATCTAGTTTAAACGTCCTAGGAATCCTCTGACTTGTTTTTCAGTTTTCGGAGAAGGCATTTCTTGAATGGCCTTGACCTTGTTAGGATCGACCTCAATTCCTTTCTGGCTGACGATGAACCCTAAAATTTTCCCTGAACGGACACCGTAAGTGCACTTGTTGGGATTAAAATGAAGTTTGTACTTTCTTAGACGTTCAAACAATTTTGACAGATGTTCAATGTGCTCATTCTCTGTTTTTGATTTGGCAATCATATCATCGACTTATACCTCGATTTCCTTGTGTATCATGTCATGAAATAGAGTAGTCATGGCCCTTTGATAGGTTGCCCCGACATTCTTTAAACCGAACGACATCACCATGTAGCAAAAGGTGCCCCATGGGGTGATAAATTAAGTTTTTTCCATGTCTTTTGGCGCCATTTTGATTTGATTATAGCCCGAGAATCCATCCATGAAGGAGAAAACTTTGAACTTTGTTGTACTGTCTACCAGCATGTCAATGTGTGGTAAAGGAAAGTCGTCCTTCGGACTAGCCTTGTTCAGATCCCTGTAGTCTACACACATTCTGACCTTTCCGTCCTTTTTTGGAACGGGTACGATGTTGGTTAACCATTGAGGATATTCAGACGTGGCGAGGAAACCCGCGTCAATCTATTTTTGTACCTCCTCTTTGATTTTGATGGCCATGTCCGGGTGAGTCCGTCTCAACCTTTGTTTTACTGATGGTAAATGATGTTCCACAATGCTGGTATCCAACCCTGGCATGTCCTGGTAGGACCAAGCGAATACATCGGGGAATTCTTTGAGAAGCTTTGTCAAACTCTCTTTGGCAGTTGGACTGAGCAGTGCCCCAATCATGATTTCTTTTCTCTCTTTTTCTGAACCTACGTTGATCGTTTCCAACGGCTCTTTGTGAGGTTCAATGGACCTTTCCTCTTGTTGGAGTAATCGGGAGATCTCTTTTGGAATTTCGTCGTTTACTTCTTCTTCAACCCCAAATACCGAGAATTCAAAGTTGGGATAAGGCATCGGATCGTATGTTTCAATGGGGTTTAAAATAAGCAATCTGCATGACGTGATGATTTGTTTTTAGAAGAGATAGAGGGAATGCAAGAGTGTATGCAGTGTTTTTCTTTGGAAAACTGCTTGTTTTTATTATTTGAATTATTTTTTAGGATTACCATTTTCTGAAAAAGCAAAAAGAGAAAATAGAAATAAATGCGGAAATTACAGAATGACGTTATTTTATTTATGAACAAGTCAATTCTTGAAATTACAGCCCCATAAAACAAAACTCTGTCGCTTTGGGCAAAGCGAAGAGGGAAATTTACAGAAAGCGAGCCCTATCAAAACATCTGTTTCACCTGGGCAGGGTGAAAGGTTAAGATAAAGACGACAATTACTTTGACTTATGAACAATCTTCGGAACATCGACTCCAACCCATAGGCGGCGAACTCCTCGGTGAATAACAAAGTTTGGTACCTTCCTTGATTTTTCTTCAGAAATAACGCTGATTTCTAGTGGAGCAGGATCATTGGAATCTGTCTCCCACGCAGAGTTTTCGTAGGAGGATTCCTCTGTTATATTTTGCATAGTATTTATGCTCTCAGGCAAATCTCCCCACCTAGTTGACTGGATGTCTTCGAGCCTGATACGAGAGTGTAGCGAGCGATTTTGGACGCGGTTCTTAAGCGCTGTCGCTCTTTGGGGTTTACTACAGGTCGATTCATTTTTTATCCTATTGTGAGCTGACTAAGGAAGGGAAATAGATGTCTCCAATTAACCCTGCTTGCATACTGAGTTTAAACAGCGGTCAGTTAGGTTACAGATGCTATATGGTAATGGGGCCTTTCTTTCTTCTTACTTTATTAAGGTGGAAAAATGGGACTATTCATGGGGAATTTGTCAGATTGGGTGGAGATAGAGGACTTTAGGTGTTTTGATTAGTGTGCTCTCTAAGATTTTTTTTTCAATCTTATGCCTACGTATTCCCGTTTACCGAAACAGGGAAATCAGAGCGTTCGTAGTTCCTCCTATTCTATGGGAGGAAATGGTGTTTTGGTGTCTTGTTTGAAGCCCAAGACGTGAAGCGAAAGGTGATCTATATCTTGTTCAAAGCCCAAGACGTGAAGCTGAAGGTGGTTTGTATCTTGTTCAAAGCCCAAGATGTGAAGCTGAAGGGTTTATTTGTATCTTGTTCGAAGCCCAAGATGTGAAGCTAAAAGGTGTTGTCTTTAGAGAGAATTTGTCATCTCTAAAGAGGGTCTGTTTGTCACAACTGTTTATAAAGGAGAATTACTTTAGCCGGGATATGTGAATCCGACAATGCCATAATTTCCTTTATAGGGGGGTTCCAACCTGAAGGAGAAGACTTTAAGTCAGTGTAGAGCAATACTATCTTTTCTTAGGAATTTCTCATGCTAAAAGAGGGACAGTGGCATAGATGTAAATAATCCAGAGGCTTACCGCTTACAGTGATTAGATGAAGGGGAAGGAGTTGTTGATGTTTGTGTGCTGTGAACGAGGCACATCTTTGATGCTAAAAGGTTGATTGACTCAACCGAGGTTTTCCTTATACAAAGCCTAAGAGGATGCTATTGGCCCAACAAGAGGGAGTTTTTGTGTGTCTCGTACGAAGCCCGAGAGAGAGGCTAAAAGGGTTGACTCAACAGGAGAATCTTTTATACTCAACAAGAGAGTGTTTTTGTATCTCATACGAAGCCCGAGATGGAGGCTAAAGATGGTGACTCACCAAGAGAATCTTTTATACTCAAAAAGAGAGTGATTTTGTATCTCGTACGAAGCCCGAGATGGAGGCTAAAAGGTGATTGACTCAACAAGAGAGTCTTTTATACTCAACAAGAGAGTGTTTTTGTATCTCGTACGAAGCCCGAGATGGAGGCTAAAAGGTTTGACTCAACAAGAGAGTCTTTGTATCTCGTACGAAGCCCGAGATGGAGGCTAAAAGGTTATTGTTTTAGTTGAGTGACAGGTCCAATATGTTGCCTCAACGAGAAAATCAGTTCTTATATGAGTAATGTTGCACTCATGGATTTGATCTGAGAATCGGGATTATTTCCTGTTCTTTAAGGAAACGGGGAATCCAAAGGGTATTGGAGACTATCCAAGTCTACGGGTGTCTTCCTATTTTTGAAAGGGACTTGAGAATGTCTTTGAGACTCAAGGAAATTAGACTGTCCAAGTCTAGAGTTTTATCTTTTGTACTATGCTTAAAGAAACAGTAGTAATACGTTCACGGTAGAAATATCTAGACTCTTTGAAAGACTGTTCTATTAAGATGACTAATTTCTGTTCCCATACCTCTAGGAGGTCGTCGGGACAATTTGTACGAAGCCCAAGAGGAGGCTGGAAACTTTTAAGAAGCTGAGGGACAATTTGTACGAAGCCCAAGAGGAGGCTATCATTCCCGGAGGAAGAAATCATTTATACGAAGTCTAAAAGGAGGCTGTGAATACTTCTAAGAAGCCGACGGGTCCTTGTACAACGCCCAAGAGGAGGCGGGGATGCTTTTAAGAAGCCTTTGGGCACCCAAACCCCAAAAAATTCAATATAGGCTATTCATAGAGAATAGATCAAGCCAGGAAAGTTCAAGAATTTGGAAGAAACTCAAGAGATGCCATTCACGGAGAAAAGATAATCTCTGGGGAATAGAGTTTCTTTGACGATTTCTAAAGGTGACAGTCTGTGAAAGGGTTCACCGAGAATGCTGCCTTTCACGTCTCCATATTGTTTAACCCCAAGAGGAGGGAACACTGTGTCTGGTAATCCTATGGGGATCTAGTTTTGTCTACTTTTAAGAGTGATCAACGGGCTTAATGCTAGACGTAGTTGCCGGGGAAATTCTAAATATCTATACTATTATTACACAGTTGATATGAGTTTATGAAAGAAGACTTACAGTGAAACAGCCCCACAATACAGTTATATGTATATGAAAGCGGATAAAGAAAGCATATAACCACTTACTCGGTTGTAGAGCTTCCATGCGGATAAAGAAAGATTGAAAACAACAGTATATTCAAAATCAAAGGAGAAAGTGCTTTGAAAGAAAAATTGGGGCTTATAGCTCAAGGAGAGGCCCAAAGTTTTATCAGTGATTACACTGTGAGTTTGAATTTGTACAGGGACTTATACAAGTGACTGAGGCCCAAAAAGGTTTTTTGTACAAAGGGATGGGTCTTACACTCTCTCAAGAGGCCCAAAGAGTTTAAAAAGAATGTGGCTTATAACACGTGGGTAGGTCCAGATGTTTTTTGTTTTGAAATGGCGATCGCGCCGAGATTTCCTTTTAACACAGAGGGACTTATACAATATCTGAGGCCCAAATTTGTTTTGGTTAAAGGGAATTGGGTCTTACACTCTAATAGAGACCCAAAAATGATTTTGAATGGGTCTTATAGCTCGAAGAGAGGCCCAGATGGTTTGTTTTAAACGGGCGATGATCGCGCCGAGGTTTTGGAAACACCGTGGGACTTATACAAGTGATTGAGGCCCAAATATTTTGGTATTTACAAAGGAATTGGGTCTTACACTCTATTAGAGGCCCAAAGGCTTAAAAATGAAAAGAAATGGGACTTATAGCTCAAGGAGAAGCCCAATGGTGTTTTTGTTAAAAGGCGACGATCGCGCCGAACTCTGTAAATGTACCGAGGGACTTATACAATGTCTAAGGCCCAAAATATTTTATTTACAAAAGGGGTGGGACTTACACTCTATTAGAGGCCCAAAGTGTTTTTGAAAAAAGATTTGTTAGGGCGAAAATCAAAGAAACCCAAATTTTATTTTTTAAAGGCATTTTTCAAAGAAAAATCAAGTAAAAAAATGATAAAAATATCAAATAAAATCATTAATCATGTTATTAACAATGATTAAGGTTTATGAAAAAGTATTTTATCCACATGAATATTTAAAATCATTTTGGTTTTAAAAATCAAGAAAAAGAAATCATTTTAAAAGCATTTAAAACAATTTAAAACAATATTTTTGAATATATTAAAAATATATCAAATAATAATATTTTTTTGTGATTTTTTGTGGATTAAAATATTATGGAATATGAACAAGAAGTGTGTAAAACAGAATTGGAAAATGATGATTTTTGCTATGTAAAAGAATTGGTTGAGTTTTGAAGATAAACTAAGAAAAAGAGGAAAGATGTCGCAACATCACATTCGACATGAGTTTTGAAGATAAGAGAAAAAGGGAAGATGTCACAACATCACATTCGACATCTTAAAAAACCAGAACTGCACCTTGGTTTTCAACATTTTTGCTATCAAACTTCAAACATTCATAACTCTCTCAATTTTCAACGAAATTAAAATCTGTAAGAACCTATCTTGACCGATTTTTCGCAAGGAATCCAATGGTATTACTCATGCACACTGAAACTGAATGTACATAACACACAAAGTAAAAAACTAGAAATGCATGTTTAGTTCTAGACGTATTTTCTCGTCAAACTTCCAACACGCATAACTCTCTCAATTTTTAACGAAATTCAAATCCGTAAGAACCTACCTTGACCAATTTTTCGCAAGGAATCCAATGGTATCACTCATACATACTGAAACTTAATGTACAACACACACAAGGCAAAAAACCAGATCTGCACCTTAAGTTTAAAACAACATAAACTCCACATATAAACATGTTAAAGTGCAAACAGTAGGAGGATCATAATGTACACATTAAGGACTACATTTTTGCTTCAAGAATTGTTCAATATGATGCATGTATGTGGACATCAAAGGAAAGCATGATTCAAAGAATTCAAGTTGTGAATTTTACCTCTTTTTTGGAGATTTTGTGCAACCTACCAAGTGCTTTGTTCCAGAAATGATTTGATGCTTTGGACACCCTCAAATGAGCTCTTAGAAGCTTTTAGGATGGTTGGAATCAGCTGGAACCTGCAAAAACACAAACTGGCCCTTTCTTACAAAAGGGGTTAAAGTGGCCAAAATAGCAACTCTCTCAAATGGTGTTCCAGATGTGTGGCACCATTTGGGACAGTTCAAGTATGATATTTGGAGTGTGTTTGAGGTTTTATTTGGTTTGGAAAGTGACTGACTCAAGATATGCCTTGAAAAAGGCAAAAAAGTCGAATTTTGAGGTTTTGAGAGGTGACTTTGTGATCTTGGTGTTACAGGTCACTTGTGATAGTTTGGATCACCTACATATGATGTTTATGAGGTGTTAGGATCATGAGATGTGATGGAAATGCTCTCTAACTCAAAAACTCAGAATTACCTTACTAAAGAAGGCATTTTGGAGTGAAAGAAGTGATTTTGAGGAAAGCATCTGTTTGATGGCTTTGGTGTACTCAAACTGAGCATAAATCTGCTCTATTTATAGTATAGTAAGTTTGTTTTGGCAACATTAGTGAATGGTGGCTGCAGCAGAGGTTTGTTCAATGTTGGCCAATGAAAATCCAAGTCTCCTCTAGCCATTGACTAGAGGTTAGGGCACAGGCCTTTGGTTCCCTAGTTGTTGGAGGAATCTTGACTGAATTCAGTTAGAGGAAGCTCAGTTCATGCCACCTCTAAGCATCCATTAAATGCTCAAAACCAAAATTGGAGTCTTGTCCCTCTTTTAGGGTTTTTTAGGTTTGGCATACTACTTGTGGAATCTTGGACTGGGGAGGCTTATGGATCAGATCATCCCCCTTAGATTTGATCCTCAGATGTGTCCAAAATGATGACAAAGCTTGGAAATTCGTGTGGCACAAGAAATGTGCAAATTTGTCCTGAAACATGTCTTAAAAATTAGCTGCAGCAAGCCTTGTTGTAAAATCCATAACTTCTTGCTCAAGAATGATAAATGGCTGTTCCAGGACTCAATGGAAAGCTGAGATGACATACTTCAACTTTGATGTTTGACCCTAGACTTGGTTCAACTTGGATCATGGAGAAAAACATCCTTGAAGTTGGGACATTCTTGCTGGAAAATTATTAATGATGTCCCATGAAATGTTGAAACATTGGACAACTTTGATCATTAATAATTCCAAACTTTAATCACTTGTATCTTTTAATCCACTATGATATTTTGAGTTAAATTGAATTGCACCTTTGATGCTTGTCCTGCATGGTGACAAAGCTTGAAAATTGTGTGGCACAAGAAAAAGTGCACAAAATCTGTCCAAAAAAACAATTGCAGCAAGCCTTCTTACAAAGTCCATAACTTCTTGCTCGAGTATGATAAATGGACGTTCTACAACTTTCTGGAAAGCTGAGATGACGTGCTTCAACTTTGATGTTCAAGGTTTGTGAAGATAAGACTTGTAAAGTTGTCAAAATTGACCTTGAACTTGTGTGATCAAATCTGTCCTAAAAGCTGTCATGAAAATTCTGTTTTATCAATGCCTTTTGCAGAGACCATAACTTTCTGCTCGAGAATGATAAATTAACTTTCTAGGACTTTCTGGAAAGGTGAGATGACGTACTTCAACTTTCATGCCCAGGGTTTTTCCTGAATCAACTTGGATCATGGGAAAAAACATCCTTGAAGTTGGGACATTCTTGCTGGAAAAATATTAATGATGTCATATACAATGTCAGAACATTGGACATTAAGAATTCCCAACTTTGATCACTTATATCTTTTAATCGTTATGATATTTTGAGTTGATTCCTTCTACAATGTTGAAGAATCAAATACCCTATTTAAAAGTAGCTCTTACGCAAAATCAATGGATGCTTGGATCAATAGTTACCACCTTGAAAAGTTGTGCACTTGAACATGATTTTAACTTAGAAAAAATTTCTAAGTTTCTTTCAATTTGATCAATTTTGCAATTTTGCATGATTTATTGATTTAAATTTGATCAAATTAAATCATCCATCATATTTTCTTGAGTAATGGCTTGTGAAGCTCAAAGTTGACCAAAAGTCAAACTTTGACTTTCTGCGTCAGTTGACTTTGTATTAGATGAACTTGAGGCTTGATCCACTTGAAATGTTGCACTCTTGTGCTTAATTCTTGATGTGGGAGTCCTCTTGATCCATTGTGGATATTTTAGAGGCTATAAAAGTTGAAGATCATGTCATTCCTTGATTGATCATTTGTCTAAAGGCTCTGAGAGGGTTTGAAACCCTAGTTTGATTGTAGTGAACGCTCAGCCATCTTTGGGGAGACTAATGAGGTACAAAGGTACATCCATATTGTGCTGATGATTTGCACAATGATGGGAAATCTTAGTGGTCAAAATTTGGGGAATGACAGATGCCCCTATTTAATCTTCTTGGACTTGAAGGTGTGACTGGCGAAGGTATTCGGGCATTCGGGGTGCAAGAGGACTAAATATCAGAATACCCTAAATTTTGATGGTGGTTATGAATGGTAGCTTACGCAATCATCTTCTTTAGCTAAGCGATGATGCTTAGAAAAGGCAAACTTCCCCTCGATCCTGGTCTTCAGCCAAGAAGCTGGTCTCAGTTTTCTTTTGAAATAAATCTCCCCTCGATCCTGGTTTCCTACTAAGGAACTGGTCTTAGTTTCTTTTGTCAACTTCCCCTCGATCCTGGTTTCCTACCAAGGAACTGGTCTTAGTTTTTGATTTGTGAACTTCCCCTCGATCCTGGTTTCCTACCAAGGAACTGGTCTTAGTTTCTGATTTGTGAACTTCCCCTCGATTCTGGTTTCCTACCAAGGAACTGGTCTTAGTTTCTGAAGTAAACTTCCCCTCGATCCTGGTTTCCTACCAAGGAACTGGTCTTAGTTTCTGAAGTAAACTTTCCCTCGATCCTGGTTTCCTACCAAGGACCTGGTCTTAGTTTCTGAAGTAAACTTCCCCTGGATCCTGGTTTCTTACCAAGGAACTGGTCTCATTTTCCGAAATAAACTTCCCCTCGATCCTGGTTTCCTACCAAGGAACTGGTCTCAGTTTCTTTTGTCAATAAACTTTCTTGACAAGGAACGCTATTTGTAGCGGCTTTCCTTCAAACTTCTCGCCGAATTTTCCTGGAGAGATGCCATTTGAGTGGAAAAAGTTTTGATGTCAGACTTGCTGGGGAACCCATTCGTCTGAATTGTAGAGGTACACAAACTTCTCTGTTTGGAGATGCCATTTGTCGATTCTACTGGGGAAAGCGAGTCTCTTGAGAGACTGTTTCCGTTTGGGGGTGTTACATCATACTTTTCCTGAGGTCTTTTCTGAGAAATGCCATACGATGTACCCCAATGTTGAGGGACTTTCTCTGGGGATTTTCCTTAATCCGGGAAAGCGAATATATCATCTTTAATGGCAAAGAGTGATATTTGTTGAAAGTTTTCTTGTTTCACAGAGGTTCAAGTTATCAAAGTTGTCAAGGATCGTCTCTAATCCAGAGATAAACGGGAGAGAGATTACTTAAATGATTCACTTCCTGACGAGGAAAGATCTGACAACTCGATTGAGAAGAATTTTATCACTAGGGGATAAGACCGACTAGAGTGATAGTGATGCAATATGAATATGAATGTAGATCAATAATGCATGATGTATGTATGTATATGCTGACAAAACTGACACAACATACAGACTAAAGGATGAACACGACTGGATACTCGGCCACAGTGGGGTATGTAGAAATATCGCTGGTTCAAGATAGAAATTCTGCCTTGCTTAGGAGAGATAGTCCCTGTTGGGAACTATGTTGGTCGGGCTTAGGAGATGAGAACTCGGTTGAGGAGGTCAGATGGAGTATTCGTATCTGACATAGTTGATCCTTCGTTCAGGCGCACTGGTTTAGAATGAGTACTTTGATTCTGCACTTTGAGGCTCGAACACCTTTGGAGAAGCGACTGATGTTCTTCTGATGTTCAACAGTCAAAAGAAATTGCCGACTTTATTTTAAAAGCAGAAAAAGTTTTACAAGTAAATTCTTTTTTTTTGTTTTATTTCAAGAATCGTTGATCATGCTAAAACATCATTCTGTAAAGCTAAAACAAACATGAATTGCCAATAAAAGCACAAGGGCTCAAATTTTATTGATAGGATGAAAATCAGCCAAGCGTGTGATTCCATAGAGAATTTACAAAGTTAGAAAATGGTAATTTACAGGGAAAAGGGATACGTTGAAACATAACGACCACTATCCTTCTACCAACTTTGAATTCGGGACATCCTGAGCTTCTGTCGAAGATGACCTTGACTGGAGTTTTCCTGACAGATGATGTAACTGCTGCTGAGGGACTAGCCCCTTTGTTGAACGTAGTTGCTTACCATTATTCCTAACTTTTGCCTGGATTGTACTATGATGTTTCCAATCCACCAGGATGATTTTTGATCATGTCTCTAATTTTTTCCTGGACCGCCCTTTCGGGTTTTCAATCCACCGAGACATTTTTTTTTATCATGTCTCTAATTTTTTCCTGGACTGCCCTTTCGGGTTTTCAATCCACCGAGACGTTTTGTTTTAGGCGAAGTATTTCTTGACTACGTCAACATTCGTGGGGTAGGCAAATTCCTCTCTATCCATGGTTGCAAGTCTCAAGGCGCCGCCTGAGAAAGCTTTCTTGACCACATAAAGGCCGTCATAATTCGGAGTCCACTTGCCCCGAGAATCAGTGAGAAAGGATTGTATCTTCTTGAGCAGTTTGAAGATTGGGGCGCATGTCGCGGTCATGAGGAATATAAATCTGGAAATGTAATTCAGACGTCCCAGGAATCCCCTGACTTGTTTTTCAGTTTTCGGAGAAGGCATTTCTTGAATGGCCTTGACCTTGTCAGGATCAACCTCAATTCCTTTCTGGCTGACGATGAACCCTAAGATTTTCCCTGAACGAACACCAAAGGTGCACTTGTTAGGATTCAAGCGGAGTTTGTACTTTCTCAACCGCTCGAACAGTTTTGACAGGTGGGTCACATGTTCCTCTGTTGTTCTAGATTTGGCAATCATATCATCGACATATACCTCGATTTCTTTGTGTATTATGTCATGAAAAAGAGTAGTCATGGCCCTTTGATAGGTTGCCTCAGCGTTCTTCAAACCGAACGACATTACCTTGTAACAAAAGGTTCCCCATGGGGTAATGAATGAAGTTTTCTCCATGTCTTTTGGCGCCATTTTGATCTGGTTATAGCCCGAGAATCCATCCATGAAGGAGAAAATTTTGAACTTTGCTGTACTGTCTACCAGCATGTCAATGTGTGGTAAAGGAAAGTCGTCCTTTGGACTAGCCTTGTTCAGATCCATGTAGTCGACACACATTCTGACCTTTCCGTCCTTTTTGGGAACGGGTACAATGTTGGCTAACCATTGTGGATATTCTGATGTGGCGAGGAAACCCGCGTCAATCTGTTTCTGTACCTCCTCTTTGATTTTGATGGCCATGTCTAGATGAGTCTATCTCAACCTCTGTTTTACTGGCGGACATTCCGATCTCAACGGTAAATGATGTTCCACGATGCTGGTATCCAACCCTGGCATGTCCTGATAGGACTAAGCGAACATATCGGGAAATTCTCTGAGAAGCTTTGTCAAACTCTCTTTGGCAGTTGGACTGAGCAGTGCCCCAATCCTGATTTTGTTTCTCTCTTTTTCCAAACCCAAGTTGACCGTTTCCAACGGCTCTTTATGAGGTTCAATGGACCTTTCCTCTTGTCTGAGTAGTCGGGAGATCTCTTCTGGAATTTCGTTGTCATATTCTTCATCAGCCCCAAATACCGGGAACTCAAAGTCGGGAGAAGGCATTGGATCGTATGTTTTAATGGGGTTTAAAACAAGCAATCTGCATGATGGGATGATTCATGTTTAGAAGAGATGGAGAAAATGCAAGAGTGTGTGCAGTGTATTTTTTTACTGCTTGTTTTTATTTTTATTTAATGTTTTTTAGGATTACCATTTTCTGAGAAAAGCAAAAAGAGAAAACAACAATTAATGCGGAAATTACAGAACGACGTTATTTTATTAATGAACAAGTTGACTCTTGAAACTACAGCCCAATAAAACAAAACTCTGTCGCTTTGGGTAAAGTGAAGAGGGAAATTTACAGAAAGCGAGCCATATCAAACATCCGTTTCACCTGGGCAGGGTGAAAGGTTAAAGACGGCAATTACTTTGACTGATGAACGATCTTCGGAACATCGACAGCAACCCACTGGTGGCAAACTCCTCGGTGAATCATAAAGTCTAGCACCTTCCTCGATTTGTCTTCAGAAATAACGCTGATTTCTGGTGGAGCAGGATCATTGGAATCTGTCTCCCAGGCAGAGTTGTCGTAGGAGGATTCCTCTGTTGTATTTTGCATAGTATTTGTACTCTCAGGTAAATCTCCCCATCTAGTTGGCTGGATGTCTTCGAGCCTGATATGAGAGCTCTCAGGAGCAGTGTACTTGACCATATAGTCGTATTTTCCACTTGGTTGTCCCAAGGTCTCCCACACTTCTTTGGAACTGGAGGAGTCATCCTTCTCGACGAGGTTTACCTCGGGGAAAGCATAGTTGATGAACTCTAGTCCTGCAAACATTGGAAACTCATCGTCGTGTTGGGTATTTTCTGGATACCCTGTGTGTTGATCCCATGACATGGTGGGGACGCAGGTATTCTGTTCAACAGTACTCAGCTGATTTTCATTGTTCGGCTGATTTTCTTGCCCCAAGTCTCCTGGGCACGGCTGCCAGATAGGCAGGCCATCCATCGGGCATTAATAGTCGTGGTCAAAGTTGTCTTTCATCAGAGTGTCCTCCTCTACTGAGTTTGGTGGAGCATGACATCCTTCTAGATCACAATCTCCATATATCATTTCGACGTCTGACCTGGGTATAAATCTCGGACTCTGTGTAGGAAAGCAAAATTGAATTTATGTTTCGTCCTGAGACATATAACCGTCCTAGTTGAGATAGGACTTCCATTCTTCCTCCACATCTAATGAATCATCTTTATTGATGATATGTACCTCTTGAGTCACTGGTTGAAGGAAGCCTCCACTGTGGAAGAAGTTCTGAATGGGATGAAGACTTTCATCGTTAGCAGCTGTCTAGGTACAGGTTGCAGAAAAACCAAGACCTTTCTTTGTTTTATTGTCAGTAGGAATGACAAGCTGTCCCCATCCTTTTGTATTGGTACTCTCGACCGCTTTAATAACATCTTTATACGAGGAAATGGAAGTTCCCCCCTCAGATTAATCGTCCTTGTGTAGTGAAAGCGCTTGGAACTGGGTTCCGATTATCCCTTCTGGTTCCACATAAGTGAATGACGATAAATTGCTGACGAGCAAGGCCTGTTCCCCACAAACTGTGATGAGTTGGCCGTTCTGGACGAACTTTAGCTTTTGGTGGAGGGTTGAAGTGACCGCCCCAGCCTTATGTACCCAAGGTCTTCCTAATAAACAACTGTATGTTACCCGGATGTCCATGACCTGGAGAGTGACTTGGAAAGTGTGAGGACCAATATTTATGGGAAGATTAACTTCGCCGATAACCGTTTTTCTGGATCCGTCAAATGCTTTGACGACGACCTCGCTGGTTCTCATTGGAGGGCCTTTGAATGATAATTGCATCAAATTGGACTTCGGCATAACATTCAGGGCTGACCCTGTGTCTACCGGTACGCTGGCTAAAGCATCGTCCTGGCAGTTGACTGTAATGTTGAGCGCCATGTTATGACGGCGACCTTCTTCAGATAATTCCTCATCACTAAATCCCAAGTTATTGCAGGAAGTGATGTTAGAGATAATGTTATCGAACTGTCTGATTGTTACATCCTGTTCCATAAAGGCTTGCTCCAAGATTTTCTGTAGAGCCTCCCTGTGCGCTTCTGAACTAAGTAACAGTGATAGCACCGAGATCTTTGAAGGAGTTTGTAACAGTTGGTCAACAATGTTATATTCACTCCTTTGGATGAGCTTAAGCATCTCATCATTGTTTTTTGAAAGGTCAGGATTACTGGATTGACCGACTGGTGGATCGGGAACTTCTGTCTGAGGTTCCTTTTCTTTACTGAGTTCTCCAACTCCTCTGTTGAAGATTCGACCGCTCCATGTTACTCGACTGATGTCTGCAATGTTCACGACGGAGGGTAATGGGATTTCCTTTCCATTCTCAATTATCGTTGCACCGTATTTGTAAGGGATAGCCTTAGTTGATTCATACGGTAGTAGTCCCAGCAGATAGATGACTATGGGAGCCTTCTGATTTTTATGACCATCATAAGTAATTTCGATCCGTTCCTGGTTGGGAACTCTCGATTCATCAAGTAGAGGGATAATGGTACAAACACCCCTAGTCCTCTAATGATAAGAGATTACGACAACGTCCTCGATTTGATCAGCGAGATAGTTGACTGATCCAGAACTTGACCATGGTTGAATCTCTTTGTGGTCCAACTGACTATGAAGGGCTGCCCGCACGAGGTAGCATCCTTGATTGTTCACTGAACAAACTCCACACCGCTCATAGTTGTGTAGTGGCACCTGGCCGTGTCCGCTCTGAATACAGTGTGGCCTTATTAGGTCAGTTTCCACCGCCGTACATCCTGACTTTGATATCTAGTAGGATTCCCGTTAGTGATACTAATTTGTTGGGTGTCTTCATCCATATAGATTAGAAGCCACCAGTGATTCAACAAGTGCTGAAGTGTTTCCTAGACAAGGGCACAACCCTGATCGTTTTCGCAACCCGCTTTACAGCTCTGATAATCATGTGATACCAGGAATCTGAGACGGACCTGTTTTGCGTGTAACTCCACCAGGCTGGTATTCATTAAGCGAATATCGAAGATTTGAATCATGTTGATCTGATAGGGATTCCTATCATGGTAGTCCTAGATCCAGCCAAGATCCATCTGACGCTGGAGGGCCTCTTGTATAAAAGAGCATCCCTGTTTGTTTACCGAGCAAGTCAGACAGGAATTGTAATCGTGCCGCAGCAGATTATGATACTGGCTTTGCCTTGAGTGCATCGCCACCAAGTTAACATTCATTGCACGAATGTCGCGGTTCTGATTGATGTTGGAATTCGTATAGGTCATGTTGACCCCACAAACTCGGTGCTCTTGGATCCATCCGAGATCCATCTGTTCCTGTAGAGCTGATTGCACCACAGAACACCCTCGATTGCTTTTAGAGCAGATATCACACCGGTGATAATTATTAGGTGGGACATGGCCATATCCACTCTGTCTACAATGCATCCTGACCAGATTGGTCCTTAACAAGAGTACATCGTGAATTTGATAGGCGTTGTTAGACTCTCCCTCTATCAGGTTGACTGCAGCTTTCTCGTGTTGATGCAGCGAGTTTGTGAGAACATTGGGATTCGTATCTTTGAAAGATAAGACCCCGCTCCTAACAAGCTTTTGCACGTCGTATTTGAAACTGAGACAATTCTCTATGTTATGCCCTGGTCCTCCTTGATGGTAAGGGCAAGTCTGATCCACCTTAAACTAAAAAGGCAGATTTTCCGATACTGTAAGAGGGGACTTAGTCTGGATGTGCCCCTTGGCTAGTAGTAACAGAAATAGTTATGCGTACGATACGGGTATAGGATCAAATCCTGGTGGCCGCGTTGTAAGATTGTTGTTGTATTAAGGACGATCCTAGTGAAGAGGCTGTTGTGTCCTTTGCTGATTAGGTTGGCTTTGCACAACCTGAGGCTGATACGTAGGAGCAGGCACAGGGTTGATAGCAGGAGTTACGGCTGCTACTGGTTGATATCGTCGCCTTTGCTTTCTGAGAGAAATATTCCCAATATCATGCTCTTTTTTCTTAGGGAGAGCACTACCGTATCATTTTGCACTACTTGATGATTCAGTGTCTCTAACTAAACGTCCTTCCCGGACGGCTTCCTCAAGACGAACCCCCATGCCCACCATCTCGGTGAAGTCATTGGTGCACTGACAACCATTCTGTCGTAGTAAAATGAGCTCAAGGTCTTTAAGAAGATCTTTGTCATCTCTTTTTCCTCAAGAAGTGGAGATATCTGAGCGGCAATTTCACGCCATCTCTGAGTGTACTCCTTAAAGGTTTCCTTGTCCTTTTGTGACATTGATCTGAGTTGATCTCTGTCTGGTGCCATGTCCAAATTATATTTGTACTGTTGGACGAAGGCAGTTCCAAGATCTCTGAAAGTGCTGATCGTAGCACGATTTAAAAACATGTACCATTTTAATGCGGCACCGGTTAAACTATCCTGAAAGTAGTGAATCAGTAGGTCCTGATTTTCTGTCTGAGCTGACATTCGCCGAGCGTACATCACCAAGTGACTCTGAGGGCAAGAGTTACCCTTGTACTTTTCAAAGTCGGGTACCTGGAATTTATGCGGAACTTTCACCTTGGGGACCAAGCAGAGGTCCGCGGCGTCCTTTCCAAATAGATCCTGACCGTGAATAGCTTGCAATTCCTTTTGCATTTCGAGGAACTATTCCTGGAACTCGTTCATTCTTTCGAACATGCTTTCGTTTCCACCAGAAGGTACCTGCAGAATCTGTCCTTCCGGGACAGTGTGTACCACGGGTTGTGGTATAGTCATTACGGCCGAGACTCCCGGTGCCTCCCGAAGTATGTAACCTTCAGGAGTTGCTGTCATGCCCCTGGCATCTTTGCTTTCCCGAAGTTTGTAACCTTCAGGCCCAGCGGTTCCTGTAGTGATTTCCTGATCTTCAGTGATCGACGGAACATATCCTTCCGGGATATAGTTAACAGGCATGCCCCAAGGACGATCTTTTGACATTCGATACCTAGGATCATACTTCTCCACTATGGGCATTGAGGTGATCTCTGAGATCAAGGTTCTTTGTAGCTGAGCTTCTGCCATGGCTTGCATGTCGTTACGAAGCTTTCTCATATCCTCTCTTAGAGCGTCGATCTCTTCTTTTAACTCTCTGTTCTCTTCCTCGAGATCATCCATCTTTTTCTGACGATTGGCCCGAGTATTGTACGAATGAGACAGTTTGACTCTAGAACCGAGACACAAACGTGAGATTCGTAGGTAAGAAGAATACGTGACGTGAGAATGATGAATGCAATGATTATATTAATTGTTTTTTTTGTTTAATGAAAATAAACTTTAACAATTAGATTGCAAATATCAAACAGTGGGGAAATCCCCATTTTATTGGATTCAAAGGATTACGGAAATGAAAATACTGTAGATTACAAGGTGCGGAAACAGAAACCTAAGCTAATGGGTCCCGAGTCCTCTCTGAGGAGAACTCGGGTGCTGATTCTGGTACTTTCCTTTTCTTTAACTAGGGCTCTTGGGCCGTTGTCGTGTTGTCATTCCTTTGCCAAGTGAAAGGAGCGAGCAAATTCCTTTGGTCATCCTGATTATCCACAACATGTTGCTCTAAAATCCCGATCAGAGCATCCTTATCTTCCAGCAGCTGCTATATTTTGGTACACTCCACGTTGAGAATGCGGTACTTATTCTTCTAAGAGCTCCTCTCCTGTTGAACTTTGTTGAGAGTAACCTAAAGCTTTTCAGTTTTCGTCATGAAGTACATGACAGATTCCCTTGGCGGAAGAACTTTGTGATGAGGATACGGCATCTTTAGCTTGAGAGCTCTAGTTTGTACCCAGTGGAGATATGGCTCCACCGAGACACAGTCCGGTTTTCCTAGAGACTCCCGTCTTTTCTTATGAACAGGTTTCCAAGCGTGCACTATTTCCATTTTTAGTGCTCTGTCATTTTCTCCTTCTTTGAAGAAAAGACCTTCCAGATGAGCATTACGCTGGACATGCCTCATTGGGTATCCAAATTGACGATGAACCAATACCGGATGGTAGTTGATTCCTCCCTTAGTTCCTATAAGGGGTACGTTGGGGAAGTTTCCACAACGATCAATTATCCTGATCCTGTCATAAATCCTATTGCACCAATCAATGTCAGAGTTGGTGAGAGACATGATTTTCTGCGACCAACGTAAGGCACTCTTACGATCCCAAAAAGCAGCAGACTTAGGCAAATGGGAGATAAACCATTTGCATAGCAGGGTTACATAGCACGTGATCTCTCCTCTGCTGTACAAATTCCCTAAGTGTACAGAATGATATGCGTCTGCGAGTAAAGTCGACACAGGGTTTCCAATGAGAAAAACCTTAATGGTGTTGATATCGACGAAGTTATTAATGTTGGGCAACAGAAATAACCCATGGGTGAGTAAAACAAATATGCTTTCAAAAGCAGTCATGCTCCCTATACAAGCAAAGTACAGAGCTTTTTTTGTTAAAAACTGGGCTGGCAAACCTTGGATGCCACCCTTAGTGATCATGTGAGTCCTGACTTCTGACTCGTCCAAATAAATTGCTCTTGCAATGGTCTGACCCCTTGGAATTTCTTCCAGTCCAGAAAATGGAGCTTGATCAGTAATGTGTAAATCAGTGAGGTGAGAGTACTCCTCAAGCGTTGGTGCTAGCTGGTAATCCGGGAATGTGAAACATTGATAGACCGGATCGTAAAACTGAACGAGTGCATCCATGATTCCTTCAATCACATGGATTCTTAACAGAGGTAGCAGACCTCCGTACTTGGCTCTGAAAGCCTCAGGGTTAGTGATCATCCTCGCTAACCTTCTCAAATCCTCAAGTTTTGGAACCTTGAAGGTGTACTTATGAGTTCTCCTTCTACCGAAATCCATGAGCGCAATCTTTTTCTCTGACATTTGCAATCATTGTCTCAATTTAATTTGAAAAACAGAGACTAGAAGAGAAAAGTTTTCTTTGTTTTAATGTTTTTTTAGATGAATGCATGAATGCAGCACACAAAAACATAGAAAAAACATGGGGTCAAAGGGTCGTTGTCATGAAGTCAAGGCTCTACCCCCCCCCAAAGGTTTTCCACGGGTGATTTTTTGTACTTGTCACTCAAAATCATTGATTCCTGAGAACACCAGCGGGTCGGGAACTGTGCTAGGTGATGTCCATCAAAGAAACTTCAGAAGAGGGTAGTTTATCGCGTAACAGCTATTCCCGATAGCTTCTGCACTACAAAAAAAAGGTGATTTTCCTATGTGTATACTCAATCTTTCCAGATGCAGCATCACACGCATTCCCATTAGCAGAAAAATAAACACGTATATCAATTAGGAAAAGTAGTATATATATTCGTCCTAAAGTCCTAGACTTTAAAGAGCTATGAATCCTATGTTCCTGACAAAAATGGCTCCCCGTCGGAGTCGCCATTTTGTGGTACCTTCCCAACTTTAAAGGGTTTTGACCTAAGATCCTAGTGAAGTCAACAAAAAGTCCTATCCCAGTGAAATCCCAAAGAAAGTCAAATCGGCCCCACGGTGGGCGCCACCTTTCTGTAGCGAGCGATTTTGGACGCGGTTCTTAAGCGCTGTCGCTCTTTGGGGTTTACTACAGGTCGATTCAGTTTTTTATCCTATTGTGAGCTGACTAAGGAAGGGAAATAGATGTCTCCAATTAACCCTGCTTGCATACTGAGTTTAAATAGCAGTCTGTTAGGTTACGGATGCTATATGGTATGGGGCCTTTCTTTCTTCTTACTTTATTAAGGTGGAAAACTGGGACTATTCATGGGGAATTTGTCAGATTGGGTGGAGATAGGGGACTTTAGGTTTTTTGATTAGTGTGCTCTCTAAGATTTTTCGTTCAATCTTATGCCTACGTATTCCCGTTTACCGAAACAGGGAAATCAGAGCATTCGTAGTTCCTCCTATTCTATGGGAGGAAATGGTGTTTTGGTGTCTTGTTTGAAGCCCAAGACGTGAAGCGAAAGGTGATCTATATCTTGTTCAAAGCCCAAGATGTGAAGCTGAAGGTGGTTTGTATCTTGTTCAAAGCCCAAGATGTGAAGCTGAAGGGTCTATTTGTATCTTGTTCGAAGCCCAAGATGTGAAGCTAAAAGGTGTTGTCTTTAGAGACAATTTGTCATCTCTAAAGAGGATCTGTTTGTCACAACTGTTTATAAAGGAGAATTACTTTAGTCGGGATATGTGAATCCGGCAATGCCATAATTTCCTTTATAGGGGGGTTCCAACCTGAAGGAGAAGACTTTAACTCAGTGTAGAGCAATGATATCTTTCCTTAGGAATTTCTCATGCTAAAAGAGGGACAATGGCATGGATGTAAATAATCCAGAGGCTTGCCGCTTACAGCGATTAGATGAAGGGGAAGGAGTTGTTGATGTTTGTGTGCTGTGAACGACGCACAGCTTTGATGCTAAAAAGTTGATTGACTCAACCGGGGTTTTCCTTATACAAAGCCTAAGAGAAGGCTATTGGCCCAACAAGAGGGAGTTTTTGTGTGTCTCGTACGATGCCCGAGAGAGAAGCTAAAAGGGTTGACTTAAAAGGAGAATGTTTTGTACTTAACAAGAGAGTGTTTTTGTATCTCGTACGAAGCCCGAGATGGAGGCTAAAGATGGTGACTCACCAAGAGAATCTTTTATACTCAACAAGAGAGTGATTTTGTATCTCGTACGAAGCCCGAGATGGAGGCTAAAAGGTGATTGACTCAACAAGAGAGTCTTTTATACTCAACAAGAGGGTGTTTTTGTATCTCGTACGAATCCCGAGATGGAGGCTAAAAGGTTTGACTCAACAAGAGAGTCTTTGTATCTCGTACGAAGCCCGAGATGGAGGCTAAAAGGTTACTGTTTCAGTTGAGTGACAGGTCCAGTATGTTGGTTCAACGAGAAAATCAGTTCTGATATGAGTAATGTTGCACTCATGGATTTGATCTGAGAATCGGGATTGCTTCCTGTTCTTTAAGGAAACGGGGAATCCAAAGGGTATAGGAGATTGTCCAAGTCTACGGGTGTCTTCCTATTTTTGAAAGGGACTTGAGAATGTCTTTGAGACTCAAGGAAATTAGACTGTCCAAGTCTAGAGTTTTATCTTTTGTACTATGCTTAAAGAAACAGTAGTAATACGTTCACGGTAGAAAGATCTAGACTCTTTGAAAGACTGTTCTATTAAGATGACTAATTTCTGTTCCTATACCTCTAGGAGGTCGTCGGGACAATTTGTACGAAGCCCAAGAGGAGGCTGGAAACTTTTAAGAAGCCGAGGGACAATTTGTTCGAAGCCCAAAAGGAGGCTATCATTCTCGGAGGAAGAAATCATTTATACGAAGCTTAAGAGGAGGCTGTGAATACTTCTAAGAAGCCGGCGGGTCCTTGTACAACGCCCAAGAGGAGGCGGGGATGCTTTTAAGAAGCCTTTGGGCCCCCAAACCCCGAAAAATTCAAGACAGGCTATTCACAGAGAATAGATCAAGCCAGGAAAGTTCGAGAATTTGGAAGAAACTCAAGAGATGCCATTCACGGAGAAAAGATCATCTCTGGGGAATAGAGTTTCTTTGACGATTTCTAAATGTGACAGTCTGTGAAAGGGTTCACCGAGAATGCTGCCTTTCACGTCTCCATAATGTTTAACCCCAAGAGGAGGGAACACTGTGTCTGGTAATCCTATGGGGATCTAGTTTTGTCTACTTTTAAGAGTGATCAACGAGCTTAATGCTAGACGTAGTTGCCAGGGAAACTCTAAATATCTATACTATTATTACACAGTTGATATGAGTTTATGAAAGAAGACTTACAGTGAAACAGCCCCACAATACAGTTATATGTATATGAAAGCGGATAAAGAAAGCATATAACCACTTACTCGGTTGTAGAGCTTCCATGCTGTTAGTTAAGTTATTCAATAAAGAAAGATTGAAAACAACAGTATATTCAAAATCAAAGGAGAAAGTGCTTTGAAAGAAAAATTGGGGCTTATAGCTCAAGGAGAGGCCCAAAGTTTTATCAGTGATTGCACTGTGAGTTTGAATTTGTACAGGGACTTATACAAGTGACTGAGGCCCAGAAAGGTTTTCTGTACAAAGGGATGGGTCTTACACTCTCTCAAGAGGCCCAAAGAGTTTAAAAAGAATGGAGCTTATAACACGAGGATAAGTCCAGATATTTTTTGTTTGAAATGGTGATCGCGCCGAGATTTCCTTTTAACACAGAGGGACTTATATAATATCTCAGACCCAAATTTGTTTTGGTTAAAAGGGGATTGGGTCTTACACTCTAATAGAGGCACAAAAATGATTTTGAATGGGTCTTATAGCTCGAAGAGAGGCCCAGATGGTTTGTTTTAAATGGGCGATGATCGTGCCGAGGGTTTGGAAACACCGTGGGACTTATACAAGTGATTGAGGCCCAAAAATTTTGGTATTTACAAAGGAATTGGGTCTTACACTCTATTAGAGGCCCAAAGGTTTAAAAATGAAAAGAAATGGGAATTATAGCTCAAGGAGAAGCCCAATGGTCTTTTTGTTAAAAGGCGACGATCGCGCCGAACTCTGTAAATGTACCGCGGGACATATACAATGTCTGAGGCCCAAAATATTTTATTTACAAAAGGGGTGGGACTTACACTCTATTAGAGGCCCAAAGTGTTTTTGAAAAAAGATTTGTTCGGGTGAAAATCAAAGAAACCCCAATTTCATTTTTTAAAGGCATTTTTCAAAGAAAAATCAAGTAAAAACATGATAAAAATATCAAATAAAATCATTAATCATGTTATAAACAATGATTAAGGTTTATGAAAAAGTATTTTATCCACATGAATATTTAAAATCATTTTGGTTTTAAAAATCAAGAAAAAGAAATCATTTTAAAAGCATTTAAAACAATTTCAAACAATATTTTTGAATATATTAAAAATATATCAAATAATAATATTTTTTTGTGATTTTTTGTGGATTAAAATATTATGGAGTATGAACAAGAAGTGTGTAAAACAGAATTGGAAAATGATGATTTTTGCTATGTAAAAGAATTGGTTGAGTTTTGAAGATAAACTAAGAAAAAGAGGAAAAATGTCGCAACATCACATTCGACATGAGTTTTGAAGATAAGAGAAAAAGGAAAGATGTCACAACATCACATTCGACATCTTAAAAAACCAGAACTGCACCTTGGTTTTCAACATTTTTGCTATCAAACTTCAAACATTCATAACTCTCTCAATTTTCAACGAAATTAAAATCCGTAAGAACCTTTCTTGACCGATTTTTCGCAAGGAATCTAATGGTATTATTCATGTACACTGAAACTGAATGTACAGAACACACAAAGTAAAAATCCAGAACTGCATGTTTAGTTCTAGACGTATTTTTCGTCAAACTTCCAACACGCATAACTCTCTCAATTTTTAACGAAATTCAAATCCGTAAGAACCTATCTTGACCAATTTTTCACAAGAAATCCAATGGTATCACTCATACATACTGAAACTTAATATACAGTACACAAAGGCAAAAAACCAGATATGCACCTTAAGTTTAAAACAACATAAACTCCACATATAAACATGTTAAAGTGCTAACAGTAGGAGGATCATAATATACACATTAAGGACTACATTTTTGCTTCAAGAATTGTTCAATATGATGCATGTATGTGGACATCAAAGGAAAGCATGACTCAAAGAATTCAAGTTGTGAATTTTACCTCTTTTTTGGAGATTTTGTGCAACCTACCAAGTGGTTTGTTCCAGAAATGATTTGATACTTTGGACACCCTCAAATGACCTCTTAGAAGCTTTTAGGATGGTTAGAATCAGCTAGAACCTGCAAAAACACAAACTGCCCCTTTCTTGCAAAAGGGGTTAAAGTGGCCAAAATAGCAACTCTCTCAAATGGTGTTCCAGATGTGTGGCATCATTTGGGACAGTTCAAGGATGATATTTGGAGTGTGTTTGAGGTTTTATCTGGTTTGGAAAGTGACTGAATCAAGACATGGCTTGAAAAATGCAAAAAAGTCCAATTTTGAGGTTTTGAAAGGTGACTTTGTGATCTTGGTGTTATAGGTCACTTGTGATAGTTTGGATCACCTACATATGATGTTTATGAGGTGTTAGGATCATGAGATGTGATGGAAATGCTCTCTAACTCAAAAACTCATAATTAACTTACTAATGAAGGCATTTTGGAGTGAAAGAAGTGATTTTGAGGAAAGCATCTATTTGATGGCTTCGGTGTACTCAAACTGAGCAAAATGAGCTCTATTTATAGTAGAGCAAGTTTGTTTTGGCAGCAATAGTGAATGGTGGCTTCAGCAGAGGTTTGTTCAATGTTGGCCAATGAAAATCCAAGTCTCCTCTAGCCATTGACTAGCGGTTAGGGCACAGGCCTTTGGTTCCCTAGTTTTTGGAGGAATCTTGACTGAATTCAGTTAGAGGAAGCTCAGTTCATGCCACCTCTAAGCATCCATTAAATGCTCCAAACCAAAATTGGAGTCTTGTCCCTCTTTTAGGGTTTTTTAGGTTTGGCATGCTACTTGTGGAATCTTGGACTTGGGAGGCTTATGGATCAGATCACCCCCCTTGGATTTGATCCTCAGATGTGTCCAAAATGATGACAAGGCTTGGAAATTCGTGTGGCACAAGAAATGTGCAAATCTGTCCTGAAACATGTCTTAAAAATCAGCTGCAACAAGCCTTGTTGTAAAATCCATAACTTCTTGCTCAAGAATGATAAATGGCTATTACAGGACTCTATGGAAAGCTGAGATGATATACTTCAACTTTGATGTTTGACCCTAGACTTGGTTCAACTTGGATCATGGAGAAAAACATCCTTGAAGTTGGGACATTCTTGTTGGAAAATTATTAATGATGTCCCATGAAATGTTGAAACATTGGACAACTTTGATCATTAATAATTCCAAACTTTAATCACTTGTATCTTTTAATCCACTATGATATTTTGAGTTAAATTGAATTGCACCTTTTATGCTTGTCCTACATGGTGACAAAGCTTGAAAATTGTGTGGCACAAGAAAAAGTGCACAAAATCTGTCCAAAAAAACAGCTGCAGCAAGCTTTCTTGCAAAGTCCATAACTTCCTGCTCGAGTATGATAAATGGACGTTCTACAACTTTCTGGAAAGCTGAGATGACGTACTTCAACTTTGATGTTTAAGGTTTGTGAAGATAAGACTTGTAAAGTTGTCAAAATTGACCTTGAACTTGTGTGATCAAATCTGTCCTAAAAGTTGTCATGAAAATTCTGTTTTATCAATGCCTTTTGCAGAGACCATAACTTTCTGCTCGAGAATGATAAATTAGCTTTCTAGGACTTTCTGGAAAGGTGAGATGACGTACTTCAACTTTCATGCCCAGGGTTTTTCCTGAATCAACTTGGATCATGGGGAAAAACATCCTTGAAGTTGGGACATTCTTGCTGGAAAAATATTAATGATGTCCTATGCAATGTCAGAACATTGGACATTAAGAATTCCTAACTTTGATCACTTATATCTTTTAGTCCTTATGATATTTTGAGTTGATTCCTTTTACAATGTTGAAGTATCAAATACCCTATTTAAAATTAGCTCTTATGCAAAACTAATGGATGCTTGGATCAATAGTTACAACCTTGAAAAGTTGTGCACTTGAACATGATTTTAACTTAGAAAAAATTTCTAAGTTTCTTTCAATTTGATAAATTTTGCAATTTTGTATGATTTCTTGATTTAAATTTGATCAAATTAAATCATCCATCATATTTTCTTGAGTAATGGCTTGTGAAGCTCAAAGTTGACCAAAAGTCAAACTTTGACTTTCTGCGTCAGTTGACTTTGTATTAGATGAACTTGAGGCTTGATCCACTTGAAATGTTGCACTTTTGTGCTTAATTCTTGATGTGGGAGTCCTCTTGATCCATTGTGGATATTTGAGAGGCTAGACTTGTTGAAGATCATGTCATTCCTTGATTGATCATTTGTCTAAAGGCTCTGAGAGGGTTTAAAACCCTAGTTTGATTGTAGTGAAGGCTCACCTATCTTTGGGGAGACTAATGAGGTACAAAGGTACATCCATATTGTGCTGATGATTGGCACAATGATGGGAAATCTTAGTGGTCAAAATTTGGGGTATGACAGAGAGCTTTCAGGAGCAGTGTATTTGACCATGAAGTCCTATTTTCCACTTGGTTGTCCCAAGGTGTCCCACACTTCTTTGGAACTGGAGGAGTCATCTCTCTCGATGACGTGGACCTCAGGAAAAGTGTAGTAATGAATTCTAGTCCTGCAAACTTTGCAAATTCATTGTCGCACTGGATATTTTCTGAATGACCTGAGTGTTGATCCCATGACATGGTGGGGACGCAGGTATTCTTTTCAATGATGCTCAACTGATTTTCATTGTTCGGCTGATTTTCTTGCCCCAAGTCTCCTGGGTACGGTTTCCAAATAGGCAGGTCATCCATTAGGCCATAATAGTTGTGGTCAAAGTTGTCTTTCATTAGAGCGTTCTCCTCTAATGAGTTTGGTGGAGCACGGCATCCTTCCGGATTACAATCTCCGTATATTATTCTGACATATGACCTGGGTATATATCTAGGACTCTGTGCGGGATAGCAAAATGGAATAGGCACCTCTTCCTGAGACATATAGCCGTCCTCATTAATATAGGACTTCCATTCCTCATTTGTGTCGGAGGAATCTCCCTCGTTGATGGTATGGACTGCTTGAGACACTGGGTGAAAGAAACCTCCACTGTGGAAGAAGTCCTAAATGGGATGAAGACTTTAATCGTTGGTAGCAGTCTGGGTACAGGTTGAAGAAAAACCAACACCCTTCTTTGTTTTATTATCAGTGGGAATGACAAGTTGTCCCCACCCCTTTGCGTTATTACTTTTGATTACCTCGAGAGCATCTTTGTACGAGGAAAAAGAGCTTCCTTTTCTGATTGATTCTCATTGCTCACGATAGTGCTTGGAACTTAGTCCCAACAACCTCCTCGGGTTCTACACAAGTAGATAATGACAAGTTACTCACGATCAAGGCTTGTTCTCCACAGACCGTGACAAGTTGATCGTTCTTGACGAACTTCAGTTTCTGGTACAGTGTCGAAGTGACTGCCCCGTCCTGGTGTATCCAAGGTCTTCCTAATAAACAGTTGTACGCTATCCAGACGTCCATGACCTAGAAAGTGATTAGGAAAGTGTGAGGACCGATAGTTATGGGAAGGTCGACTTCGCCTATAACTGCTTTTTGAGATCCGTCAAAGGCTTTGACGATGACCTCACTGCCTCTCATCGGGGATCCTTTGAATGATAGTCGCATTAAGGTGGACTTTGGCATAACTTTGATGGTCGATCCTGTGTCTACCAGTACGCTGGCTATAGCATCGTCCTGGCAGTTAACTATGATATTGAGCGCCATGTTGTGGCGTTTTCCCTCCTCTGGAAAATCCTCATCACTGAATCTTAAGTTGTTGCAGGAATTGATGTTAAAGATGATCCTATCGAACTGTCATATTGACACATCCTGTTCCACAAAGGCCTACTCTAAGACTTTCTGTAGAGCCTCTCTGTGGGCTTCGAAACTGAGTAAAAGTGATAGCACTGAGATCTTTGAAGGAGTTTGTAACAGCTGATCAACAATGTTGTATTCACTCCTTTGGATGAGCTTCAGCATCTCACCATTGTTCTTTGAAAGGTCGGGATTACTTGATTGGCCGACTGGTGGATCAGGAGCTTCTGTCTGAAGTTCCTTTTCTTTGTTAGGTTCTCCAACTCCTCGGTTGAAGATTCGACCGCTCCGTGTTCCTCGACTGATGTCTGCAAAATTCACGACGGAGGGTAATGGAATTTCCTTTCCATTCTTAATTATTGTTGCACCGTATTTGTAAGGGATCGCCTTAGCTGATTCATACGGTAATGGTCCTGGCAGATAGATAACTACAAGAGCCTTCTGATTTTTCTGACTGTCGTAAGCAACTTCAATCAGTTCTTGGCTAAGAACCTTTGATTCTTCCAGTAGAGGGATGATGGTACAAAAATCCTTGTTTCGTTGATGATCAGAGATTATGACAACGTCTCTGATTTGATCAGCGAAGTAGTTTGGCGTCCAGTTGATTGGCTCGGGACTCGGACACGGGTGAATCTCTTTACGATCCAACTGACCTTGAAGGGCTGCCCGCACAAGGTAGCATCCTTGGTTACTCTCCGATCAGACTCTACAGCGTTCATAGTTGTGTGGTGGCACCTGGCTAGGCCCGCTTTGAATACAGTGTAACATCACCAGGTTCGTTTCCGTAGATCGGACATCCTGACTTTGACGCCGAGGAGGGTTTCCATTAAGCACATTGATTTGTTGCGTGTCTTTATCCAGATAGATCGGAAGCCACCAGTGGTTTAACAGGTGTTGTAAAGTTCTTTGAACAAGAGCGCACCATTGGTTACTCTCACTGCATACTTTATAGTTCAGATAATCGTGAGAAGTGATAAAACCAAGTTGAAGCTGCTTGGTGTGCAACTCCACCGAGCTGGTATTCATCAGACGAATAATAAAGATTTGAATCATGTTGATCTAATAAGGATTTATATCATGGTAGTCCTGGATCCACCCAAGATCCATCTGACGCTGGACGGTCTCTTGTACAAAAGAGCATCCCTGATTGTTTACTGAGCAAATCAGACAGGAATCATAATCCTGTCGTGGCAGATCAGGATGTTGGCTTTGCCTTGAGTGCATCGCAACCAAGTTGACATTCATTGCTAGAATTTTGTGATTCTGAATGATGTTGGAATTCGTATAGGTCATGATGACCCCACGGATTCGGTGTCCCTGGACCTATTCGAGATCCAATTGTTCCTGTAGAGTTGATTGCACCATAGAACATCCTTGATTGTCTTTAGAGTAGATATCACACTGGTGATAATTATGAGGCGGCACATGGTCGTATCCCCTCTGTCTATAATGCATCTTGACCAGGTTGGCCCTCAATAAGATTACATCATGAATTTGATAGCTGTAGTTAGACTCTCCCTCTATAAAATTGACTGCAGCTTTCTCGTGTTGAGGCAGCGGGTTTATGAGAACATTAGGATTTGTATCCTTGAAGGATAAGACCCCACTCTTGACGAGATTTTGTACGTCGGATTTGAAACTGAGACAGTTTTCTATGTTATGCCCTGGTCCTCCTTGATGGTAAGGACAAGTCTTAACCGCTTTGAACCAGAAAGGCGGATTTTCCGGTACTGTAAGAGGAGACTTGGTTTGGACATGCCCCTTGACCAATAATAATGGAAACAGTTCTGCGTACAACATGGGTATATGATCAAACCCTAATGGTCGTGTTGCACGGTTGTTGTTGTATGGAGGACGGGCCTACTGAAGAGGCTGTTGTGTCCTTTGCTGATATTGTTGGTGATTAGGTTGGCTCTGAGCAACCTGTGGTTGATACGTAGGAACAGTCGCAGGGTTGATAGCAGGAGTTACAGCTGCTACTGGTTGGTAACGTCGCCTTTGCTTTCCGAGAGGGATATTCCCAATATCTTTCTCTTTTTTATTAAGGAGAGCACTACGTATCGTTTTGTATTACTTGATGATCCAGCGTCTTTAACTAGGCGTCCTTCTCGGACAGCTTCCTCAAGACGAACTCCCATGCCTACCATCTCGGTAAAGTCACTGGGCGCACTGGCAACCATTTTGTCGTAGTAAAATGAGCTCATGGTCTTTAAGAAGATCTTTGTCATCTCCTTTTCCTCCAGAGGTGGAGAAATCTGAGCGGCAATTTCACGCCATCTCTGAGCGTATTCCTTAAAGGTTTCCTTGTCCTTTTGTGACATCGATCTGAGATGATCTCTGTCTGGTGCTATGTGTCATACCCCAAATTTTGACCACTAAGATTTCCCATCATTATGCAAATCATCATCACAATATGGATGGATCATTAGTCTCCCCAAAGATGGGTGAGCATCCACTACAATCAAACTTAGGGTTTCAAGCCCTCTCAGAGCTCTTCGACAAAGGATCAATCAAGGAATGACATGATCTTCAACTTGTCTAAACCCTCTCAAACATCTATAATGGATCAAAAGGACTCCCACACCAAGAATCAAGCACAATGTTGCAACATTCTGAGTGGATTAAGCCTCACGATCACTAGTGTCACCAAATTAGGGTTTTGGTCGACCAGGGCCTCCAGATGGGAATTTTCCTCTGGGCATGAGCCCATGCTTCAAAGCATATCCTAATATGCTCCATGGAACATCATGAACCCAATCATCAAGTTAATTTAACCTCAGGGGATGCATTCACAAAAAATCAGGAATTAGGGTTTCTTGACCTAATTCACCCCTAAGTTGACTTTTGGGGTAAAACAGAAGCCAAGACCTCAAGGCATGATTTTAGGGTCTCTAATACACCACATTGATCCATTTGCAACAATGGATTGATCCAAGAAGCTTGAGCAACAAGTTTCGATTTCATCTGATCCACAATTAGGGTTTTGCGGGAAAAGTCAACTGTGGCTTTGACTTTTGACCAGGATATGCTCCCTAACCCTAGGACATGATTCAATACACCCTATAACACCTATGGAACATGTCCATAAAGTTTGATTTAGGTCAAGGACATGATTTCATAAAGGATCGCACAGTTTGGAATTCATCTGACAAAAAGTCAACTGTGCACAAAAGTCAACTTTGACTTTTTGAGATTTTTCACAATTTTGGTTTTTTAACCCTAAAATGATGTTAATGTGTGATTTGAATCATCATTCATCAAGAAAAATCAAGAAAAGTGGGATAACTTGTAAAAGGGGTAACCATAAAAACTTAGAAATTTTTCTAAGTTATGGAACAAAGTGGCTAGGGTACAAACTTTGGAGGATCATAACTCCTAAACCACAAGGCCATTTTTCCCCATCCAAAGCTGGATTTGTAGCCCTCATGGCCCTCTACAAAATCTTCAACTACATCTCATTCCAATTCATCATGGATTTTGAGTTATGGAATGATCAAACTGGCTGAAAACATGAAATGTCATTTTTTCCAACACTTAGTGAAATTTTCACTAAGTCAGAATCTGCCTTCACTTTTTTCCAAATGTAGGGGAATTTTTCACTTGGATCCAAAAAGTATCAAAATCAATTATGATCAAACAGTTGTTGTATCATATGAGGGCTTTCCAAAATGGCCAAGAACTCCATCAAATTCCACTTGAGCAATGAGATATGACAATGGCAATATGCCTTGCTGAAAACTGCCAAGGCTAGGCAGAATTTTGCACTTTTGCTCGATTTGGTAAAATCAGATAATACCAAGCCTTGTCATCACTTTGGACATGTCTGAGGATCAAATCTAAAGGGAACAAACACTGATCCAAGCCTCCAAAGTCTTTGGAACAAGAAGTAGCATGCCAAACCTAGAAATCCCTAAAAGAGGGACAAGACTCCAATTTTGGATTGGAGCATTTAATGGATGCACCAAGGTGGTATTGACTGACACATTTGCAACTGAATTCAGTCAAGAATTATCCAACAACTAGGGAACCACAGCTCTGTGCCCTAACCTCTAGTCAATGGCTAGAGGAGACTTGGCTTCCCATTGATCAACATTGGCCAAACCTCTGCCGTGGTTGCCATTCACTATTGATCCCAAAACAAACTTGCTCTACTATAAATAGAGCTCATTTGTGCTCAGTTTGAGTACACCAAAGCCATCAAACAGATGCTTTCCTCAAAATCCCCCTCTTTAGGCCAAAATACCTTCTTTAGCAAGGTAACTCTGAGTTTTTGAGTTAGAGAGAAATTCCACCACTGCTCATGATCCAAACACATCCAATATGTCATATCTAAGTTGTCCAAACTCACACAAGTGACCTGTAATCCTTAAATCACAAAGTCACCACTCAAAACCTCAAAATAGTACTTTTGTGCATTTTTCAAGCCATGCCTTGATTCAGTCATTTTCCAAACCAGATAAAACCTCAAACACACTCCAAATATCATCCTTAAATTGTCCCAAATGGTTCCCCCCTATCTGGAACACCATTTGAGGGAGTTGCTATTTTGGCCATTTTAACCCATTTTGCAAGAAAGGGTCAGTTTGTGTTTTTACAGGTTCCAGCTGATTCCACTCGTCCTAAAAGCTTCTAGGGAATCATTTAAGAGTGTCCAAAGCATCAAATCATTTCTGGAACAAGGGGCTTGGCAGATTGCACAAAAAATTCCAAAAGCTCAAAAAGAGGTGAGCATCATGACTTGAACTTCCCAAAATATGCATTGCTTTGAGGTCCATTTATTATACACATCTTATACATGTTATATATGTTGTGTGTGAACCAATTCATCATGTAATTCATGCCTGTACCAAAGTGTAGCAAAGAAAATTCAATTATAGGCCTATTTCAAAACCCCTATCGGATTTTGAGGAGGGAGCATGATCTGGAAAAAATACCACCACCATTGGATTCCTTGTGAAATTCTAGGCCAGATGCATTGATGCTCCGCAAGTGCACGGAAATATCGAAGTAATATAAAAGATTGTCGAACCCACAGAGACCAATGTCAACCTACTGTAATCTATCGTTACTTTGTAAAGCTAAGGCTAATGATAATTGATAAAAGGGAAACTAAGACTAGAACTAAAAAATGAACTTTAGAAAATATGAAAGAAATGAGAGAGACCGGAATGTGGATTCCGTGTACCTCAGGCACTCTGTAATTGGTTGGCGTTAATTTACGTATGTTCCGTAGAAAATATTGGTTTAAAGACTCCGCCTCACACTCTCGCGTTATTGACTAAAGCCATATCTCCTAACCACAGGATTTTACTCTCGCTCGCCCGTTTTAATTAGAAAACGTATTTTGAAAATCAATTAGATCCTAATCGATACCTAAAGTGCTCTTGCTGTTTTTAGGATCAATGCCCCGTTCCCACTATCTGGTTCGATCCCCACGCTCTCGCAGTGCCGGCTTTAACCTTTATTGCTTCTCACTCTCGTGACGAAACAGTGTTAAATAACCTCTCACTCTCGTGACGAAGATATTTAAATTAAACTTGGAAACAAAGACCAAAACTGAATTTACTATAAGTTAACGCTAATTTAATTACCGTGTCCCGTCGGAACGACGGTCCTCACAAACCGGACTCTAAACATTTAGCCGGACATGGAATTAAATGAAAACAACACAGAAAGGTAATTGAATTTGAAAGCATCACGATAATTAATTTATGAAAGCGATAAATAATAATAATAAGCAATGCGGTAAAGAACCTGTAAAGACTTGAAGTAAATTGCAGAAATAAAGAACTTGAATTAACTATAATAATGACGACAAGCTTTGATCCTAGCGTTACAAATTAAAGGCCTAAATACTAATGGTGTGGTAGTTCCTCAATGTGAGATAACTACCACTTTTACAATGGTAATTTACTGCCTAAAACTATGAACAGCGCTTTCGCGCCCAGAAACTTGGATGATAAAAAATGACAAGGGAAATCCTATATATAAAGGGGGATTTCATTTTCTAACTTCTATGGAGCATAAAAGAGTGGTGGAGAAAATGGGAGAAGTAGGAAGTTGGAGAAGTCGTGGGCGGTTGACTTTCTGAAGTAACTTCCAAGTACTGATGTTAGTGGATGGTGGCTGATCGTAGATTTGTTGAGTTACATCCGTTGAGAGAGGCCACGTAACTTAAATTTAATATCTGAGAAGGTTGTGCGTGCCGGTCGTGACAAGGGTGTGACGGTCGTGATGAAATTTGTGTTTGCCACGGTCGTGGTGGACCTGCCACGGTCGTCACACCAGCAGAATTTGGATTCTGCTATTTTCTGCTCTTTTCTGCATCTTTTCTTCCTTGTTTTGCTTCTTTTCTCCACTTTGCATACTTTTAACTTGGAAATAGAAATACCTGCAAAAACACTTAAATATTCTCAAGAAAATCGGATATTAAACGAAAACGATATAATAATTGAATGTAAATCAAGGCCAAAATACGATACATTTTTGTGTTATCAAACACCCCCATACTTAAACCTTTGCTTGTCCTCAAGCAAACCATGACTCGTAAGAAAAATAGTGCATACGGATACTCATCCTAGGCTACCAACTCTACTTCGGTTGAGTTTGTGTCATAGGTACTAGCTTACACAATAAGGATATCGTAACAACACAATTCCGCTTTTGCGGTCATCAACCTCCCTCCTATACAAACCAATATGAATCATGTCATTATACCTAAACCTAACTAACTCATCCTTCTTTCATCCCTTTTCATTCTGGCGCAATCACATTAAGCCCGTTATCCTTTCACACTCATGGTAGGATAACCTGTTAGTGACTATGATCTCATTATTATTATCAATTTTTGTTTCTTTTGCACATTGGCTTGAATATCAATAAAATAAAGAAGTTTACACCGTTGGGCTAAATGATCGGGTGAGGATCACCTAACTTAGAAGGAGCATTTCTTTTCATTCATTTTTTTTTCATTTCAATTTACCATTTAAACATGAGATCATACACTTATTTGCATCGGCTTCCTACTTAGTGCGTGCTTAGGATGGTACTGACTGCTAAATAAACTAATTAGGGACTACTAAAGGGGTGAGAACTTAAGGCCACGGCATAACAAGTACTCAAATCGATTTCCATAATAGGGAGGCTCGTGGTGTTAAGACGATATCGATTTTGCGTAATTTTTCCCACGACTCACAATCTAACCTTAATTTCGTCTGTAACCTAAGATTTTCAAAAGAAACCCTATTTTTAACGCAAAAATTTTCAAAATATTTGGTGTGGCTCAAGGGAGTGGGAAATTGATAAACACAAAATCGCATATAAAGACTTGACAGCACATGCAAAGACGCAACGAAAATAGAAAAAATTTTAAAATCATGGCAGAAAGCAATAAATCTAACTAAAATGCGTTAAAATGAAAGAGGTAGAGTTCCTCCCCCACACTTAAACCAAACATTGTCCTCAATGTTTTGATAAAAGGTGGTAAAGGAAAGATAGAACCTGTATGACTGCCAATACGTGCTACCATAGCCAAATCACTCTGATTCTTCCCTTGCTGTCCTTGTCTTTGCTGACCACTTCTACTCCGGCGTCTTGTACTACGAGATATTTGAATTTGCTGGAACTTCATTTTCTTGAAGCCGCTCATTATATTGCCTATTTCCGAAGGAAGTATCTGCAAAAATTGTTAGAAAAATACGGTGCGGTGTGTGCAGGTGGAACCTGACCATGCAAAGAATAAGGAGAAGGTGAGTCACGAACGAGAGAGATATTCCCTCTCCTATCATACTCATCATTGGTGTCACCAGCAGCAGCGACATTCGTAGGAATGTCCATGGGCACCGACTCGTCTTAAGGGATTGTCATCGAGAGATCTTTCGCCTAAATTCAGCTGAGACGTGACAAGCGATACAATTCTTTATTTTCTGCAAACACAAACAATGAAAGGAAAACATTTAAATTAAAAACTTGTGGGTTTCCTCCCACGCAGAGCTTTGTTTAACGTCGATAGCTCGACGGATGGAAGTGTTAGTTTTCGGTTTCCGTGGCCATTTATCAAGCCATCTCACATATCCCTCACCTTTTCTTTTCTTCCTTCTGTGGGATAGTTCATTCTTTTGAACTTGTGGTGGTGGTTCTGGATCTATGCTATGTATTAGCTTTTCAAGTTTGGGCTTAGTCATTTCATCCATCACCTTAAAGTCTAACCTTACCTTCTTAACACTAATGATTTTCTTAGTTTGGTCTTCAAATTTTCTCTTTTTATGCAAGACCTCAAACAAGGGTGCGTGGATAATTTTCCATACATGCACATACGTTTTGGAGTCTGCAAACTTATACGGGAAAGGATATGGTGGGGTATATGGAAGGTGATCAACAATCCGTGCTTCATTCTCTACCTCTTCGATAACCTCGTTTATGGATGGTGTTGGTGAATTTGTCTCAATCTCAACTCTTTTCTCACCATAACTCTCATCAACCTCTTCTCAGGATTTTCGAGTTGTCCTTCACTACTGGTTGTTATAACATACGCATTCTCCTCAGGGGAGGGACCTATAGGTGTCAGTGTAAGAAGTAAGGTTTGGGTCTCCAATGCCTCAGTGTGAGTCACAAGGGACTCGACCACGGTGTTCAGCCGCCTAAGGGTCTCAAGATTATCGAGATGTTGTCTTTTAAGCTCTTCATTCAGGATAGTTTGTGCGTCCACGAAGTGCTTCATCATAGATTCTAGTCTAGCATTGGTTGATGTTTCAATGAAATCCTCCATTAATGTTTCAAGGTTGGACTGAACGAATTCTTGCGGTTCTTCAAAATATTGAGAGTGGTGATTTGGGCGGAAATGAGATAGCGTCGCGTGGAAATCTTCCATTAGTATTTCGAGGTTGGAATTGTACGATTCTTGGGGTTCCTCAAAATTTTAGGAATGGTAATCATAGGAAAATTTTGGTTGTGGTTCCTCAAAATATTGGGAGTATTGCGGTTGGTAATTGCAGAGAAAATTTGGGTGCGGCTCCTCAAGATATTGTGAATGGTTATCATAGAGAAAATTTGGGTGATACATAGTGTTTTTTTTTTTAATTTTTAAAATTTTTTATTATTATATTATATTTTTATTTTTTTTTATAGGAGTGCCTTAGTCTATACGGTGCAACAACAGAATAACAATATTGATTATTGGTCCCCGGCAACGGCGCCAAAAACTTGATGCTCCGCAAGTGCACGGAAATATCGAAGTAATATAAAAGATTGTCGAACCCACAGAGACCAATGTCAACCTACTGTAATCTATCGTTACTTTGTAAAGCTAAGGCTAATGATAATTGATAAAAGGGAAACTAAGACTAGAACTAAAAAATGAACTTTGGAAAATATGAAAGAAAGGAGAGAGACAGGAATGTGGATTCCGTGTACCTCAGGCACTCTATAATTGGTTGGCGTTAATTTACGTGTGTTCCGTAAAAAATATTGGTTTAAAGACTCCGCCTCACACTCTCGCGTTATTGACTAAAGCCACATCTCCTAACCACAGGATTTTGCCCTCGCTCGCCCGTTTTAATTAGAAAACGTATTTTGAAAATCAATTAGATCCTAATCGATACCTAAAGCGCTATCGCTGTTTTTAGGATCAATGCCCCGTTCCCACTATCTGGTTCGATCCCCACGCTCTCGCAGTGCCGGCTTTAACCTTTATTGCTTCTCACTCTCGTGACGAAACAATGTTAAATAACCTCTCACTCTCGTGACGAAGATATTTAAATTAAACTTGGAAACAAAGACCAAAACTGAATTTACTATAAGTTAACGCTAATTTAATTACCGTGTCCCGTCGGAACGACGGTCCTCACAAACCGGACTCTAAACATTTAGCCGGACATGGAATTAAATGAAAACAACACAGAAATGGTAATTGAATTTGAAAGCATCACGATAATTAATTTATGAAAGCGATAAATAATAATAATAATAATAAGCAATGCGATAAAGAACCTGTAAAGACTTGAAGTAAATTGCGGAAATAAAGAACTTGAATTAACTTTAATAATGACGACAAGCTTTGATCCAAGCGTTACAAATTAAAGGCCTAAATACTAATGGTGTGGTAGTTCCTCAATGTGAGATAACTACCACTTTTACAATGGTAATTTATTGCCTAAAACTATGAACAGCGCTTTCGCGCCCAGAAACTTGGATGATAAAAAATGACAAGGGAAATCCTATATATAGAGGGGGATTTCGTTTTCTAACTTCTATGGAGCATAAAAGAGTGGTGGAGAAAATGGGAGAAGTGGGAAGTTGGAGAAGTAGTGGGCGGTTGACTTTCTGAAGTAACTTCCAAGTACTGATGTTAGTGGACGGTGGCTGATCGTAGACTTGTTGAGTTACATTCGTTGAGAGAGGCCACGTAACTTAAATTTAATATTTGAGAAGGTTGTGCGTGCCGGTCGTGACAAGGGTGTGACGGTCATGATGAAATTTATGTCTGCCACGATCGTGGTGGACCTGCCACGGTCGTCACACCAGCAGAATTTGGATTCTGCTATTTTCTGCTCTTTTCTGCATCTTTTCTCCCTTGTTTTGCTTCTTTTCTCCACTTTGCATACTTTTAACTTGGAAATAGAAATACCTGCAAAAACACTTAAATATTCTCGAGAAAATCGGATATTAGACGAAAACGATATAATAATTGAATGTAAATCAAGGCCAAAATACGATACATTTTCGTGTTATCATGCATATAAATTTTGTCCCCAACCATGGAGAAATGAGAAAGTTATGGACCTTCCCGTTTCTTGCCAAAACTTGCCTTGCCTTGCCTTGGCCAGGCCTAGAAAACAAGGCAAGCCTTGTATATTTGTTGGTTTATTTTAATCAACGGGTGTATCACCACCCCAGTGGTAAGGCGCGCGCCCTATAACCTTGAGGTCGTGGGTTCAAACCCCACCCATACCATTTTGTGTTTTTTCACATTTTTCTATTTTTCCCCATATTTTCATGTTTTGTTAATTAATTGGAAAATTAATAACTCCTTCAATTTTAATTATATTTTATTGGTACTCTTTGCAAAAAAATCACAAAAATGTTAAAATATTTTATTCCACAAAAAAATTAAGTTTATATTATCTATTTAATATAATTAGTATTTTTGTGAATAAATTCCCTTTTTAATTATTTTTAAACATTTAAAAGTGAATATTTACTTTGAAAATCAAAATCAAATGAGTTCTAAATCATCTTGTGATTAAAACCTCATTTTTCAAACCTAAAACAAAAATCACAAGTGGTTTATTCAAATTTATTTGGTATTTTATCATTTTTATTTGATTTTCTTAAAATATTTACTTTTAAAGAAGATAAAATTAGGGTTTCTTTGATTTTCACCCTCACAAATCATTTTCAAACACTCATGGGCCTCTAATAGAGTGTAAGACCCAACCCTTTGTAAATACAACCTATTTTGGGCCTCACTTATTGTATAAGTCCCATTGTATTTCAAAAGTTCGGCGCGATCATCGCCCGTTTAAAACAAACCATCCAGGCCTCTCTTCGAGATATAAGACCCATTCAAAATTACCTTGGGCCTCTAATAGAGTGTAAGACCCAACCCCCCTTTTAACCAAAACCTTGTTGGGCCTCAGATACTATATAGGTCCCTCTGCGTTAAAAGAAAATCTCGGCGCGATCGCCATTTCAAAACAAACCCTGGGCCTCTCCTTGAGCTATAAGACTCATCTTTGTTCACTTTCAACCATTTTTGGGCATCTTGAGAGAGTGTAAGACACACCCCGTTGTACAGAAAACCTTTCTTGGGCCTCAGCCACTTCTATAAGTCCCTGTACAAAACGACAGTGCGATCACTGATTAAGCCTTGGGCCTCTCCTTGAGCTGTAAGCCCCAATTTTCCTTTCAAAAGGCACTTTCTCCTTTGATTTTGTAATATACTGTTATTTTCAATTTCTTTGTTGAACAACTAACCAAACAACATGGAAGCTCTACAACCGAGTAAGTGTTTACCCGCTTTCATTTACTGCTTTCATATATATATAAATGTACTGTGGGGCTGTTTCACTGTATGTCTTCTTTCATAAACTCAAATCGACTGTGTAATAATAGTATAGATATTAGAGTTTCCCCGACAACTACGTCTAGAACTAGACAGGACCTCGTCTCCCGACGTTCTCCAGGATATTTCAGCATAACCTAAACCACGAGAACTTTCTTTTACAACAATATTAGATAACTAGATCTAAGAAATTTCCCCCTTGAACAGTTCATATACAGAAGGCCAATGTTCCAAGTGAAACCCCTTCTAGAACTGTTCATCAGCCTCCTCTTGGGCTTAGTACAAGGACCCACAGGCTTCCTAAAAGCATCTCCGCCTCCTCTTGGGCGTTGTACAAGGACCCGTCGGCTTCTTAGAAGTTTTCACAACCTCCTCTTAGGCTTTGTATAATGATTCTTTCTCCGGGAAGATAGCCTCCTCTAGGGCTTAGTACAAATTGTCCCTCGGCTTCTTAAAAGTTTTTCTCGCCTCCTCTTGGGCTTCGTACAAATTATCCCGGCGACCTCCTAGAGGTATAGGAACACAAATTAGTCATCTTAATAGAACAACCTTTCAAAGAGTCTAGATCTCACTACTACTGTTTTTTAAGCATAGTACAAAAGATAAAACCCGTAGACTCGGACAGTCTAAATCTCCTTTGGATTTCCCCGTTTCCTTAGAGAACATGAAATAATCCCGATCCTCAGATCAAATCCATGAGTACAACATTACCCATATAAGAACTGATTTTCTCTTTTAACCAACATGCTGGACCTGTCGCTCAACTGAAACAGTTACCCTAGCCTCCTCTTGGGCTTTGTACAATGATCCTCCCCAACGGAGCTAACCTTTTCACACTCTCTTGTTGAGTATAAAAGACCGTCTTGTTGGGTCACAAACACCTTTTAGCCTCCATCTCGGGCTTCGTACGAGATACAAAAACACTCTCTTGTTGAGTATAAAAGACTCTCTTGTTGAGTCCATCTCCTTTTAGCCTCCATCTCGAGCTTCGTACGAGATACAAAAACACTCTATTGTTGAGTATAAAAGACTCTCTTGTTGAGTCAATCTCCTTTTAGCCTCAATCTCAGGCTTCATACGAAACACCAAATCACTCTCTTGTTGAGTATAAAAGACTCTCCTGTTGAGTCAAACAACTTTTAGCTTCCGTCTTGGGCTTCGTACAAGACACACAAAAAGACTCTCTTGTTGAGTCAAACCCTTTTAGCCTAAATCTTGGGCTTTGTACAAGACAGAAAGAACATTTTCCCCGAAAAAGTAAACCTTTTAGACTCCTCTTAGGCTTTGTATAAGAATACCCCGGTTGAGTCAATCAACCGGTTAGCATCAAAATATGTGCCTTGCTCACAGTATACAAACAGCAACAACTCCTTTCCCCCCCATCTAAATTCTGTAAGCGGCAAGCCTCTGGATTATTTACATCCACGCCACTGTCCCTCTTTTAGCATGAGAAATTCCTAAGGAAAGATGGCATTTCTCTACACTGGGTTAAAGTCTTCTCCTTCAGGTTAAAAAACCCTATAAAGGAAATTATGGCATTGTTGGATTCACATGTCCAGTTAAAGTAATTCCCCTTTATAACCAGTCACCTAACAGTTGTGACGAACATACCAAACATCCCCTCTTTAGAGATGACAAATTCTCTCTAAAGTCAAAACCCTTTAGCTTCACATCTTGGGCTTCAAACAAGATACAAATAGACCCTTCACCTTCACATCTTGGGCTTTGAACAAGATACAAACCATTTAGCTTCACGTCTTGGGCTTTGAACAAGACACCAAAACATTATTTCCTCCCATAGAATATGAGGAACTATGATCGCTCTGATTTCCCTGTTTCGGTAAACAGGAATACGTAGGCATAAGATTGAAAGAAAAATCTTAGCGAGCAAACTAGTAAAAAAAAACCCAAAATCCCATACCTTCATACATCAATCGAAAAGCATGAGTCCTAACATCCTACCAATAGAATAGTCCCAACATTTTAGTCTTAACAAAATAAGAAGAAATAGGCCCCACTTCCATATAGCATATGTAACCTAACAGACCGCTGTTTAAACTCAGTATGCAAGCAGGGTTAGTTGGAGACATCTATTTCCCTTCCTTCATCAGCTTCAATAGGATAAAAAATGAATTGACCTGTAGTCCCCCCAAGAGCGACAGTGCTTAAGAACCACGTCCAAAATTTCTCGCTACACCATGTCCAGATTATATTTGTACTGCTGAACGAAGGCAGCGCCAAGATCCCTGAATGTGCCGATCGTGGCGCGGTTTAACCCCATGTACCATTTCAATGCGGCACCGGTTAAACTATCCTGAAAGTAGTGAATGAGCAACTCCTGATTCTTTGTCTGAGCTGACATTCGCCGAGCGTACATCACTAAATGGCTCTGAGGGCAAGAGTTACCCTTGTACTTTTCAAAGTCGGGTACCTGGAACTTGTGTGGAACTTTCACATTGGGGACCAAGCAGAGGTCTGCGGCGTCTTTTCCAAATAGATCCTGACCGCGAATGGCTTGCAGTTGTTTCTGCATTTCCAGGAACTACTCCTGGAATTCATTCATTCTGTCGAACATGTTGTCGTTCCCACCAAAAGGTATCGGTGGAATCTGTCCTTCCGGGATAGTGTGTACCACGGGCGTTGGTATAGTTATTATGGCCGAGACTCTCGGTGCCTCCCGAAGTTTGAAACCTTCAGGAGTTGCTGTCATGCCCCTGGCATCTTCGTTTTCCTGAAGTTTGTAACCTTCAGGCCCAGCGGTTCCTACTGCGGTTCCCTGATCCTCATTGATCGGCGGAACATATCCTTCCGGGATATAGTTAATAGGCATGCCCCAGGGACGATCTTTCGGAATTTTGTACCTAGGATCATACTTCTCCACTATGGGCGTAGATGTGATCTCTGAGATCACAGTCCGTTGTTGTTGCATTTGAGCTTCTGCTAGATTTTGCATGTCGTTATGAAGCTTTCTCAGATCCTCTTTCAGAGTGTCGATCTCTTCTCTCAACTCTGTGTTCTCTTCCTCGAGATCATCCATCTTTTTCTGACGATTGGCCTGAGTATTGTACGAATGAGACAGTTTGACTCTAGAATCGGGACGCAAACGTGAGATTCGTAGGTAAGAAGAATGCGTGATGCGAGAATGATGAATGATATGCAATGATTACATTAATTATATGTTTTTGTTTATTCAAAGTAAACTTCGACAATTAGATTGCAAATATCAAATAGTGGGGAAACCCCATTTTATTGAATTCAAAAAGATTGCGGAAATGGAAATACAGTAGATTACAAGGTGCTGAAAAAGGAAACCTAAACTAATGGATCCTGAGTCCTCTCTGAGGAGAGCTCAAGTGCTAGTTCTGGTACTTTCCTCTTCTTTGACCGGGGCTCTTCAGTCGTTGTCAGGTTGTCATTCCTTTGCCAAGTGAAAGGAGCGAGCAAATTCCTTTGGTCCTTCTGATTCTCTACAGCATGTTGCTCTAAAATCTCAATCAGAGCATCCTTTTCTTTTAATAGCTACTGTATTTTCTTACACTCCACATTGAGAATAAGGTACTTGTTCCTCCAAGACCTCTTCTCCTGCTGAACTTTGTTGAGAGTAACCGGATGTTTTTCCGTCCCAGACATGAAATAAAGGGCAGAGTCCCTTAATGGAAGAACTTCCTGGCGAGGGTAAGGCATCCTCAGCTTGAGAGCTCTAGTTTGTACCCAATGGAGATAAGGCTCCACCGAGACAAAGTCCGGTTTTCCTAGAGACTCTCGTCCTTTCCTATGAACGTGTTTCCAGACGTGCACTATTTCTGTCTTTAGTGCCCTGTCATTTTCTCCTTCCTTGTTGAAAAGACCTTCCAGATGAGCACTGCGCGGGATATGTCTTATCGGGTATCCAAATTGACGACGAACTAACACCGGATGATAGTTGATTCCTCCCTTAGTTCCTATAATGGGTACATTTGGGAAATTTCCACAACGGTCAATGATTCTGATCCCGTCGTAGATTCGACTGTACCAATCGATGTCCGAGTTGGTAAGAGACATGATTCTCTGCGACCAACGTAAAGTATTCTTTTGATCCCAAAATGCAGCAGACTTTGGCAAATGGGAAATGAACCATTTGTATAGCAGGGGTACACAGCATGTGATCATTCCTCCGCTGTACAAATTCCTTAGGTGTACAGAATGATACGCATCTGCGAGCAAGGTTGGCACAGGGTTTCCAATCGGAAAAACCTTAATGGCGTTGATATCAACAAAGTTATCAATGTTGGGAAACAAAAAAAAACCTGTAGGTGAGCAAAACATAGATGCTCTCGAAAGCGGCCACGTTCCCTATACTAGCAAATTATAGAGCTTTCTTTGTCAAGAACTGGGCTGGCAAACCTTGGATGCCACCCTTAGTGGTCATGTGAGTCCAGACTTCTGACTCGTCCAAATAAATTGCTCGTGCAATGGTTTGATCCTTTGGAATTTCTTCCAGTCCAGAAAAGGAAGCTTGATCAGTAATGTGTATATCAGTCAGGTGAGAATACTCCTCCAGTGTTGGTGCTAGCTGATAATCTGGGAATTTGAAACAGTGATAAATCGGATCGTAGAACTAGATTAGTGTGGACAGGATTCCTTCAATTACTTGGACCCTTAATAAGGACAGCAGTCCTCCATACTTAGCTCTGAAAGCCTCGTGGTTGGTGATCATTCTCGCCAAACCTCTCAAATCCTCTAACTTTGGAACCTTGAAGGTGTTCTTATGAGTTTTCCTTCTACCGAAATCCATTAGCGTAATCTCCTTTCTCTCTGACATTTGCAATCATTGTCTTAGTTTAATTTGAAAAAGAGAGATTAGAAGAGAAGATTTTTTTTGTTTTAAGGTTTTTTAGGTGAACGTATGAATGCAGCACACAAAAACATAGAAAAAACATGGGGTCAAAGGGTCGGTGTCATGAAGTCAAGGCTCTACCCCCCCCCCCCCCCACCCCAAAGGTTAATACTGGTGATTTTTTGTACCTGTCTGCAAAATCATTGACCCCTCTGGGATAACAACAGTAAGCGAATCGCCTGCGAGCTGATGTATCCTAGAGTGATCTCAAATGAGGGTAGTATTGCGTGACAACTATTTTCGATAGCTTCCGCACTACAAAATGGCTTAAGTCTGCTAAAAACCTCAGCTTCTCAGATAACCCAGTTGACCACACTACTTTCAACAACTCAAGTCGTATAGGCAATGTATCTGCAAAGGGAGTCTCCACTGAGTTTGATGGTCGATCGGGGGCTCTTAACTGGGATTCACTCCCAGTAAGATTACGCGCATTGCCATCACCTATCTTAGGTGTATACTCAATCTTTCCACATGCGGCATCACACGCATTCCCATTAGCAGAAAAATAAACACAGATATCATTTAGGAAAAGCAGTATATATATTTGTCTTAATCATCCTAGACCTCTAGTCTTATGATCCTATACATACAATGACTCTCCAGCAGAGTTGCCATTTCTGTGACATCAATGTGAACTCAAGGTTTCTACCTAAGAGATGGGAAGAGAACAAGATCTCTATACAAATTTTTCCCCAGTGAAGTCGGCATTCTTTTTTGGCAGTTTTCAGACTTAAGGTTTCAACGAGAGAGATAAGAGGGACAAGATGCCCTGCGGGGCCCCATGATGGGCGCCATTTTTCTGTAGCGAGCGATTTTGGACGTGGTTCTTAAGCGTTGTCGCTCTGGGGTACTACAGGTCAATTCATTTTTTATCCTATTAAGCTGACTAAGGAAGGGAAATAGATGTCTCCAATTAACCCTGCTTGCATACTAAGTTTAAACAGATGACTCTTGGTTTACAGTTGCGATTTAGTTTGTGGGCATCTCTCTGCTTATTTTGTTAAGAATGAAATGACGGGACTATTCATGGGGATTCTGGATAGGTACTGGATTTGATGTTTTTAATTAGTGTGCTCGCTAAGATTTTTCAAACTTATGCCTACGTATTCCTGTTTAACGAAACAAGGAAATCATAGCGATCGTAGTTCCTCCTATTCTATGGGAGGAAAAAGGTGTTCTGGTGTCTTGTTCAAAGCCCAAGACGTGAAGCTAAAATGTGGTTTGTATCTTGTTTAAAGCCCAAGATGTGAAGCTGAAGGGTCTATTTGTATCTTGTTCGAAGCCCAAGATGTGAAGCTAAAGGGTTTTGACTTTAGAGAGAATTTGTCATCTCTAAAGAGGGGTATTTGGTCTGTTTATCAAAACTGTTGTGTGACTGGTTATAAAGGAGAATTACTTTAACTGGGATATATGAATCCAGCAATGCCATAATTTCCTTTATAGGGGATTTTCAACCTGAAGGAGAAGACTTTAACTCAGTTTAGAGCAATGCTATCTTTCCTTAGGAATTTTTCATGCTAAAAGAGGGACAGTGGCGTGGATGTAAATAATCCAGAGGCTTACCGCTTACAGCAATTAGATGGGGGAAAAGGAGTTGTTGATGTTTGTATCCTGTGAGCAAGGCACAAATTTTGATGCTAAAAGGTTGATTGACTCAACCGGGGTTTCCTTATACAAAGCCTAAGAGGAGGCTATTGAACCAATAAAAGGGTGTTTTTATGTATCTCGTACGAAGCCCAAGAGAAAGGCTAAAAGGGTTGACTCGACAAGAGAGTGCTTTTATGTCTCTTGTACGAAGCCCAAGACGGAGGCTAAAGGTTTGACTCAACAAGAGAGTCTTTTATACTCAACAAAAGAGTGATTTGGATCCCGTACGAAGCCAGAGATGGAGGCTAAAAGGAGGTTGACTCAACAAGAGAGTCTTTTATACTCAACAAGAGAGTGTTTTTGGATCTCGTACAAAGCCAGAGATAGAGGCTGAAAGGATTATTGACTCAACAAGAGAGTCTTTTATACTCAACAAGAGAGTGTTTTTGTATCTCGTAAGAAGCCCGAGATGGAGGCTGAAGGTTTGACTCAACAAGAGAGTCTTTTATACTCAACAAGAGAGTGTTTTTGTATCTCGTACGAAGCCCGAGATGGAGGATGAAAGGTGTGACTCAACAAGAGAGTCTTTTATACTCAACAAGAGAGTGTTTTTGTATCTCGTACGAAGCCCGAGATTTGAGGCTGAAAGGGGCTGACTCAACTAGAGAGTCTTTTATACTCAACAAGAGATTGTGAAAAGGTTAGCTCCGCTGGGGAGAATCATTGTACAAAGCCCAAGAGGAGGCTATTGTGCTGGTGACTGTTTGAGTTTAGTGAAATGTCCAGTATATTGGATAAAAGAGAAAACCAGTTCTTATAAAGGGACTTATTAAAGGTAAGGCTGTGCTTTGGGATTGATTAGAGGATCAGGGTTATTTCCTGTTCTTTAAGGAAATGGGAAATCCAAAGGGTATTGAGATTGTCCAAGTCTACTGGTGGTTTGAGAAATCGATTCTCAGGTAGTGAAATGATCTTTGTATGATGCCCAAGAGAAGGCTGGTATGTTAAGGGATGAAGATCAACCCATTAACTGGTCTGACACTTGACTCAGAAAGACAACTCTAGCAAATTAATGACTAGGTTCTGCTCCTATACCTTTAGAGGTCTCTGGGTCCTTGTACTAAGCCCAAGAGAAGGCATGAGAGCTTTTAAGAAGCCGAAGGGTCCTTGTACAACATCCAAGAGGAGGCGGGGATGCTTTTAAGAAGCCTGTGGGTCCCCAAAGCCCGAGAAGATCTAGACATGCCATTCACCGAGAATAGATCAAGCCAGGAAAGTCCGAGAATTTGGAAGAAACTCAAGAGATTCCATTGACGGAGAAAAGATCATCTCTGGGTAGTAGAGTTTCTTTGACAATGTCTAAGGGTGACAGTCTGAGATAGGGTTCACCGAGAATGTTGCCTTTCACGTCTCCATATTGTTTAACCCCAAGAGGAGGGAAGACTGTGTTTGGTAATCCTATGGGGATCTAGTTTTGTTTGTATTTAAGAGTGACCAACAGGGCTTTACCTAGTTCTAAACGTAGTTGCCAGCGAAAACTCTAAATAAATATACTAGTATTACACAGTGGATATATGACGAGTATATAAAAGTTTGTGAAAGAAGACTTACAGTGAGCAGCCCCACAATATAGTCTTATATATATATATATATATATATATATATATATATATATATATATATATATATGAAAGCGGATAAAGAAAGCGGGTAAACACTTACTCGGTTGTAGAGCTTCCATGTTGTTTTGTTAGTTTTTCAACAAAGAAAACTTTGATAACAATATCATATTCTAAATTAAAGGAGAAAGTGCTTTGAAAAGGTTGTTGGGGCTTACAGCTTAAGGTGAGGCCCAAGGTTTTATCAGTGATTGCACTGTTGTTTTGTACAGGGACTTATACAAGTGACTGAGGCCCAAAAAGTTTTTCTGTACAAAGGGGTGAGTCTTACACTCTCTTAAGAGGCCCAAGGGTTTATTTGTATACAAGTGGTGGGGTTTACAGCTCAAGGAGAGGCCCAAGGTTTTATTTTGAATTGGCGATCATGCCGAGGTTTTTGAAAGCACTGTGGGTCTTATACAATGACTGAGGCCCATATAAGTTTTGGTTAAAAGGGGATTGGGTCTTACACTCTATTAGAGGCCTAAAATGTTTAAGGAATGGGTCTTATAGCTCAAGGAGAGGCCCAAGGTCTTTGTTAAAAAGGCGACGATCGCGCCGAACTTTTTGATGGTATCGGGACTTATACAATAGACTGAGGCCCAAATCATTTTGGTTTTCAAAAGGGGTTGGGTCTTACAATCTATTAGAGGCCCAAAGTGTTTGAAAAAGATTTGTTTGGTGAAAATCAAAGAAACCCTAATTTCATCATTTTTAAAAGTAAATTCTTAAAGAAAATCCAATAAAAATGATAAAATACCAAATAAGTTTGAATAAACAACTTGTGATTTTTGGTTGAGGTTTGAAAAATGATGTTTTAATCACAAGATGAATTAAAATTCATTTGGTTTTGATTTTCATGATGAGAATTCATTTTTAAAATGTTTAAAAACAATTAAAAAGGGATTTATTCACAAAAATACCAACTATATTAAATAAATAATATAAATTTGATTTTTTTGTGGAATAAAATATTTTGGAGTATGAATAAGAAGTGTGTAAAACAGAATTGGAAAATGATGATTTTTGCTATGTGAAAGAATTGGTTGAGTTTTGAAGATAAGAGAAAAAGGAAAGATGTCACAACATCATCTTCGACATCTCTCATGTGGCCAAATCCAGAACTGAAACTTTAGTTTTCAACATCTTTTTTATCAAACTTCAAACATTCATAACTCTCTCAATTTTTAACGAAATTAAAATCGGTAAGAACCTATCTTGACCGATTTTTCGCAAGGAATCCATTGGTATCACTTATACATACTGAAACTTAATGTACAGAACACACAAGGAAAAAAACCAGAACTGGACCTTAATTTTAAAACAACATAAACTTCTAATTTAAACATATTAAAGTGCAAACAGTAGGAGGATCACAACAAACACATGAAGGACTACATTTTTGCTTCAAGAATTGATCAATAATGATGCATGTATATGGAGTTTCAAAGTGTAAGAACACTTACCTATTGGAGCAAGGTCCAATGCCTCTTCAATGTAATTACAGCAGTAAGAGGAAAATTCTATGAGCTTCCTTGATCCTCCAGGAGTGTGTTTGAATGCTTAGAGTGGATTGAAATGAGCTGGAACTGTTTGTGGTACCTCAACTGCAATTCTATCAAGAACTTGAGCAATTGGATTGTAATTTGATGAATTTGAAGTTCCAGATGTTGTTGTCGTACCTCAAAAAATGAGAACAACCTCGCGAAGCGCAATCGCACGCCCGCAAGATGGACTTAACAGAGTCGCCACTGATCTTTATTTATTCCACAGAGGGAAAGGGAAAATATCAAATAAAACCCTTAAAAGAAAGGATAAGAATATGGTCATCGCAACCAATGTCTGAGTTCGGGAGTCGGTTACGCAAGGGGAATGTATTAGCACCTCTCACGTCCGTTGTACTCAACGGGAACCATTTAGTTAGGATTGAATGAGTGTTAGCTTAAGGTTTGTTTCTAAATCTTCTAGTTATTAGGATGGAAAAAGGGAGAAATATTTTCATATTAAAGAGAAATGACCTAAAGGTTTTTATTACTAGGGGGCTCGACAAGACTTCGCAATCTCGTGCCTACGTATCTTCATAGTGCAATGAGGAACTCAAAGCCTTCGTAGTTCGGGCTAACTACGTGTGAAAAGTTTGAAGGAAAAGCTTATGAGGATTGATTGTTTAGGAGAAGAGATTAATGGCTATCTGTTGTGAAATAATTTGAATGAAGGGTTAAAGGTTGGTGAAGGAGAAGAGATTAATGACTATCTCTTATGAAAGGATTAAAGGAAGGGTTAAAATCACAAGAGATTAATGGTTATCTCTTGAAAAAACTAGTGGTTTGAAAGTGGCTTGAATATTCTGTAGGAATGTCAAAGGGTTATGCCAGAGTGCTAGACTCTAACAGTCCTTTTCATTCAAGATTGGTATGAAGAATGTTTGTTGGACAATGAACATTGATTGTGATCAATGGTTCAAGAGTTGCGCCAAGATGCTAGATCTCGACGGCTCTTATTCATCCAAGTTAAAATGAAAAATATTTGATGGACGATGAACTCTTGAAGATAATCAATTGTTCAAAGAGTTGTGACAAGATGCTAGATCTTGACGGCTCTTATTTGTCCAAGTTGATTAAAGGTATTTTGAGGAGCGAAAGAATGAATGAATGGCTACCCCAAAGTGCGATACTTGAGACCAATCGTTCGAGGTTTCTGCTAGAATGCTAGATTCCAACAGTCCTCTTCTTTCGTATTTTTTATTTTTTTTAAAAAGTTTAATCATTAAATTTAAATGGAAAGATTTAGGTACAAAAATAAATAAATCTTAATAATAATATAACAATAACAAAAACATGAACACATAAAATATTACATTTTTACAACATAATTTCACAAACTAAAAAAAAAAATATATATATATATATATATATACTAAACTACTAACTATATATGGTATGAACAAAAATAAAGGATGAATGATACTTACAAACTCCAAAGCTAGCAAACGTTAAGCTTGTTGTGTAGAAGAAAATGAAAGTGTTTTGATGGAAGTTGTTGTTGTGGTGAAGATGGTGTGTCAAATGAGAGAAAGAGAGATCTTATTTATAGTGTGAATAAAGTGGGAGTGTTGATGTGGCAATCCATGTGACTTTATGAGAATGATTCTTGGCCATTGATGAGTGAAGTGTGAGAATGATTTTTAGTCATTGATAAATCCAAGTTGGCAATCCATGTGAAGTGTTAGAATGATTGAGTGGTCCCCACTTACCATGAAGATAAACAAAATAAAAGTAATAATAATAATAATAATAATAATAATAATAAAGCTTAGTAATAATAAAACTAATAATAATAAAACTAATAATGATAATAAAACTAATAATAATAAAATTAATAATAATAATAATAAAAAAAATAATAATAATAAAACTAAAAATAATAAAAAAAGATAATTGAAAATAGTTAGTGAAAAAAAGAAATAAAACAAATTAAATTCTAACAAAAAAATGCATGATTATTGATATGTTTACTAAAATGCGAAAACAGAGACCAATGAAAAGGATATGCAAACAATCAGAACCAGAGGGTAAAATTTGGGGTACAACAGTTGCCCCTATTTAAATAACTTTACCGGATGGCACGAGGAATGGAAATCCTTGGTGCGAAAATTTTGCCCTTAGATGGAATGCAAATGCTAAGGACAAGCAGTAGACATGCAAATGCTGACATGCAATGAACTCTAATATGATGAATATGATGGAATGCTAAATGCAAAGGGGCAGACAAACAAAACACCAAGGATGAAGGGTAATCCACCACAGGTGAGCTTACTGGGGAAGGATAAGGTTAGCATTCACGAGAAAGACTCACTGGGGATACAGACTATCCAACGATAGACTCACTGGGGAGACTCTAAGGATGCACCAGGGATAGAAAAATAAAGAGGAAATCCTACAGGCCTTCACTGGGGATGGGAGCCAGAGAGGGGCTATCCACTAGGGAAAAGTCCAAGGAGATGGACGACAGGTTTATAGGTGACCGGACGACACTGGGGGAATGAAAGTACACTCTTTACTGGGCATGGAACCAGAAAGAAGACATGATCTCTACTGAGGATCAATTTGGAATAAAAGGATAGACACCAACAAAAGATTTTCTGGGATTTTCTTATACTGAAGAGTTCAAACGGGATCTTCAAGAATAACCAGAAGAGACAGAGAAAGAAACATCCGAAAAAACATCAGATGGCAAAAGAAACCAGTCATCCAATAATGGCTTTGAATGAAAGGTACAAGTCACAATATCTAATAATGGCTTTAGATAAAGGTGAGCAAACAAGACTATATGGCATTGAATAAAAGGACACCAGGCATTCAATAATGCCTTTGAATGGAAGGTACAAATCATAATAGCTGAGAATGGCATCAGATGAATGTGAATAGAGACTGCATTCAAGAATGGCATTGAATGCAAAGAAACCAGTCACCCAATAATGGCTTTGAATGAAAGGTATGACTCATAATATCTAATAATGGCTTTAGATAGAAGTGAACAGAGACTACATTCAAGAATGGCATTGAATGCAAAGAAACCAGTCACCCAATAATGGCTTTTAATGAAAGGTATGACTCACAATATCTAATAATGCCTTTAGATAGAAGTGAACAGAGACTACATTCAAGAATGACATTGAATGCAAAGAAACCAGTCACCCAATAATGGCTTTGAATGAAAGGTATGACTCATAATATCTAATAATGGCTTTAGATAGAAGTGAATAAAGACTACATTCAAGAATGGCATTGAATGCAAAGAAACTAGTCACCCAATAATGGCTTTGAATGAAAGGTATGACTCACAATATCTAATAATGGCTTTAGATAAAGTGAACAAAGACTACATTTGAAAAATATCAGAAAGAGAGACACATCCGGAAAGGCATCGGATGGTAAAGAAACCAGACATCCAATAATGGCTTTGAATGAAAGGTATGACTCACAATATCTAATAATGGCTTTAGATAAAAGTGAACAAAGACTCGATCTGAAAAAACATCAGAAAGAGAGACACATCTGGATAGGCATCAGATGGTAGAGAAACCAGACATCCAATAATGGCTTTGAATGAAAGGTATGACTCACAATATCTAATAATGGCTTTAGATAAAAGTGAACAAAGACCCGATCTGGTAAAATATCAGAAAGGGACACACATCCGGAAAGGCATCGGATGGTAAAGAAACCAAACATCCAATAATGGCTTTGAATGAGAGGTAAACTTATAATATCTGAGAAGGCATCAGATAAACATGAGAAAGGTAGGGACCCAAGAAAGCATTGGATAAGAGGAATCACAATATCCAAGAAAGCATTAAGTGACTGTGAACTTTCAGGAATGGCACTGAAAGTAAAGGTGGATCACTATATTCAGGAATGGTATCGAATGATAGTGAGAAAGACATCCAGGAATGGCACTGAATGCAAAGGAGAAAACTCATCCAGGAATGGCACTGAATGAACAAAAAGACTTTCAGGAATGGCACTGAGAGATATCCAAGCAAATTTGATGGAGGTTATAGAAGATAGGCAAAACTTCCAGGAATAGCACTGGGAGAAACAAGAGGAACAAGATATCCAGGAATGGCACTGGAGATCACAAGAGACAGACATCCAGGAATGGCACTGGAGTGAGAGAATATAAAGATCCAGGAATAGCAATGGAATGAGATAGACCAACATCTATCAACAGGATTAGATGCGCAAGAGAATGATAACATTCAGGAATGGCACTGAATGAAAGGACAGGTAACGTTTTGGTAAGACGTGGATAACGACACGACCTCGGGAGAAATGCAAATGAGGATAAAACACTCATGTTATGCATATGGTATAAATTATGCAGATGATATATGATCAAATGCGAATGCAGATGTCGACGACATGGCTCGACTCTCTGGGAAGACAAGACTGGAAGACTGATTCCTCTACATGGAGATCACTGCCATTCTGCTTAGGACTAGAGATGTTTTTGCTGAACACATCTTTGTCACACTAATAAACTGTATCTAGTGATGATCCTTGTAAAGAATGATGGAGAGCTGCTTGGGGATTCTTCAATTAAACTGCCCCAGATTAGCTGATTATTGTAGATGAGCTGATCATTGCTTCGACTTGATTGATTCTGGAAATGACTGTTTCATGGTGCTCTTGGAAAGCTTGTCGCAGTCTGGGTCTTGAAAATGATTGTTTTACTGTACACTGGGAAAGCTTGCCCCAGTATAAGTCTTGAAAATAATTGTTTTACTGTACACTGGGAAAGCTTGCCCAAGTATGAGTGTTGAAAAATCTTATGTATAAACCGATTTTGAGAAGTCGCCATTAAACCTCAAATCTTGAACTAATTCTCAACAGGATATGGAAGGAACTTGCCCCTGATTGGATCAAGTACCAAGTTTCTCAATTGTTTGAAAATTCCTTAAGAAGAAAGCTAGTTTGCAAACAAAAGTATTTGTACAAACATGGTAAATGCAAAGTTCATGCAACTTTTGAAATCAAAATCATTTTGAAAGAGGTACAAAGTATATGTGATACTGGTCAGAACACGGTGGTTCAAGACATTAAAGTGAAACGTTTAAGCAAAGGGTGTAATACCCAAAATAGGTGACCTGCAAAGATCTTTTGGAGTCAGTTTACGCAACCTTGCTGTAGTATACTTTCAAAATAACCTTGCTTCAGTTAGGTCTTTTGAGGGTTATAACGTGGCCTGGTTCACGGTTTACGAAACAAAGGATAAAGGCTCAAAGTTTATTTGTACCCACCCAATCTACGTGATGAACTTCAGTCCTATGCTCAGTTAACTCAAACTATGCACTCAAATTCCCATGAGTTAGGAATTGCACTGATGATAGCGATGATGGTTCAAAATTCAATGGACTTGAGATGGCGATCACTGCTTCCTTATAACTTTTGGTTGTCATACAAGCTTGTTCTTTCTTCTTTTATTTTCTTTTTTTTTGTCTTTTTTTTTAGTGACTGCCTGGTTTAAGGATTACAGTGAATCATCATTGGCGTTTGACTTGAAAAACATCTTCGACACTTGCTTGCTGTGTGCGAAGGAACATTTGTGAACTTTGTTGAGAGGCATCTTGAATGTTGCTCTTGTAATTGAATGCACAACCCAGTTAACTGAGAACTACCCTGCCCCGGGTTAAAATTGCGGGTTTTTATTTGTAAAGAAAGAAACTCCTACTTCTAGGCTCGAAGGGGTTAAAGAGGGGTTAACTTCCTTATTTCTCCAGTGTTTGGGGAACTAAAACAATGCCTTACATCGTCAGTAAAGTTTTGATTTAAAAGCATACCAACAGCAATTATGGGTATAACGTTTTCATCATCCTCCATCCAATCTTTGCATAATCAACAGAAAGTGGACAAATTTTTTTTTTTTTTTCATGAAAGAGGAAGCAATAAGAAGTAAATAGCAAACACAAATGAATTGAATCAAAAGTTGCAATGCTCATTTCATTAATTGTGAAAGTACAAACATAATTTGAAAGCAAACACCCATTAAAAAATAAAGAAAGTGAAAACAACAAGAAACAAAGGCCTAGTGACTAATCAACACAAGGATGAGTTGTCCTGTCTGAAACACTAGCTTTTAGGAGGATAGCATGCTGAAGTCGACTGAAGCTTCACTTGGCGTGCCCTGGCAGAGGGTTGTCCTGAACATTGGGATTATCCTTAAAGGAGAGGATTTTGTTCCTCATCAGCTCTTGTACTCTAGCCTTCAATGCAAAGCAACTTTCCAAGTTATGGCCTGCACCACCTTGATGGTATTCACAATGAAGATCAACCCTATAGTCGGCTGGAAGAGGATTTGGAGGAGGAGGCAGAGGCCTTGTGGTAATCAAACCTTGTTGAACCAAACCAGGATAGAGTTCAGTGTAAGTCATGGGAATAGGATCAAATTGACTCCTATTACGATACTGGCTCTGTCCTACAGCCGGACGTTGGAAAGCTTGAGATGGTCGTGGTGCAGGAACCATAGGAGTAACAGCAGCAACAACAGGGTGAACAACATACTGAGGTCGGGGACGAGGCCTTCTTGTTTCAACCATGTCAGCGTTAGTATGATCTTCCTTTTTCTTCTAAAAGTTACCATAGGATTTCTTCACAGCATTGGAAGATTCAACAGCCTTGGATACTTTTCCCTTCTTAAGACCTTCCTCTAATCTTTGGCCGATAGTAACCAAATTAGTGAAATTGGAGGAAACACTTCCAACCATCTTCTCCCAATAGAATGGGGACAGGGTATCCATGAACATTCCGGTTAACTCTTTCTCAGCCAAAAGAGGTTCAACCTGGGAATCCAACTCTCTCCAGCGCTGAGCATACTCCTTGAAAGACTCTTTATCATTCTGAGACATGTTTTACAGTTGACGGCGATCAGGAGCCATGTCGAGGTTATACTTGTACTACTTCATGAAGGCATTTGTGAGGTCTTGGAAGCTGTGGATAGAGTTTTGCTCGAGACCCATGTACCATTTGAGTGAGGCTCCACTCAAGCTGTCTTGAAAATAGTGGATAAGCAACTTCTGATTCTTGGCATGAGCAGTCATCCTGCGGAGATACATGACCAAATGAGCTCTTGGGCAAGAGTGGCCCTTGTACTTCACAAAATCTGGAGTTGTGAACTTAGGAGGTATAACAAGGTCAGACACTAAGCACATGTTGTTTGCGTCCACATTAAAGAAATCAGTACCCTCAACGGCTTTGAGTCTCCTTTCTATGCTCTGAAACTTCTCTCGGACAACTTCGGGTTCAACAAAGTCTTCACGGTCTTCACCTTGAGCATTGGCAGCATTGTACTCATAAAGGGGATTCTCGAAAGAAGCTCGAACAGTCTGTGGAACAGCATGAACCACAGGTCTGGGCTCGGTGAAAACAGGAGCTTGAAAGACAGGCATAGCAGTCTGACCAACCATTGCAGTAGATGCAATTGGTGGAGAGTAGTCGTGTGGCAAACCAAACTCAGGCCAAGTTGATGGTGGCACTTGAACTGGTGGAGGATCAGCGCTTGAAACTTCTTGGATGACAGTCCTTTCGGGTGGCTCTCATCTAGCAATTAAAACTTGGAGCATCTCAGTGAGTTTAGTCATGCTCGACTTAAGGTCATCGATCTCCATTCGGACCTCAACATTGTGTATATCTTGCTTTGACATCTTGCGTCTGAAATTAGCTCTAGTCCGGTATCGGTGTCGAGGAATCAACTTGACGACTAACAGACAAACACTGGAAGATAGAGACCACTGGAAATGAGTAGCTGGACAAACAGACGCATGCAATGAGTCATGCAAAGATGCAAATGATATGTAATGCAATGCAAACAGGATGCAAAACACACATAGTAGGATCAAAGGTTTGAGATCATGGCATGGAGTCTGGGTAGAGAACCAACCACAGGGTGTGTACTAGGGTTCATAAACTGTAGAACAGGGTTCTAAAAAGTTCCCAGAGTCGACAACCCATCTTTCGGATTTTAAGGATTTCCCAGATGACTTGGTAATCAATAAAATTCTCAAGAGGATCTCGTCTGAGTGTAGTATCGCGTGACAACCAATTCAGAAATAGACTCCATCATGGTCACCGCACTACATCCTAAAAGGCCAAGTGGGGTTTGGTAACTACGGTTCTCAATATCATGGGCTCCTAGGTTGAGAGTAGCACGTTTTCACGAACGGATTCGTTCAACATAACTAGACTCTCAAGAGGGCCTCAACTGAGTGATGGTGTTCTCAATTCAACTTTTCAGGATTTGACTCCCTCAAGGCCTCCTTGAATACCATCGTCCTATCCTAAGTACACTCAAGTCCGGGTTAGGACTTATCTCACCACTCAAAAGTAGTACCCTGCACACAGAAGATCCCAAGCAGAAACAGGTATACATTTATACACAGATATAAATATACAAATGTATAAGCAAGCAAGCATATAAATAACACAAATACAAACAAGATACGCTTAACCCTCTTAGGAATGATTCCCCAGTGAAGTCGCCATCTGTCGTACCTCGAAAAATGAGAACGACCTCGCGAAGCGCAATCGCACGCCCGCGGGATGGACTTAACATAGTCGCCACCGATCTTTATTTATTCCACACAGGGAAAGGGAAAATATCGAATAAAATCCTTAAAAGAAAGGATAAGAATATGGTCATCACAACCAATATCTGAGTTCGGGAGTCGGTTACGCAAGGGGAAGGTATTAGCACCCCTCACGTCCGTTGTACTCAACGGGAACCATTTAGTTAGGATTGAATGAGTGTTAGCTTAAGGTTTGTTTCTAAATCTTCTAGTTATTAGGATGGAAAAAGGGAGAAATATTTTCATATTAAAGAGAAAGGACCTAAAGGTTTTTATTACTAGGGGGCTTGACAAGACTTCGCAATCTCGTGCCTACGTATCCTCATAGTGCAATGAGGAACTCAGAGCCTTCGTAGTTCGGGCTAACTACGGGTGAAAAGTTTGAAGGAAAAGCTTGTGAGGATTGATTGTTTAGGAAAAGAGATTAATGGCTATCTCTTGTGAAATAATTTGAATGAAGGGTTAAAGGTTGGTGAAGGAGAAGAGATTAATGGCTATCTCTTATGAAAGGATTAAAGGAAGGGTTAAAATCACAAGAGATTAATGGTTATCTCTTGAAAAAACTAGTGGTTTGAAAGTGGCTTGAATATTCTGTAGGAATGTCAAAGGGTTATGCCAGAGTGCTAGACTCTAACAGTCCTTTTCATTCAAGATTGGTATGAAGAATGTTTGTTGGACAATGAACATTGATAGTGATCAATGGTTCAAGAGTTGCGCCAAGATGTTAGATCTCGACGGCTCTTATTCATCCAAGTTAAAATGAAAAATATTTGATGGACGATGAACTCTTGAAGATAATCAATTGTTCAAAAAGTTGTGACAAGATGCTAGATCTTGACGGCTCTTATTCGTCCAAGTTGATTAAAGGTATTTTGAGGAGCGAAAGAATGAATGAATGGCTACCCCAAAGTGCGAGACTTGAGACCAATCGTTCGAGGTTTCTGCTAGAATGCTAGATTCCAACAGTCCTCTTCTTTCGTATTTTTTATTTTTTAAAAAAAGTTTAATCATTAAATTTAAATGGAAAGATTTAGGTACAAAAATAAATAAATCTTAATAATAATATAACAATAACAAAAACATGAACACATAAAATATTACATTTTTACAACATAACTTCACAAACTAAAAATATATATATATATATACTAAACTACTAACTATATATGATATGAACAAAAATTAAGGATGAATGATACTCACAAACTCCAAAGCTAGCAAAGGTTAAGCTTGTTGTGTAGAAGGAAGTGAAAGTGTTTTGATGGAAGTTGTTGTTGTGGTGAAGATGGTGTGTCAAATGAGAGAAAGAGAGATCTTATTTATAGTGTAAATAAAGTGGGAGTGTTGATGTGGCAATCCATGTGACTTTATGAGAATGATTCTTGGTCATTGATGAGTGAAGTGTGAGAATGATTTTTGGTCATTGATAAATCCAAGTTGGCAATCTATGTGAAGTGTTAGAATGATTGAGTGGTTCCCACTTACCATGAAGATAAACAAAATAAAAGTAATAATAATAATAATAATAATAAAGCTTAGTAATAATAAAACTAATAATGATAATAAAACTAATAATAATAAAATTAATAATAATAATAATAATAATAATAATAAAAATAATAAGAATAATAAAACTAAAAATAATAAAAAAAGATAATTGAAAATAGTTAGTGAAAAAAAGAAATAAAACAAATTAAATTCTAACAAAAAAAATGCATGATTATTGATATGTTTACTAAAATGCGAAAACATAGACCAATGAAAAGGATATGCAAACTATCAGAACCAGAGGGTAAAATTTGGGGTACAACAGTTGTGTTAGTGTTTGGATCACGTTTATATGATGTTTATGAGGTGTGTGTGTGATTGGTTTGGTTGGAATTGCTCTCAAACTCAAAACCCGATAGTGACTTGCTTTGGAAGGCAAATTTGGAAGTGAGAAGGAGATTTTGAGGAAAGCATCTGATTGATGGCTTTGGTGTACTCAAACTGAGCAAAAATGAGCTCTATTTATAGTAGAGCAAGTTTGTTTTGCAAGCAATAGTGAATGGCAACTGCTGCAGAAGTTTGGCCAATGTTGATCAATGAGAATCCAAGTCTCCTCTAGCCATTGACTAGAGGTTAGGGCACATGCTGCTAGTTCCCTTGTTGTTGGATGAATCTTGACTGAATTCAGTTGAAATAACCTCAGTCCATGCCACCTTGGTGCATCCATTAAATGCTCCAAAACAAAATTGGAGTTTTGTCCCTCTTTTAGGGTTTTCTAGGTTTGGCATGCTATTTTTGGTTCCAAGGACTTTGGAGGCTTGGAGATCAGATCATCCCCCTTGGATTTGATCCTCAAATGTGTCCAAAATGATGACAAGGCTTAAAAATTCGTGTGGCAGAAGAAATGTGCAAATCTGTCCTGAAACCTGTCTTAAAAATCAGCTGCAGCAAGCCTTGTTGTAAAATCCATAACTTCTTGCTCAAGAATGATAAATGGATGTTCCAGGACTTTATGGAAACCTGAGATGACATACTTCAACTTTGATGTTTGACCCTAGACTTGGTTCAACTTGGATCATGGAGAAAAACATCCTTGAAGTTGGGACATTCTTGCTGGAAAAATATTAATGATGTCCTATGAAATGTGGAAACATTTGACAACTTTGAACATTAACAATTCCAAACTCTAATCACTTATATCTTTTAATCCACTAAGATATTTTGAGTTGAAGTGAATTCCACCTTTGATGCTTGTCCTGCATGGTGACAAAGCTTGAAAATTGTGTGGCACGAGAAAAAGTGCACAAAATCTGTCCTAAAAAACAACTGCAGCAAGCCTTATTGTAACGTCCATAACTTCCTGCTCGAGTATGATAAATGGACGTTCTACAACTTTCTGGAAAGCTGAGATAACGTACTTCAACTTTGATGCAAAAGGTTTGTGAAGATAAGACTTGTAAAGTTTCCAAAAATGACCTTGAACTTGTGTGATCAAATCTGTCCTAAAAGCTGTCATGAAAATTTTGTTTTATCAATGCCTTTTGCAGAGATCATAACTTTCTGGTCGAGAATGATAAATGAGATTTCTAGGACTTTTTGGAAAGGTGAGACAACGTACTTCAACTTTGATGTTCAAGGTTTGGCTTGAATCAACTTGGATCATGGAGAAAAACATCCTTGAAGTTGGGACATTCTTGCTGGAAAAATATTAATGATGTCCTATGAAATGTTGAAACATTTGACATTAAGAATTCCTAACTTTGATCACTTATATCTTTCAATCCTAATGATATTTTGAGTTGATTTCTTCTACAATGTTGAAGTATCAAATACCCTCTTTAAAATTAGTCCTTAAGCAAAATCAATGGATGCTTGGACCAATAGTTACAACCTTGAAAAGTTGTGCACTTGATCATGATTTTAACTTAGAAAAAATTTCTAAGTTTCCTTCAATTTGATCAATTTTGCAAATTTCCATAATTTCTTGATTTAAATTTGATCAAATTAAATCATCCATCATATTTTCTTGAGTAATGGCTTGTGAAGCTCAAAGTTGACCAAAAGTCAAACTTTGACTTTCTGCGTCAGTTGACTTTGTATTATATGAACTTGAGGCTTGATCCACTTGAAATGTTGCACTCTTTTGCTTAATTCTTGATGTGGGAGACCTCTTGATCCTTTATGGGTGTTTGAGAGTTTAGACAAGTTGAAGATCATGTCATTCCTTGATTGATCCTTTTTTAAAATCTCTGAGAGGGCTTGAAACCCTAAGTTTGATTGTAGTGAATGCTCAACAATTCCTTGAGGAGATTGATGAGGCACAAAGGTACATCCATATTGTGATGATGATTTGCACAATGATGGGAAATCTTAGTGGTCAAAATTTGGGGTATGACACCATGTCTTAGAGGTCCAATGCACTATATGATTATAAATTATGACCTAATGATGCAAATGAAAATGAAACATAAGCCAGTTAAGGTTAGAAAAAAGTTAGGTCAAATTTTGGGGTGCTACACGAGGCAGGTCCAAGAAGGGAATCAATTCTTGCAAGGGAATGCAAAAGGAATTGATAGACCAGGAAACTTGAGGCTCTGATTTGAGATAGTGTTATCTTGATGGTAAACCGACCTTGGTTGGGGATTTTTGGGAGAAAGACGGGGTTTTAGAACCCACAAATTTTAACTCGACTGGAGATTAATCCAGAATCCTGGGTTTCTCCTATGTTTGAAAGGTGCTTGAGAATGTCTTTGAGACTCAAGGGTATTAGACTGTCCAAGTCTACTGGTAGAGTTTTATCTTTTGTGTGATGCCGAAGAGGAGGCCGACTCGTTTAAGGGATGAGTATCAACCCTAAAATTGGTCTGAAGGTTTTAACTCCTTTTAGAAAGATAGCTCTAACAAAGGATGACTAAGTTCTGTCCAATACCTTTAGGAGGTTGTTAGGGTCCTTGTATTAAGCCCAAGAGAAGGCATGAGAACTTCTAAGAAACCGAAGGGTCCTTGTACAACGCCCGAGAGGAGGCGGGGATGCTTTTAGGAAGCCTGTGGGTCCCCAAACCAAGAGAAGTTTAAGAAATGCAATTCATAGAGAAGAGATCATTCTAGGAAAGTTCGAGAATTTGGGAGAAACTCAAGAGATGCCATTCACGGAGAAAAGATCATCTCTGGGGAGTTAGAGTTTCTTTGACAATTTCTAAGGGTGAAAGTCTGAGAAAAGGTTCACCGAGAATACTGCCTTTCTCTTTGTTCCATATTGTTTAACCCCAAGAGAAGGGAAGACTGTATCTGGAATCTTACGGGGGATCTAGTTTTGTTTGTATTTAAGAGTGACCAACAGGGCTTTACCTAGTTCTAGACATAGTTGCCGGGGAAAACTTTAAACAACTATACTAGTATTACGCAGTTGATATATGACAAGTATATAAAAGGATGTGAAAGAAGACTTACAGTGAAACAGCCCCACAATACAGTTATATACATATGAAAGCGGTAAATGAAAGCGGATAAACACTTACCCGTTGTAGAGCTTCCATGATGTTTTGTTAGTTGTTCAACAAAGATATTGAAGAAAATTTTGATAACAACATATATTTGAATTCAAAATCAAAGGAGAAAGTGCTTTGAAAAGATTGTTGGGGCTTACAGCTCAAGGAAAGGCCCAAGTTTTAACGATGATTGCACCGTTGTTTTGGAAATCGTACAGAGGGACTTATACAATATGTGAGGCCCAAAAAGTTTTGGTTAAAAGGGGATTGGGTCTTACACTCTATTTAGAGGCCCAAAGAGTTTTTTTTAAGAAAATAAATGGGTCTTATAGCTCAAGGAGAAGCCCAGAGATTTTTGTTTGAAAACGGAGATCGCGCTGAGGTTTTGAAAACACAGTGGGTCTTATACAAGATCTGAGGCCCAAATCATTTTGGTTTCAAAAAGGGGTTGGGTCTTACACTTTATTAGAGGCCCAAAGAGTTTTTTAATATTTGAGTATGATTAAAATCAAAGAAACCCTACTTTTCACCTTTTAAAAGTAATTTTCCAAAGGAAATTAATAAAAAAAGACAAAAATACCATATAAGTTTAAATAAACCATTTGTGATTTTTGGTTAAGGTTTTAAAAAAGGTTTTTAATCACAAGATGATTTAAAACTTATTTGGCTTTGATTTCCAAAATGAATATTCATTTTAAAATGTTTAAAAAACAATTAAAATGAATTTATTCACAAAAATACCAACTATATTAAATAAATAATATAAATTTGATCTTTTTGTAGAATAAAATATTTTACTATTTTTGTGACTTTTCAGAAAAAGAACCAATAAAAAATGATAAAATTGAGTGAGAAATTAATTTTTCAAATCATTAATAAAATAATATGAAAAAATAAAAATAGGAAAAAGTGATAAAAAAAAGAGGTCTGGGGCGATGGGGATTCGAACCCCAGACCCTCCACTCGCTAGTACACACAAACCAATTGATCAACCACTGAGGCGCAATGCGAATTCATTTAATATATGGCAAGAGAAAAATATATATCAAATTTGGTTGGTTTTCTGAACCATGGTGCCATGGCAATCTCCATCAAGCTCAGATGCGTGAAGCTCTCTAACTCATTCGTTTCTCCACCATTTGTCATGATTCAAACACCAATTTGATGCGTTTTTATGATGGCAATATTGAATTTTGTTGACATGGATTGAATCAGAACATAACAAGTTAAAACTTAAAGAACCCTAAAATTGGCATGAACTCAAGGAAATCCTATATACGAATTGTAAACAACAATTGATTGAGGGGAAACACTCAACATATGATGACAATCAATTGGAAAAAGTATCATGCGAGGAAATATGCATAGATCATGTTGTGAGAGTTTGGAGGCCTACCTTGATGCAAGCTGAAATGGAATTCTGCACAGATGGTGTTCCAGAAGTGATTTTATGATCCCTACAACTTCAATGGATGTTTTTGAGTGGATTGCAAGCCTTGGAACACTTTGAAAATCTTTGGATCAAGTTGGAGGAATCCAACTGCATAATGGATGCATAATGGCTTAGTTGAAGAGTGATTTTGAGCTAGAGGTGTTACAGAGATGATTTAAGTGTTTGAACACCTCATATACATCATATGTGATGTGTTTGAGAAGTTGGTTTGAGTTGCTTGAGGTTGCAACTCAAAATCCGATGGTGGTTGCTCAAAAACAAATAAATTTGGCACTTAAGAGAGAATGAGAGAAAACAATGATGTAAGTTGCCTTGTTGTGGTTTGAATGATCAGTTGGAACCTCTATTTGTAGGTGATCAACTCTTGTCTTAGAGGAATAGTGAATGGCTGCTGGATCATATCACATTCAATGGCTTTGGCTTGGTGGCATTTCTTCTCATGCAAGGCAACCTAGCCCCTCCCAAGAGCAGGGCTATGTCTTGACCAAATCCATATTCCTCAGATGTTTTAATTGTTTTTTAAGTGAGCATCTTGACTGAGTAGATTGGCTTTGTTGAAAGTGCTCTATTTCACATAAATTCCTTTGAATTCAAGGCATAATGTGCCAAAATGCATTAATCTCAAGTAGGAAGATCCCTTGGCTTTTTTACTTAGCTTTACAGGTTGGATCAGTTGGATTAGGATCAGATTAGATGACCGTGGCATAGGGATCCTTAGTTTTGATTCAAAAATCGTGTGTGGCAAGAAATCACACAAACTGATTTTTCCAAAATAGTTGCAGCAGCATGACTTTGGGCATTAATTTCTCTTGGCTCAAGCTGAATCAATTCATGCTAGTAAGCTCTTTGAATTCTTAGCAACATTTGCAACAACATTGATGTTTACCTTTGGAATTGATTCCACTTCCAACTATGTGAAAAAACCTCACAAGTTTTGGTGTTTTCAACAAAATTTGTCATGGACAGAATTTTGTCCAAGTGTTGAAAAAGAAGGATTTTCATGTTTTTTAGTGATTTTGATCCAATCATAACTTGAAATCTTTGAGGAATTGGAATGAGGTGTAGTTGACACTTTTAAAGTATGCCATGAGAGCTACAAATCCATATTTGGATCAGCCAAAATAGTTTCTTGGATCTCAAGTTATGATCCTTGGAAGTTGGTACCCTAGCCACTTTGTTCCATAACTTAGAAAATTTCTAAGTTTTTTATGGTTACCCCTTTTACAAGTTATCCCACTTTTCTTGATTTTTCTTGATGAATGATGGTTCCAATCACACATTAACGTCATTTAGGGTTAGCAAACCATAATTGATCAAAAAATCAAAAGGTCAAACTTTGACTTTTGGGCACAGTTGACTTTTTATCAAATGAATTCCAAACGGTGCGATCCTTTATGAAATCAAGTCCTTGACCTAAATCAAACTTGATGGATTTATTTCATAGGTGTTATAGGGTGTATTGAATCATGTCCCAAGGTTTGGGAGCATGTTTGGGTCAAAAGTCAAAGGCACGGTTGACTTTTCCTTCAAAAACCCTAACTGTGGTCCTGATGAAATTGAAACTTGTAGATCAAGCTTCTTGGATCAATCCATTGTTGCAAATGGATCAATGTGGTGTATTGGAGACCCTCAAATCATGTCTTGAGTTCTTGACTCATGATTTGTCCCAAAAGTCAACTTAGGGGTGAATTAGGTCAAGAAACCCTAATTCCTGATTTTTAGTGAATGCATCCCCTGAGGCTAAATTGACTTGATGATTGGGCCCATGGGGTCCCTTAGAGTATCTTGGGTTATGCTTTAAAGTATTGGCTCATGTCCAGAGGAAAATTTCCATCTGGAGGCCCGGGTCGACCAAAACCCTAATTTGGTGACACTAGCGATCTTGAGGCTTGATTCACTTGGAAGGTTGCAACTTTGTGCTTGATCCTTGATGTGGGAGTCCTCGTGATCCTTTATGGATGTTTGCGAGGTTAGAAAAGTTGAAGATCATATAATTTCTTGATTGATCCTTTGTCTAAAAGCTCTGAGAGGGCTTGAAACCCTAATCCTGATTGTAGTGAATGCTCATCCCTCTTTGGGGAGACTGATGAGGCATAATGGTTCATCCATATTGTGATGATGATTTGCACAATGATGGGAATCTTAGTGGTCAAAATTTGGGGTATGACAGGTGCTATGGAGTGTTTCTGAATGCTTGGAATGGATGGAAATGATCTGGAACTTAAGATGGTACCCCAACTGCAAACTTGTCAAGAACTTGAGCAATTGGCTGGTGATTTTGTGAAATTGGTGTTCCAAATGTTGTTTAAGTGTTTGGATCACTTCTATATGATGTTTATGAGGTGTGTATGTGATTGGTTTGGTTGGAATGACTCTCAAACTCAAAACCCGATAGTGACTTGCCTTAGAAGGAAAATTTGGAGTGAAATAGGGGATTTTGAGGAAAGCATCAATTGTAGTGCTTTGGTGTACTTAAACTGAGCACAAATGAGCTCTATATATAGTAGAGCGAGTTTATTTTGCAAGCAATAGTGAATGGTGGCTGCAGTAGGCTGTTGGCCAATGGTGATCAAATGGAATCTCAAGTCTCCTCTAGCCATTGACTAGAGGTTAGAGCACAGGCCTATGGTTCTTTGATTCAAGGATAAGGCTTGACTGAAGTGTTCATTTTTGCTCTGATACATGCCACCTCTAAGCATCCATTGAATGCTCCAAAACAAAATTGGAGTCTTGAAGCATCTTTGGCTTTTTAGGTTTGGCATGCTACTTGTAGATTTTGGGACTTTGGAGGCTGATGGATCAGTGTTTGTCCCTTGGTTGTTCCCCCTTGAGGTGTGTAGATGGATAAGCATGCTTGGAATTGTACAATTTGAGCAATTTGAGCCCTTGTGCACAAATCTGCCTTGCCAAGACAGTTTGCAGCAAGGCATGTTGCAGCTGTCATAACTCCTAGCTCAGATGGAGTTTCGTGGAGTTCTTGGCCATTTTGGAAAGCTCTCATATGATACAATATATGTGTGATCATAGATTGTCTTGACACGTTTTGGATCCAAGTGAAAAATGCACCTACATTTTGAAAAAAATGAAACAGATTCTGACTTAGTGAAAATTTCACTAAGTGTTGGAAAAAGTGGCATTTCATGTTTTCAGCCATTTTGGTCACTCCATAACTTAAAATCCTTGAGGAATTGGAATGAGGTGTAGTTGAAACTTTTAAAGTATGCCATTAGAGCTACAAATCCATCTTTGGATCATTCAAAATGGTTGCTTGGATCTCAAGTTATGATCCTTGGAAGTTGGTACCCTAACCACTTTGTTTCATAACTTAGAAAAAATTCTAAGTTTTAATGGTTACCCCTTTTACAAGTTATCCCACTTTCTTTGGTTTTTCCTTGATGAATGATGATTCCAATCACACATTAACATCATTTTAGGGTTAAGGAACCATAATTGTGAAAAATCTCAAAAAGTCAAACTTTGACTTTTATGCACAGTTGACTTTTTATCAGATGAATTCCAAACTGTGCGATCCTCTATGAAACCAAGTCCTTGACCTAAATCAAAATTAATAGATGAATTAAATAGGTTTTATAGGGTGTATTGAATCATGTCCCAAGGTTTGGGAGCATGCCTTGGTCAAAAGTCAAAGGCACAGTTGACTTTTTCTTCAAAACCCTAATTGTGGTTCAGATGAAATTGAAACTTGTGAACCAAGCTTCTTGGATCAATCCATTGTTGCAAATGGATCAATATGGTGTATTGGAGACCCTCAAATCATGTCTTGAGGTCTTGGCTCATGCTTTGTCCCAAAAGTGAACTTAAGGGTGAATTAGGTCAAGAAACCCTAATCCCTAATTTTTTGTGAATGCAACACCTGAGGCAAAATTGACTTGATGATTGGGTCCATGAGGTTCCTTGGAGTATCTTAGGTTATGATTTGAAGCATTGGCTCATGCCCAGAGGAAAATTCCCATCTGGAGGCCCTAGTCGACCAAAACCCTAATTTGGTGACACTGTCGATCTTGAGGCTTAATACACTTGGAATGTAGCAACTTTGTGCTTGATTCTTGATGTGGGAGTCCTCTTGATCCTTTATGGAGGTTTGAGAGGTTAGACAAGTTGAAGATCATGTCAATTCTTGATTGATCCTTTGTCTAAGGCTCAGAGAGGGCTCAAAACCCTAATCCTTGTTTGTGGTAAATGTTCAAACATCTCTGGGTGATGATTTACACAATGATGGGAAATCTTAGTGGTCAAAATTTGGGGTATGACACATTAGAGTTTGTTGACAGTTAATTTCTTATGGAATGTATTTTGAGTTTCTATCTGTGCATTTTTTGTGCCTTATTTATCCGTATTATATTTGCATTAGCATCATTATATGTGAGTGTATGTTGATGTATCTTGTCTGCAAGTTGTTGAGTGAATTCATATGTATGTCATATGTTATCCTTTGACCATGGCTCTCTTTTTGATGTTGTCAAAGGGGGAGAAGTGTATCTACAAGTAGCAAAGATGAATTTTAGAGGACTACACAAAGTAAGGGGGGATGAGATTCAAATTACAAGACAACCTAAAGAATTTTTGCCATCATAAAAATGGGGGAGTATGTGAGGGCAAGGTGTCTTACACTTGATCTTTATTTTAATGATGTCAAAACATGTATTAGCTCGTAGTTTGTAATTTGGACGGTATCATCTCATCATTGTCAGCATTCTTATTTCGCAATGCATAAAATAATCAATAATCATATGTTCAAACATATAGGAAGAGTCTTGCATATCTATTACATGTGTGTGATCATGGTATGAGTCTTAGGTATGCATAAACATTGCCTAAGTAGATGAAAACATGTGCAAAAAACATTTTTTAGGTGTTTTCGTAGCTTGAGTCGACCTAACCCAAGCTTTGGTCGACTCATGACAAGTTGAAATTGTTGAGTTTTCATCGGGTTAGCGCACGCCGACCCTATGGTCGACGTAAGCTGTAGATATTATTGTTTATGCATTTTCTTCAGCCATGCGTCGACGCATGACCCCTGTAGCGGTCGACGCATGGTTCTCCAACTTGTGCAGATTTGCCCACGGGTCAGTACAGGCTGACCCTCATTAACTTGTGGTCGACTCTTCGCTGCATATAACTCATTTTTTTTATTTTTTCAAAGTTCAGAATGTTGTTAGCTGTGGTAGTTGGTCCTAGCATCATATAAATACTTGGTTCCTTATTTTTTACATAACAACAAGAAAAAGTGAAAGATTTACATTAAAACTTTTCTCACATCACCTTCATCTTCATTCTTGTATTTTCTCAACAAATACACATAACCATTTTTATTTATCCTTTGCATCATGAGGTGATAACGTCCAAACAAAGAAGTGTATCTCGTTTGGGGTGAGTGTTTTAGTGGGTTTTTTCTTGAATAAAACCTCTAGGGTTTTGTCCTCCAAGATCAATTGGATTTGGGGGTTTTTTGTTTAGATCTTTGTGTGTGGATCAGAATCAGCCGAGTGAAGGTGATTGAAGACCAGTGTGTTCATTCAATCTAGTAACGGTAAACGGAGGTTCATCCAACAAGTTCGAGGCACTTGATTTGACTCGAATCAAGGGGAGAGAAGACATAGTATCAACATTAACAGACTTTCTTGAGTGTGTAATAGCTAAGCCTTCTCTTGTAAAAACAATTTGTAAAGAAGATTATAGATATCTCAATTCTAGATTTGGAATTGGGGGCAGACGTACCCGAAGCGAGGACGAAAGGGGAACTGCCTAAACAAACTTGGTGTCGTTTCTCTTTCCCTATATTTTTTAATTTTCGAACTGTTTACGCTTGTGATTGCTCAATTGATCGATAAAAATTCTGGTATAGTATAGTGCAGAAAAATTGATTTGAAAAACATTGCACAATCATTTTGGATTGTGATTAGTGAAAATTCTGCACTAACTAATGTAGAAGGTTTATCTTGGAGAGTTTCACACTCCAAGTGCTCGATTAATTGAATGCTTACAAGGTGTTTGATATATTGTCAATTTGGATTTATTTTTTATTGTTCATTGGAGATTGCACAAGATTGAGTGTTGTTGGGTAATTGATTAATAGTTAAGTTGTGATTCAATTTTTCTCATCGAGCCTTTCGTTCCATTTGGCTTACGTATATCTGATTCTCTCAATAACCAGTTCGTTTAGACGAATTGTTCTCGGCCGCTTCCGCAAATAATTTTTAAAATCAAATTTAAGTGCCGACTCACAATTAAAAAGAAGTGATCTATTCAACCCTCTCTTCTAGATCAATTGTCGTCGTCTAACATATTTCCCCATTGTCTCCCTCTATCAGTTTGAGTTTATTCTGCTCCACCTTTATTCCCACTTTCTTTCTTGTCCATTTCTTACAAGTGTTAGTCTCCATTTGTTGAGTTATTCCCTCCCCTGTTAGATATGTCAACTGTCCCAAGTGATTCATCCACAAATTCAATTTCTAGGATGTTGTTTTTCTTTATTGCTTCTGATACACCTTTTGTTTCTCCCTGAAATTTGTTCCCAACAACTTGTTCAACCCCTATTTCCCCTTCTTTTTTTTTGCCTTTGGATCCATATTTGGTTTGACTTGAAGAGATGTTGAAAATATTCTTGCTACAAGTACCTGAGTTGGATTCTTTTCTCTTTTGCTCCTAAAAAACACAAGACAGAGGGGACTCCTTAAGCCAAGGCCCAAACGACAACTTCTGTTCATCTATGTCCTCGAAACCTTCTGCAACCAAGTCCCCAATAGCATCACAATCTTTCAACTGATGACCAAGTCTCCCACAAGCAAAGCAGGATGTTAGTAGACGCTGATATTTAAAATGAACCCAAAGTACTTTCACTTTGAATCTAACCACCGTGCCATACTTCAAGGGTTGTTTCATATCCATCGTAACCTTGATCCCGAGAAAGCACTCATTTCTATGTGCTTCCTTTTGATCCATTTCCTCAAAAACACCTAGGCTCCCTTCTATTTTCTTTTCCATAGTCTCAAATCTAAGCATTAGAGGAAGCTCAAAGATTCTAACCCAGAAAACACCATAATGCAGTTTAAGCGCATAGGGTTATTCCTTTCCTGGCATACGATCTAAAACCAACAAATTTTTGTCAAAGCTCCACTGGGTTTTTAAGCTTCCATGCACTGATGATTGTGCTCGTGAAATCCCTAGTATTGAAGCATTTGTTGGTCCAGAGCTTGCCCGCCAAGGATCTGTGAAATATTTCCTCGCCAACTTCTTCATCTCCTTCCGTCGTAACGCCTTCCTCTTCCTCTTTGGACAAGGGTGTGTTATTCCACTTTTCCATCTATCAGCAAAAAACTTCGCTTTTGGCAACACAAAAAAGACAACGCTTTTATTACAAAGCGCTGCTATAAGTTTTCGAAAAAATTCGCTAAATAAAAGCGTTGCTAAAGGCTACCTTTAGAAAGCGCTTTCTAAAAGCGCTGCTAAAGGCCTTACATAGACACCACCTGAGAAAGCGCTTTTATAAAAGCGCTGCTAAAGGTATAACCTTAGAAAGCGCTTTCTAAAAGCGCTACTAAACCTTAGAAAGCGCTTTCAAAAAAGCGCTGCTAAAGGCCTTAAATTGGCCCCACGTTTGAAAGCGCTTATAAGGAAAAAGCCCTGCTAAATATAGCACTTAAGAAAGCACTTTTCAAAAGCGCTGTCTTAGATAATTTATTAATTAAAAATTAAAAAACACCACATTTTCAGAAGAGCCCTATTCAATTTTTCTAATCATTTTCACTCTCGTGACTGTTCTTCCTTTCTCCTTCCTCCTTTCTCCGACCGTTATCTCTCATTTTTTTCCGTTCTCTCTGCATTTTTTCCATTATCGATCGTCTGCTACTCATTTTTCGTTCGAAGAAGAAGAAGAAACGGAAAACGAAAACGAAGAAGAGGCATTCTGTATTCTTCTCCGACCGTTATCGTGCAGGTACGCATTCTTCTCCGACTGTTTTAGGTTTTCTTGAGATGTTAGAGTTTAAGTTTAGCCTATTTTCTTGACTGTTGGTTCTTGAGAGTTACTGTCATCATATTTTAGGTTCCTGAATGTTGGTTCTTAAATGTTGGCTCTTGAGAGTTCTTGAACGAAGAAATGTTGGTTCTTGAATGTTGCTCATGTTGTATTGACTCTGTGTTGTTTAGGGTTATTTTCGGTCTTTTTTTCCTTTGTCCTTTACTGTTGTATTGAATCATGTCATTTTTTTCTTTATTGTTATAAGTTACACAAGAAAGCAATACAAATTATGTCCTTTACTGTTGAGAATGAATTAATATTTCCATCATTATTCAACTCCTTTTCTATTTCCTTTTGTTGTCTTTGTCACAGAACTGGATACTTTTCCAAACTTTACTACATATGCACACAAATTAATTAATCATAATGCCATACCTATTTTCTTTGCAGGGACCTTTGGTCCCGTTGCAACTTACCATCTAAAAGTTGTTAGTAACAAGAACCTTGGACAATGAGAAACTCTCCATGTGCATGGTTTGTGTAGAATATGTGTGTCATATACAATAACAATAAAGAAAGAGTTTCATTTATTATATATGATGAAATAAAAAAGCTCTCTTGTTGTATCTTTTTAGAATAATCTAATCCCTAAAGTTGGGACTGACCCATACGAGTACCCCACAATTTGAACTTTTGACTTCTATTAAGAGTATAACAACATAAACAACCAAAAAATTTCATGTTGTCAAATTTAGGGACTTTTTCAAATAATACTTCATACGGTATCATATATTTAAGCATACTAAACCTTGTTTGATTAATTTGCTTTTATTCTTCTAGCCTTTGACATGTAATTCTAACTCTAATTTTGATTTATATCTTTTTTTATTCTAAATAACTATTTGTCATAACAATTAAGATTACCTTGTTCCTGAGGATATATCTTGTTGAAGAGACATTGAAAAGTGAAAAGTTGGATTGATATTGATAGTATGATTGTTTTACAGGTGCAGAGTGAAAGTATGATCGCTGGAGGAATCTTACATTGTGTGGGTCCAGAACTTGATTACTTCTCTACAGGTAATTAGTTGTTCTTTTGCTATAGTTGCGTGAATAATTAATGTTTTTGTTTAGCTTAATTAGTAAAACCATTTGAATGAACTGCTTTGAATGAACTGCTATGATGGATGAGCATTGCTTGCAATGATTGAGAACTAACATATTGAATTTTCTATATATAGGGGTTACTTGTGATCAAAGTGTGAAAGTCGGATCGTTTCCCTACAGGTAAATATTTTTTATTTTGTTTTTGTTTAGCTTAATTAGTATAACTATGGATAAGAAATGTGAAATTCTGGTACAGATGTGTGATGTCTCGTGCAATGTCACAACATCGGAATCTGCTGTATGAACAAGGCAATAATAGTAACAGTAAATCAACACAAGGATTGTTCACCCAGTTCAGTTCAACAACCTACATCTGGGGGCATACCAAGCCAGGAAGGAAGTCCACTATTAGGAGTATCAAATTACAGACTCAACAGACCAGTTGACAATCTACCTAATTCAATCACTATCCAATGACCCTTCTACCTAAGTACTCCCTAGGTAAGAGACTCCATCTCACTCCCAATCATCGCAATTATGTCTAATAGTCAACAACTCCGCCACTGCATCAACAGCTTGATTACCAACAACTCTACAACTACATAAACATAGAAGACACACTTCCATGACACATTTTGGAGTTGCTTCACAGCTTCCTCCAAGAACAATACAATACTCATTACCTACAGGTTTCTGAGTAATAACACAGTGACCATCTCACAACCCGAGTGGTTCACTTAGACAAAGCCATAATGATCTACATCTTAGACCCGTACATATTCTAGATTACAAACATTCTTTTTATAGCTTTTTCCCAACTGGATTTGGGCCTTCAAATCATATCAAATCTTCTGCTCCCAATCTGCAACAGATTCTTCTACTAAACATATCTTCAATTAAATCTTCAATGATTAACTCTTAATATTCTCCATATCTTTATGCATAAAATTCACAACAAACTAATCTTCTTCACACATGATTGCAACAGAATATATCTCCCATGATATTCGCCTGCAATCTCTGATTTTCTTCAGCAAAATATTTCATTAAACCAAAACCATGTGCAGCCCTAAACATCTCAGACCTGATGTTCATTACTGATGTCACGACATCGAGTGTAACATCAGCACACAGCTGCAACCCTTACATCTTTAACAGACCTGAATGTTACCTAAGCATATCAATAATTCTCGAAGCTCATGTTGCAACATCAACCATGACATCAACATTGTTTTAACAAAATTTCAGCCAATTACAAGAACTTATAATCTCCCCCTTTGGCTAATTTTGGCTAAAACACATATATAAACATTATAGCTCTAATTACAGCAGCAATTACAACCCTATACTACTGTTAGAAGTCATCTTATCCTAACAATAAACATTAGTAATCATCAGTAGCTACTGTGTACTGCATCCATAGAGAATCATCTTCTTGGCTAATTATGAATGATGTTAGAACATCATGCTTGACATAACATCACCACAGCACAGCACCTTCAGGCAGCACATCAGGACCTAGGTAGTAGACAGTCCTGAAGTCATTTGGTGCACATGAGGAAGAAGATATCTGACACTCCCCCTCAACACAACACATTTCTTTTTCCTTCCAGGACATACCCAGAACAAGTGTAGAAGACTCCTCCATAACAGAAATGTTTGTCTATACATAAACGACCAATGGTGGCATAAGATAATTCTGCACATCTTCATTGATTAATCTGTAGCATAAGATGAAACTTAAGAAGTGCCATTCTGCCAACCCAGGTAACTCAGAACACAAGTCACAACTGTGTTCATAACTCAGGACACAAGTCACAAAGACTTAAGCACCAACTGAAGAATAGGACATATTCTTCCACATCTGGAACTGCAGACTCCAGACAAGACATCTGCGCAAACCATTTAGCAAGACCCTTTCCTTTCTCCCCCTTTTTAGCCACAAATTGGCAAAGAAAGCCCTCACAGAACCAGACCCAAGTAGTTCTCACCCAAAAACAAATAAACGCCATAAGACTTATGAAACAAGAACACTCACTGGTTGAAGGAGAACAGAATAACCCCTATAAATAGCTGATCAGTTACTTAGGAATTAACGAGCTTTGAATATGTCAAGGTTCTTGGTCACAGAAACGTTATTTTAGGTACTAAAAACTCCTTCCAAATTCAATGCCTACCGTCCAAAACAGTCTTGACCACTTTTATTGTTTCCTAACTGATCTTTACCATAAATTGTGCCAAAACAGTTTCATGCACAGTCGAAGACACGTGTTCCACCTTATCCCAACACCACCGTCCAGAATAATTCCTTGTCTGGCTCAAGACAAACATGTCTTATACCATGTTCTGACATCTTATCAGACATTGTCTGCTGGCTCACAAAATTAACAAGCACGACATCTATTGATCAGCACAACTCACAATCCCTTCAAGATTCCTCAAGAAAAATAACTTTTCCCAGATACAACAATTCTGCTCTTCATCCTCCTCATAAGCACTAGCATACCAGCCTTAGGAACACTCAACCATACTCAGTAGTTTATCTCCCATCATGTTGATTGACACCACTCTGCGCAATCTTCACAACAATCTGCACCTTTGCAGTAATAGACCATAGACAACAGCCTTAACTCCCCCTGACATAAACACACAATGCTCCTTATGAGGATGAATACTTGACACCAGATAAAAGCACAATGAAATTGCCACATTCTCAACATTAAGAACTGCCACTTCTTGTATTTGTTGAGCATAATTTCATCATGTTTATTTCAGATACATGGTCTGCCAAGTCCAATATAAACACCCACTTGAATTGGAATTTCTCACATGTTCCATAACAAATGTCTTTAGATCACTTGCACCACAAGATAAGGGTTGCCACCACCTTTTACTTGTATTAGAAGAACCCTCCTTATCTTCAGCCATTCTGATCAGATCATACCACTTGATCACAACAGAGAGGAATAAGCTCTCACACAATTCAGAAAACTAAATTCCATCCACACATCAGACAATTTCCAAGCTCCCAACAAGGTATATACAAACAGCCAGCAGATGATGCTCACTCCTTCATTTACACACTTCTGATACAGTCAACTGATAAGGCTACCTCAGGTTGTCATCTTCAAATATCAAGCTACTCCATCATGGCCAGAAAAATAAATATCCAGACACAGATTTGCATAATTCTCTAGACAAATACTCAGTCTCCCGTCAAAGTATTTACCCTTATGCACAACATCACTAATAGACAAATACTAAGTCTCCTGTCAAAGTATCTACTATTAGACAGAATAAGATTACCTTCTCACACAAGGCATGACATTTGGTCTGACATACTTTTATGCACACTTGTGGCACCAGCTGATCCCTCTTTTATAAATTCACACTCCAGATCAGGTAAGTGGCTTGACCTGATACTCCACCATAAGCAAAACAAACTTTCTTGGCTGAAAACACAACATGTCTTGACAATAGGTTCATGTCCCCTTCACAGGCTTTTCTTCTGCCTTTAGCAAGACCCTGATCTACTTCAGTATTCACTACATTCTCCCTCCAAGGCAGACCGTCCGTTCCTTCTGCATAATGTAGGCACCAAGCTCCTGAACCAGAGCATAAACATCCTCCGAGAAGAATAATCTCCTTGAGTCTTCAACTCATCACCCTTCTGCCCAAGAGTAACTTGTCCCTCAATAATAACCAGCTGCCACACTTTGATCATCTTGATCCTCCAAGGAAACTTGATCTTCAAGTCACATGTTCCACTTGCTCAAACGCAAACACACTTAAACTCCCTAAGCCATGGTCATGTAACATCTTCTCCTTCCTGAAGCTCCCGCAAACTGCCAAGAGAACGATCTTTTTGAAGCATCCTATTGTTCATTCCTGAGATCACCCTATCATTAGTTGATGTGCCACATCACCAACTGAGACTCCTGATGTTAAGCTAGATGTCAGAACATCCAACTATTGAATTCAGCTCTACCTTCTGCCACTCAGAAGAACCACCTCCCTTTGCAGAAACAGATTTCCATACTCTCATAGACTTGATTCAATAATCAAGTTCGAGTAGACAACCTCCATCCTGCTCAGAACCTCCAAAGACTTCAAATCTACCACATCTGAATCTTCAGAAAATAAGTAGTCCAAGACTACCTCATAGCAATACTAAAGAAAGTCACTTCCCTTAGTAGAGCCGTCAGTAGAAAGCCAGAGATAACTACCACTTATCCTCGACCTTCACAACCACACCATGCTCCAAACCAGTAATCCAAGCTGTAACCATCAAGATCATGATGTCTTCATAGTCTTCCATCTTCATCTTCAACAGCACCACTATCTGGATAAGTCATTCACAATACTTTCTAGGAACAGATGCTAAGCAATAATCCCAGGTCAACACCTAGGCAACTTGTGAGCGAATGTAGAATCCCTCCCATGATTCTCCAAACCTCTGATGAAAAGATGTTAAGACAATTGACTGAACATCCTTAATCTTGTCTTTCAAGGATAATCAATTAAATACTTGTGAATAGCAATTGATTTTAAATCCCTGTGGTTTAACCCTTCTTCAGATTCTAGCATCTTCTGAATCTTCTTCATGATAACCATTATGACAACCATTCATACCACAAACGCCTTCCAGGTTAGGTCAGTGTCTTGATCTTTCACTCCACCCATAGTAATCCACACGAGAACATATCAACCTCTGATCAACTTCCAAGATCAGACCAACAAAACTGCAGTAACTTGCATAACACACTCTTCCAGAAGCTTCTTCTTATAAGCACTAGGTTCAGACCTTTTGTCTAACTTAAGAGTGATAACTGCCATCCTTCTGCAACTATACCATAGACAATCTGCTACTTCCAATCCTTCAAGCCACAAAACTGGAAGAGTTCATTCCATACAACTAATGCAGACACCAATTGACCACAGCCTGATTTACACTGCTACTGTACACAGACTCTTGGATGCATTTTCCTTTTAAAATTGTCCTCAAGGATTACCACTTTTTCTACAACCAGCCCATTTTAGGTGCTATCATCCCAAACAAAGTTCAACTTCAGTGATCCTTTAAAACAGCTACAATCTAATAGAACTTTGACTCAGCATTTTCCATAGACTGCTGATGTGTAGCGCGATGTCGAGACATATTAAGCTCAGCTTCTTTCTCCTCATTAGGTCACCACAACTAGGCTCAAGAGTTAACTTATCAAAATCTTCATCCCGCATGAAAGATTTGACAGTGATACTCTTTTTGCTTTGGCTCTACCCTCTTCTTTCACCATCAAGAAAGATGATAAAGAAGGAATCACTGTTCTGAACAGATTGGTCTTCAATGTCTGACTTGAAATATGTTCTTCTTCTGATCATTCCATGTCAACCAGTCTTTAGAAGATCCATTCACCTTATGAACACTTCTCCCCCAAACAAGGATATGAGATAATCCTCAAGTATCTTTGGCATCTCTAACCAATCGGTTGAAGTTGTCTTGCATATCCTGCTGAGGAGACCAAACCCTAATGTCTTTCCAAGAGAATATCTTCCTAGAATCTCAACACCAGTGGTACAAGAACCAACCAAGGTTACAACAGATACCACATAACAACTCCTCAACAACCTTCAGGCACTACTCAAAAATCCTTGCACACTATCAGCATAAACCACGTGCCAACAATACTATATCATGAATAGTCCATCCTTCACTCCAAGGGATCATCCAAACAACTCTCTTCCTTGCTCATGAACCAGAAAGTATCTTCCCTAGATCTCATCCAGAAACAGACAGGATGTCTGCTCTGATACCAATTGAAATTCTGGTACAAATGTGTGATGTCTCGTGCAATGTCACAACATCGCAATCTGCTGTATGAACAAGGCAATAATAGTAATAATAAATCAACACAAGGATTGTTCACCCAGCTCGGTTCAACAACCTACATCTGGGGGCATACCAAGCCAGGAAGGAAGTCCACTATTAGTAGTATCAAATTACAGACTCAACAGACCAGTTGACAATCTACCTAATTCAATCACTACCCAATGACCCTTCTACCTAAGTACTCCCTAGGTAAGAGACTCCATCTCACTCCCAATCATCGCAATGATGTCTAGCAGTCAACAACTCCGCCACTGCATCAATAGCTTGATTACCAACAACTCTACAACCACATAAACATAGAAGACACACTTCCATGACACATCTTGGAGTTGCTTCACAGCTTTCTCCAAGAACAATACAATACTCATTACCTACAGGTTTCTGAGTAATAACACAGTGACCATCTCACAACCCGAGTGGTTCAGTTAGACAAAGCCCTAATGATCTACAACTTGGACCCGTACATTTTCTAGATTACAAGCATTCCTTTTATAGCTTTTTCCCAACTGGATTTGGGCCTTCAAATCATATCAAATCTTCTGCTTCCAATCTGCAACAGATTCTGCTACTAAACATATCTTCAATTAAATCTTCAATGATTAACTCTTAATATTCTCCATATCTTTATGCATAAAATTCGCAACAAACTAATCTTCTTCACACATGATTGCAACATAATATATCTCCCATGATATTCGCCTGCAATCTCTGATTTTCTTCAGCAGAATATTTTATTAAACCAAAACCATGTGCAGCTCTAAACGTCTCAGACCTGATGTTCACTACTGATGTCACGACATCGGGTGTAACATCAGCACACAGCTGCAACCCTTACATCTTTAACAGACTTGGATGTTACCTAAGCATATCAATAATGCTAGAAGCTCATGTTGCAACATCAACCATGACATCAGCATTGTTTTAACAAAATTTCACCCAATTACAAGAACTTACAAAATGGATGTCTTCAAGTCGATTGTCGAAAGAGTACGAGAATGGGGTATCGGAATTCGTTAAGTTTGCTGTTGCGCACGCCGAAGACCCCAGTCGAATGATATGTCCTTGCTTGGGTTGCTGTTTTGGGAGTCGGGTTGACGCGGTTCAGTTGGCATTGCATTTAAAGAGGCGTGGAATTAATAGAAGTTATACATGTTGGAATTTGCATGGTGAGAAAATTAACGGGAATTTTGAACCGGGGGATAATACGACCTATGCTTCAAACGACAATGGCACAGATACATACGATTATGATCAAGTCGAAGAGATTGCAGAAGCTCTTGAAGAAGATCTTAAGGATTGTCCCAAAATGTTTGAGAGGTTGGTAAGCAATGCCGTGAAATCGTTGTATAATGGTTGCACTAAATTCACAAGATTGTCTGCGGTATTAAAGTTGTACAACTTAAAGGCGGGCAATGGATGGTCGGATAAAAGTTTCACAGAGTTATTGGCCCTTATGAAAGATATGCTTCCAGAGGATAATGTTCTTCCCAATCGAACATATGAGGCCAAAAAGATGTTGTGCTCTATTGGCATGAGCTATGATAAGATACATGCATGTCCAAACGATTGCGTTTTGTTTCGAAATAAGTATGCATCAATAAATGAGTGTCCTAAATGCGGTGTCTCTCGATATAAGAAAAAGTTGTCTCCAGCAAAAGTCTTATGGTATTTTCCTATAATTTCGAGATTTAGACGCATGTTTCGTAGTGAGGCCAATTCAAGACACTTGACTTGGCATGCAGATGAAAGAATTATTGATGGAAAGTTTCGACATCCGGCAGATTCACCACAGTGGATAAAAATTGATGATGATTATCCTGAATTTGGAAAAGAAGCAAGAAACCTTCGCATGGCATTATCTACTAATGGAATGAACCCACACGGTCTTCAAAGTATCTCATGTAACGCCCCAGTTTTAGTATTTTTATTTAATTGAGTCGTTTTGATTATTTTATTATTATTTTATTTTATTTTCGACTTTTATTTGGAAATATGTTATTTTTCAATGTTGTGATTATTTTATCGGGTTTCGGGAACGTTTGCGAGATAATTGAGTGTGGGGGAATTTTGGTCATTTCATGATATTTTTCCTTAAGTTTGAAAGAATAGAAAATAGAAAGAGAGAAAAATAGAGAGAAAGAAAAAGAGAAGAAGGAAAAGGGAAAGAAAAGAGAAGAAGAGAAGAAAAAGAGAGAAAAATTTGGAAACCAAGAAATCGATCTCCCGACTTTTCTAAACGCGATTAAATCGGGTAAGGGTGCGAAACTCGATTATTATATGCTTGTGTATGATTATGTATGTGTGTTTTTTATTGTTATTGGATTGAAATGGAAAAATATAGTAAAACCCATATTATGTAGAAATTGGTTAGAAATCGATTAAATCGTGTTGGAAATCATGTTTAAGTGTTCATTATCGTTGATACATGTTAGATACCTGTTATTATGCAATCTATTGGCAATTTTCTGATGTTTAGGTGAAATTGGATGGATATTGGGGTGGAAAAACGCAGAAAAATTCTACAGAAAAAATTCTGGATTTCCACTGCCCATACGCGTATCACTAAAGGCAATACGCATATTGGTCAAGGCAATACGCGTATGGCATTGAAGAAAACTGGGCAATACGCGTATGAAGCTTCATTTTCCTCGGCCATCTGTCCATTTGTGTATGGTACGCGTAACACTTGAGGGCAATACGCGTATGGTGTTGGCACTACGCGTATTGTACTTTTAAACGTGAATTTTGGGGAAAAATGAATTTCTGCCCATACGCGTATGACCTTAGGCAATACGCGTATGGAATGGCGAGGAATCAGGGCAATACGCGTATGAGAGGGGCCATACGCGTATGGTCAGGAAAATTGTAAAATGGGATTTTTCAAAATATCATTTTCGTTTTTCTTTCGTAACTTGGCTTCCGTTTATCCGATTTTTACATTCTTGGTATCGCTGGAAAGCTATTGAGCTGTACTTTCTTATTATGATGATTTGGAAATTGTTAGCCGATGTAATCATGTCAGAAATTTGGAATAGTGTCGGTTTGTCGACTTTTGTCGTTGTAATGGTGCGTAATTGATGTGTATCATGTAAGGTGTTGTTGTATAATGTAAATGCATGTGTTTAGATGGTGTGGCGATGATTTGTGGCCGTATGGCAATTAAATGCATTGTTTTGGGCTTAAGTGCAAAGTGTGATTTTGGTAAGAGAGATGAATGCATTTATATGTGTATTTGAATGTCATGAGTCCTTGTATGGCAAGCATCATGATATGCATTGTTGTGACGTCCTAAGTGACGGTTTGGATTCCAGAGGGAATCTGCTATAACATCATGAGCCTTAAAAATAAGAGGTATGAATAGCCTTAAAAATAAGAGGACCGAAAGCGATGGTTATAGACGATCGTGTGCCCATGTGGGGTGTGAGGGATCGGGTCGTGTGCCCGTGTGGGGTGTGAGCGATCCATAAACGTCGTGTGCCCGTGTGGGGTGTGAGCGACGGGGAACATCATATGCCCGACGGGGAGTTACAGTGATGTAACGAGCGATGATTCCATCAGAGTTCCTGAGTGAACTAGTGATGAGAAACATTGGAAGACGGTACCGCATGTCCATATGCATAGAGTCGTTGTGTCGGTCTCTTGCATTGCATAAATCATTAATGGTTTGTTTATGTGTGGAATTGTGGATAAAATTGATAAATTGATATTTGGATATGAGTTGGTGATACTTGTATTGTGTATGGTTGGGACACCTTGGTGAGGGAAATATGAATTATACATTGTGTTGTTTTGTGTTTGAATTATGGTGTGAGTTGTGGTGAGAACCGTATATATGTGTATTTTTGTGTTATATATAATTGTATGCAATGATATTATGATTGTTTTTCTCACCCTTCTGCTGTTTTATAATGCTCTACAAGGCATTGCATATTAGAGTTGCTTGAGGTCTTTTTGTGAAGCTTAGGACTTCATTCTTTTGTCGGTCGGCTCTGATATGTGACACCGGGTAGTTAGGGAGGCCGTTTGTGATTATTGTGTATATATATATATATATATATATATATATATATATATATATATATATATATATATATATATATATATATATCTTTTGGCTTGTGCATGTATAACTTGATGTATGACGAACTTTTCATGTGATATATATATATATATATATATATATATATATATATATATATATATATATATATATATATATATATATATATATATATATATGATATTCAGTTTTAGATTTTCCGCTTTTATTCTAAAAACTGAAATGTGGGTGTAAGGAACTGAGTTCCTCTATTGATTGCTACCCCACTGTTGCATATCTTTATGAGCAGGTGTTGTATGATTTGTTTCATTATAATGTGATTCTCCCCGTCTATGCCATGATAATTTAAATATACTCTGATGAAAATTTGAATTTCCTTTTACTGCTTTAATTAATTGGGGGTATAGATTGGGGGTGTTACATCTCACATAGCACTTGGCCTGTGATCATTATGATTTATAACCTACCTCCATGGCTATGTATGAAGCGTAAGTACATGATGTTATCTATGTTAATTTCTGGGCCTAGACAACCAGGGAATGACATAGACGTATATTTGGCACCCTTAATCGAAGATTTAAAGTTTTTGTGGGAGAACGGTGTGGAGGTTTATGATGCATATACTCTATCTATAAAGGAGAAAAAAGTATTGTGTAAGTTTCTAAGTGAAGTTAAAGTTCCAGAAGGATACTCTTCAGATATTAGAAGACTTGTGTCTATGAAAGACCTCAAGTTAAAGAGTTTAAAGACGCATGACTGCCATGTTATAATGGAACATTTTCTACCAATAGGTATACGTTCTATTCTTCCAGAAAAAGTAAGAAGCGCAATAACTAAATTGTGTTTTTTCTTTAAGTCAATTTGCAGTAAGGTGATCGATCCTGCGATCTTACCAACATTGTAAAAAGAAATAGTTATTACTTTGTGTGATCTTGAAATGTATTTTCCTCCCTCGTTTTTTGACATAATGGTTCATTTAGTTGTTCATCTCGTGAAAGAGACACAATTGTGTGACCGGCTTATATGAGATGGATGTACCCTGCTGAACGTTATATGAAAATATTAAAAGGGTATGTGAAAAACCGAAGTCGACCAGAGGATTGTATTGCCGAATGATACATTGTTGAAGAAGCGATTGAGTTTTGTACTGAATATTTGTCCAATGTACAATCAATTGGACTCCCCAAATCTCATATTGTCGAAAAAAAGAAGGAAAAAAGTTAATTGGAAATGAAGTTGTGACAATATCAAGGGTCGAACGGGATCAAGTGCATTTGTATGTTCTGCTCAATGAGATGAGGTTGAGCCGTATGTTAAAATGCACAAGGATGTTCTCTGAGGTTTAAATCCGAATAGAAATGAGAATTGGATAGTACGAGAGAACAATCGAAGTTTCATACATTGGTTGAAGGATCATATTTGTTCAAAGTATTATTCAGATCCCGCTTCAATAACAGAAAGGTTGAGATGTTTAGAATATGGTCCAAGTTTGGTTGTGTTTTCTTATAGCGCGTATGCAATTAATGGATACACATTTTATACCAAAGAACAAGATGATAAAAGTACTATGCAAAATAGTGGTGTCACCGTGGTAGCTGAAGCAATGCACATTTCAAGTGTGAAGGACTTAAACCCCAAATTTGCAAATCTGTCATATTTTGGGGTTATCGAGCGCATTTGGGTGTTTGATTATGAGAATTTTCAGATTCCTATATTTTGTTGCAAGTGGGTTGAAAATAATAATGGCATACGAATGGATAAGTCAGGATTTTTGCAAGTGGATCTTAGTAGGGTGGGGTACAAAGATGAGCCTTTTATTCTAGCCTCTCAAGCTAAACAAGTGTTCAATGTCACTGATCCGACAAGTACAAAATGGTCTATAGTGCTTTTATCTAACAAACTAATTGATGGAAACATTGGAGATCAAGGTGATATTGATGTTGATATTGAATCATTTACTAGAAATGATCAAGATGAAAATATTATAGCGAATGAATCATATACTAGAAATGATCATAATGAGGGTATTTGGATCAATCCAACCGTCTGTGTTGTTAAGAGACGGGTAGACCATATTCCAACCAAAAAAAGAAATAGACGTTAGTGAAAAAGGTACTAGTTATAAAATTATAGCTTATATCATTCAATAATATTAAATAGTTGTCATGTTATATATATTCAATGGATTATGGATTATGGATTTTTATATTTGTCATTTAATTTTTGTTTTTTTCTTTCTTACAGGTCAAATGGCTAGTAACCAGGAAGACTCACACGAGACACATGATACAAATGAAGCTCAGAATGTAGAAAGTGAAATTAAACGAGGAATAACTATTATGAAGTCAATCATCTGTGCAAGAGATAAAGGGATCAAATTTGATGTACATTGGAGTGATGAAAACTAACTAATTGAGCCAAACGGTTCAATGTTGACTAGTTACATAGGTTCCCTTGTCCGTCAGCACATTCCAATCACCAGTGATAATTGGAGGAATCAATTGTTGCAAGCCGGTAAAGATAAAATATAGACTGAGATACAGGTACTTACCAAATATGATTGATGTTATTAGATTTTTGTTGATGATTAAGTCTTTAATTTACTTATACTAACATACTCTATGTGTATGTTTTTTCGTAGAGGTCTTTTAATATTGATGAAAGCCGAAAAAAGTATTGTCTTCAATTGGCCGGAAAAAGACACAGAGGGTTTTGAGCTATGTTATCAAACAAATATCTTAGGGATGAGAAAAAAAATTTGTTGAAGCAGAACTTCCACAGTTGTGTGCGGACTTGATTACACCTGAAGAATAAGGCACTTTTGTAGCCAAACGAAAAACTGAAAAATTCAATGCAATGTTAATTTGTCATGTCTATTAATTGTATTATATACTTGTTGCATTAGTTTGTTCTTATATGACTTAAACTTGTTTATCCAGGAATTGAGTGCCATTAATCGCAAAAGAGCATCAAAACCCGCGTATCCATACAGAAACGAGTGTTTGGGATATGCACGCTTACAGCAAAAACTGTTAATTATATATAAATGCTATGGTTTTATTAATTGTCTTATTGTGTTATAATTGATGATCTTATTATTTATCTCAATGTGTAGTTAGAAGAAGCGAAAAGTGAAGAAACATCACTTTCGGACCATGTTTTGTGGAAGGAAGCTCGTGTGGGCAAGGATGGAGTTGTTAGGGAAGATGTTCAGCATGTTTATGACGAATGTGTAAGTATAACATTATGTCTTTAAGTTAATCAAAATTTTATTAAAATATAATTAATTTTTAATCCCCACTAATAATTTTCGATATGTCAATGAATTTCAGGAGACTCTATCTAAATCCTTAACCACAGGTGAGGAGGATTGCAGGAGCATACTTAGTCGAGTACTAAATGTTCCTGAGTATTCCGGTCGGGTAAGGGGTAAAGGATTAGGTGTGACTCCATCTTCTGTGTATAAGCATCCAAAGAGAAAAAATCCTAGCAATCAAGAAGTGATGAAATCGTTGGAGGAATTAAAAGCGCAAGTCCGTGAATTGCAAAAGGATAAAGAGAGATATGAGGCGGAAAAGCGCGGTTCAGAGTTGAAAGATACTAGTGACACAGCTAGTATCAATTGTCAAAAGAAAATTCCCGAGGTAATTATATATGTTATTATGAAATTAAATTAGCCCGTTCATTTTAATTGACATATACACACATTAACAGTAACATATTTATTATTGGTTTAGGGCATTTCATCTTGTCAGCTGTATTTATCGTCACCGACTTATCGCATAGTTGGCAAGGGAAAAGTGCATAACACTTTGGGAGATTTACTTCACCATAAACCGCTACCTGATGGATATCTGAAAGTATCGGTTGATATTGCATTAGAGTTGGATGCGTTGCTACCGATACCTGACATTGTTTCAGAGACAACATTGTTGCGGGATGCAATAGGATCGTTTGTTGCATGGCCGTCAGACCTCATTTTCATAGATGATGAGGTATGTTGAAAACCATTATGAATCTTTTAGTATTCAAATGTCAATTCTGAACCATTATGAAAATGATTCTGAACCATTACGTACATTTTTTTACATGGTAATGTTAGACTCCTACAAAACCCGCATCTAAGGATAAATGGATTTTGCCGCACAATGAGTCTGTTGCATCACAAAAAGAGGTACATTGAAAGTGTTATTCTATAATCCGAATTCAAAAGCTTCATGATTTTCTACTTTACCTAACTTATATGATTTTTAGGTTCTTGCTCAAGTTTCACAACAAGCCAGCAAGAAAAGAGCTCCTACAAAGACCGGGCAGGCAAAAAGAGCTCTTACACCTCGCTTTCGGATGTGTCTTGAAATACTTGTGGCAACATCAGATTTGATGGATGGTGTTATTCATCAAATAGACATGGACGAAGGTTTTTTTGGTTTTCCTCATTCCAAAATAATTGCAAAAGAGGACATGGAACAAATTTTTCGGCACTTGAATTAGGCATCGGTGTTATGCATTCATACATCTGATACTCCGATCAATCTATTATTTAATTAGTTGAACAATTTATTTACATATTTCAATGAAAATAGTCTAATGTTTATTATGTTTTTATTTAAGGTGCTTGTATGACAAATTGATGCGCGGGAATCAATTGTCAAATAGATTATATTTCTTGTCTTGCGCCCGTGTCAATGCACCGACAATTGCTATTGATCCAAATTTAGTAAGAAATCACTTACTCGAGATATTTATGGCCAGCAGTACAAAAAGTTTGTATCTTTTACAGTATAATACTGGAAACGGGTAAGATTTTCATTCTAATTTCATTCTAATCTTTGTATCTTTTGGGTAGAAATTATCCATTTAAACTTTTGTTATATTTTACAGTGGACACTGGTTGTTGGTTGCTATTAATCCTACAAGAGAAGTGGTGTATTATATGAATTCATTAGATCATGATTGGACAACATATCAAAATATGAAGGATTTGGTTGATACGTAAGTGAGATTATTCTAAATATTCGTGTGTATTTGTATATTTAATTATTTCTGTGAGATTGTTCTAAATTTACGTTTTTCTTTTATAGAACAATACTAGTATACCGAGCACAAAGAGAAGCTTGAGTATCACAGTCTAAAGCAAACAACATTACATGGATCAAAGTGGAGGTATATTAATTTTCATAATGTTGCTTATAATAGTGATGCTACTTGATAACAAAAGACAACTATATATTAATTCTTATTTGTTTTTCTATGTGTAGTGTCCTCGTCAGCGTAATGGTATAGACTGCGGTTATTTCGTTTTGAGGTGTATGAGAGAAATCCTTCAATTAGATCGATTAGAGATTCCCATCACGGTATAGATTTATAACTTAGGATTTATTTTAATACTTATCGGATATTTCATATAATTTAGTATTTTAAACTAAATCATGCATATTGTGTTTTGTTATGTAGTACTTTGATGAATACACGTGTGCTCATTACACGAAAGATAAATTGGAAGAAATCAAGGAGGAATTGTGTGAATACCTTATTGAGAAAAGAATCATATAAGGTATGGAAGTTGGTGTGTAGTTATGGAGTGTAATTGTATAGTTTTGGAAGTTGTTGTGTATTAGGAGATCTTTAGAAGTTAAAGGATTAGAATGGTTTAATTATGTGAATGATTTATGTGAATGGTTTATGGATTAGAATAGTTTAATTATGTGAATGGTTTATGTTAATGGGTTATGGATTAGAATGGTTTAATTATGGAAATGGTTTATGTGAATGGTTTATGTGAATGGTTTATGGATTAGAATGGTTTAATTATTATGTGAATGGTTTATGGATTAGAATGGTTTAATTATGGAAATGGTTAATGGAAATGGCCTAAAATGTGAATCATGGATTAGAATGGTTTATGTGACTTATAAGGATTAGAAATGGTTAATGGAAATGGCTTAAAATGTGAAGGAAAATATACAGGTTTCTACATGTTCCTGCATAAAAAAGAAGGAAAATGTGATTTTAAAAAAAAATCATTAAAAAAAACGTGAAGAAAAGAAAGCGCTTTTAAGAAAAAACGCTGCCTATAATGAAAATAAAAAATAAAAAAGAAAGAGCTTTCAATTAAAAGCGCTGCCTTAAAGTGAAAATAAAAAAAAATTTAGACAGCGCTTAGCGCTGCCAAAAGATGCCAATAGAAAGCATAAAAGGATAGAAAAATCGCTGCTAAAGGCCCACTTTAGAAAGCGCTTTTTCAGTTAAAAGCGCTGCTAAAGGCCTACTTTAGAAAGCGCTTTTAAAGGTAAAGTGCTGCCTAAAGTAGGCCTTTAGAAGCGCTTTCTCATAAAAAAAAGCGCTATCTTTACCTACGGCAGCGCCACCTTAGGCAGCGCTTTTAAGCGCTGTTAAAGGCCAAAAAAAAACGTTGTCTTTTCCTTTCTTTGGCGTAGTGAACAGTTTTACTGAGAAAAGATAGAGCCAACAATAATTGGAACGTGACACCATATGAACTGGGGGAGGAGGAATGAAGGAAAACTGCAGTCGCCTAAACCCTAAAAAGGGAAAGGGGAGAAAAGCGATAAATTAGAGAGAGGGTATGACATCACTTTAAAAACACATAGGATATCAGCTAAACCTTTTTCAACATGTTAAAGGTACTTAGGATGATCATAAGTAAAATTAGAAGCATAAGCATGGATAAAATATAAAGATGAATGTATCTATTAGTGTGAATAATAAAAGAATCATTCCATATGACAACGAAAATACAGGAAAACAAAAGATCAATATAACACAATAGAATTCAAATCCACTTTATGGAAAATTTGATGCTTAGCATGCGACAAACCACCTCGAAACCAACGATCTTGGTTTCGGTGCTCAATGGAAGTCGGCTAAAGATGAACGATAAATAAAGAGGTTAAGAGAGTATTTTGTCTAGTCCTAATTTTTTTTGCATTGGAATTGAAATTTTTTAAAGAAACTTAATGTGTAGTTTTTGATATAATTTCTTTAAAATTGCATTCTTAGGAGATCGTCTTAGAGATCGTTAGAATTTTTTAATATAAACATAGTAGAATACTAGTACGTTCACACGAGTAGTATATTCATCTGTCTACACGGGTAGTTGAATATACACAATAAATAGATGGATATAAATATGGTAGATTTAATGTTAAAGTGTTGTAACTCTGTATTGAATGATGTTGAAAAAATCTCCACAATTGTATTTCGTAAGGTTTGCTTTAGTTATTGGCTCTTTAAAATAAATTGTCATACCCTAATTTGTACCCCTAAGATTCCACCTATCATATCATTTGCAAGATTACAAGCATGGTATCCTCGTAACCTCTTTGGGTTTGCCTTTGGGGAAAGATCACCAAGCGACTTTGTGTTTTCTTTGCTTTCTTATATGCTAACATTGCTAACCTTATTCAAAATACAAAAATATTTATTGTTCCTTTATCTTATGGTACAAGATAGGAACTTGCAATTCATGGATCAAGCTTGGTTTCTAAATTAGGGTTTTGATTCCCAAAGTCAAAGTTTGGTCAACAAATAGTTCACAAGAGCTTTCATTTCAAGGCATGAACTAAAATATTAGATCCCATTCATGTCAAGCTTCATTCAACATCATGGGATCAATAGAAGTTCAATTTTGGTGCATGGTTTTCAAAGTTGATTCAAGTATGGTTTATGTGTTTATTTTTATGCCATCTCCATCCAATTTTCAAAAAATCATCAAAGATATTCAAAGAACAATCAAGTTTTCTTCATTTGGTGTTCAAGTGTTCATCATGGGGCCTTTAGATACAAGAAATGGCAAGAAACCACAAGTTGGCACATGTTTGGTTGGCCTAAAATCAAGTATGGCATGCATGTCACTTGGTCCAAACACCACAAGTTTCTCATTTCTCAACATTTTTGGAATCTACTTTGAGCCAAATGTCACATTTGAAATCCTCTACAACTTTGTTTCAAGGGTCAAACATCAATTCAACCTCTAAGTCCATTCATTTTGGGATTTGCTCAACTGCCCATGTGTGCACAAAAGTAGGCCCATGACTTGGTCAACCAAATGTATGGCCTAGAATTTCATGTCATGACCTCAAGTTTGATTCAATTCCATTTTTTTCAATTCAAGCATCCTTTTTATGTGGTTCTTTTTGCATTTGATTCTTCTCCATGAGAAGATAATTTGGCACAAAGAAAATTCAAGAATGCACAAGTGGATTCCATTTGGCCTAATTTCAAACACAGTGTCACGAACTCTATTCTCCATGCAAGTTTCAAGTCAAGGTTTTCACTCTAATCTCAATCTGGGACCACAAGCACATGTGAAACTTCTTTGTGAACCAAAAATGCGTGCAAAAAAACACAAAACGACCAGGTTTCATGCCCAAGTCATGCTTTTCATCACTCATCTCACACGGATGGCAAAATCAAAATTCCAACCCAAGCCCACACGAATTTCATATCTAAACCACATGTGTGAGCTCACCATTTAATTTCCTATAAATAAAGGATACTTTTTTCTTCATTTTTCATGCTTTGAAAGCCAAAGAAACTCTGCAACCATTTTAGCCTGATACCCCTAAAACCCAGAAATCCATTTTCTCAATTCATGCTTGTTTTGCTTCGTTTCTTCACCCATAATCACTTCTGAAGCTAACCGAACCATTGTCGTGCTTTGAAGCTTATTGAATCAAGCTCTTCATTTCAACCATTTTTGACCTCTAAAGCTTCAACTGAAAAGGTAGCTATGAGTAACATTTCTGAGCAAACAAGTTACTAGCGTGTTCATCTTGTTCCACTGATCAAAAGCCCTCACCTACCTTGAATTTATATTTAGAATTAGTCATTTAATTTTACTTTGAAGAACTAGGCTTATTCACGTTTTTGAGCAAATCCTCTCTACTCAGAGCAAATCAATTGATCTGATGTAGAGAGACATGAATAGTGAAGTGTTGCGCACTTGAATCCATGATTGATTCTGGATAAAAACACGAGTTCATGGATTTGCAAAATCGAGCAGAAGGTTGAAGACAAAGATGTTTCGCGCGCTTTGGTGCCAAATTCAAATTCTGGCCAATAGGAACCTCACACGCAGCTAGTCATTGCTTTTTTTTTCATTTTTGAATTATTTTTATTTTCTTTTTCTTTTCTGATTTAATTTTAAATCATTTTTAATGCTTTTTTACTCCAATTTTTTTTTCATAATTTCATAAAAATATTTTCTATCACATATTGTTTTTGCATAATTTTTAAAAATCATTTTGCATTTAATTCATATTTTCTTCAATTTTTTATTTAATTTCCATTTTCAATTTTATTTTGGATCTTTTCAAACATTTTTGCATCCAACTTTTGAGATCCTTTTATTTGTAATATTTTGGACTTCTCATAATTTTATCCACCATTTATTTTACCTTTTGATGCTTCTTTTGGATTTTTCCTTTTAATTTCCATTTTAATCATTTTTAAAATCATTTTATATGATTTTATTTTTAGTTTAATTCATATTTTTTAATATTTGTGATTTGGCTTTTGATGATTGCTTGGTTGATCATGTGTTGAACATTTCAAATCCTTGAGTGGTGGTTCATTGGTTGATTCAACCTTCTCTGGTACAAACTTGCTTATAAATGATCATTTGATCATTTATGGTACTTTACATCAGAGATAGGTTATCTCTAGTTGGATCATAATTTGAGCCTTTGGCTTGTTGATAAATGATCTCATATATGAGTGCCTCAATTTCTCTCTTTCTCCATCTATCTTTTTCTTTTGTTTGACTATTGTGTTATATTGTTTTAGGAGAATAACTTTGTGTTATTTCTCTAACATGTTTGACACATAAATTTTTATTGACCGGCCTCAGATAGGTGTGATGTAACACCCCAATTTTAGTAATTATTTATTTATATTAATTAATTGAGTGATTGTATGAATTAATTGATTTAAATGAATGATTTGATTTATTGAATTTATATGAATTGTTTGATTTATACGAATTATTGGAATTATATAAATTAATTGGTTTATTTAATTTATTTGAATTAATTGATTTATGTGATTTATTTGATTTATTTAATTTATATGAATTAATTGATTTAATTGATTTAATTAAAAATATGTGATTTATTGAATTATTTAAAATAATGGATTTGTTTGGATTTATTTGAAATAATTGATTTATTTAGTTACTTGATTTATTTGGATTATTTAAATTAAGTAATTTATTTAATTGATTCTATTTGATAAAATTATATCGAATTGCTAGATTTTAGTGGGCTTGATGTAGTGTGTGAATAGTAAGTGAGATGAGTTGGGTTAAGCCCAATAGTTTAAAGATATTTTAGGGTTTAATTAAATAGAATAGAAAGATAGTAAGAGAAAAGTTGGAACAAGAGGAATAGAAACAAGAGTAGAGCAGGAGAAGAGTGGAGAAGAAGAGAAGAGGAAAACTCAAGAGTTCATCAAAACAAGGTAAGGGTGAGTTTTCACTAATTTATTAGGATTATTTGATAATGATTGGTGGGTAGAAACGTGTTTAAGATAAAATCCTTAAAATTTTCTATGAGATTGAAATTGTTAGATTTTAATGTTAAACTTCAAAATGTGATAATTAATGGTGTTTGGAATTGGTATTGGGTATAGTATAGAGATCCATTTAATATTTAGAGTAACCATTGGAAATTGAATTATATATGTTTTTGCGGAACAATAGCAATGAAGATAAATTAAAAATGTAGTTATATAATAAGTAGGCAATGAATACTGTGAGTGAAAGTATCATACTGTAGTGAATTGGAGTATTTAAGAACCACCTATTTATTTTGCTGCAGCAAATGGAATTAATATATTTATGAGTCTTATATCTGGAGCGTGAAAAGTAACTAAGGAGTAGAATTGAATGTGCCTGTAGCGATTTATTAAATTTGGCAATGAAGTGATACTATAGTCTCTCCTTTAAATTTTGCTGTAACACTTTCCATATTATTCAAATAATATTTTTTTTTAAATAAAAAAAATGATGGTGATAATAAATAAATAAATTTGGTAAACACATTTTCTTGATAGATTTTCACCATTGACTAAAATAAGATTATACAACATGAAATAGCATTATTTTGTACAAATCTGGTTTGCCTTGCATTTGTTCAGATTACACAACAAAACAATATAATTAAGTGTAACTTCTACTAGAAATCAGGGTAGTTTCTAGTCATACATCATACAACTTCATACATATAATACAATCATATTATATTATATGCTCTATGATCTTTTCCCTGGCTTTGTGAACTTTCCACCTTTTTCTCATTCCTGTAACGCTATAATTATAGGATAAGGCATGAAAGTGGTGCTTTAATAACCCTGTAGAGAGTAGGATAGGGATTGGAATGAGAGTTCCTCTTATCACACATCCTGTAGTAATATATATAAATTGTAAAATAGAATTTTATTTAATTATTGAAACTATTTTAATTAATTATTTATTCAAATATTGACTAATTATTAAAATATTGGTAGTTTATTAAAATAGTAATTATTTATTGATTATTAAATTAATTTTTATTTAGATATTAACTATTTATTTAAATATTGAATTTAATTAAATTTTGATTATTTATTAAATTTTTAGATTATTTATTAAATATTTATTATTTATTAAAATAATAATTGTTGGTTAAAATATTAATTAATTATTGAATATGGAATAATTATTAAAATATTTAATAATTACTAAATAATTATTAATATTGAGTAGTATTGAATATTTACTATATATATATATAGAAATATGAATTTTAAATATTGAATTATTTATTGAACAATTGAATTAATTAGTGAATTTTGTTTTGAATTCAATTTTGAACGTGATATGGACTTTAAGTTTCAATAAGTTGATTTGGTTTCTTATTGTCTAATTGCAGCTGTTAGTATTAGGAAACATTATGATGAGGTAAACTGATAGAAGCTAGGAGCCTTACAGTTACAGTTACATTCGTGAAACTGTAAGCTAAATGAATCTAATGAACCTCACTTGTTATGGCATGACTTGAATTAAAAGAGGAAGTTAAAGTGATGAGTTAATGTAAAGATGTTAATGTAATGAAAATGGAAGTGGTAATATATATATATATATATATATATATATATATAGTTCATATATTATGAGAATGCTATTTTTATGTGAGAACATGAGAATGAATTCGAATCATTAGATTTTAAAATAAATGATGGAGATTATATGTGGTTTTTGTTTTTCTCTCTCCTCCATTATTAAAATAAATGATGGAGGAGAGAGAAAAAAACGGATACATAATCTCCACCATTTATTTTAAAATCTAATAGTTCAAATTCATTCTCATGTTCTCACATAAAAATGTCATTCTCATATGATACGTTTCATATATATATATATATATATATATATATATATATATATATATATATATATTCCCAATTTCCATGTAGAGGACCTATATAGCTATATATACATATATATTATTATAAATTAGAATTTTTAATGAAAATATTAAATGTTTTATCACATATTAATTAATTAGTTAAAACATTAAATAATTAAATATTGGTTATTTATTAAATATGGATTATTTATTTAAATATTAATTATTTATTGAGATATTGAATATTTATTTAGATATTGGTTATTTATTTAAATATTGATTAATTATTTAGATATTAAATTATTTATTAAATATTGAATTGTTTATTGAATATTGGTTATTTAATTAAATATTGATTGTTTATTTTAAATATTGATTATTATTTATTAAATAGAGAATATTTATTGAATATTGGATTCAATTATTGGTGATGGATTAATTTTTCTATGTGTAACCGGTATTGTGAGATTTGTGAAATGATATTAGATTGTATTGATTTTTGTAAATCACTTGCTATGTGTATTGGTAACATTTGAAGGATGAATGTCTTGATTTTCAAAATGTGATTGTGGGTGCAATTGTGTGGTAATTCAAGTGTGATGAATTATTGAGGATATGTATGATATTAAGATTAGGGAATGTTCTTAATTGCATATGGTTGTTGATTGCATACACATCATTTGTGTCAAGAGACAATGATTGCTAGTTCCATGGGAGCTAGTGACTTGTCCCAAACTTAGAGAGGGGTTTGAAAGCTTAGGGGAGGAGCTTTTGTTTGTTATTGGTCCAGGGGACGAACCTAGTTTAATTGTAAAAACCGAAAAATAATAACAAGAGTTGGTACCACATGACATGAGTTGCATTGACTCTTGCATCGCATTGCATATATATTTGTTATATGAAAGTATGTGTATATATGTGACTTGTTGAATTGGCGAAATTGTAAATGGTATGGTTACTTGAGTGATGCTTTGTTGATGAAACTTTGAAGTGTGAGAATGATTATAATTATGTTTGTATGCCTTTTAATTAATTATTATCTTATGATTTCAATATTGATGTGAATTCTCAACATTCTGTTGGAATGATGTTTTGTACAACATCACTCAAATACCGAGGAGTAGAGTTGCTCGTAGCGCGAGGTAGCCGCTGGAGTAGCTGACTAGTTTCTTTATTTATGTTGGGTCTAGTCATACTCTGATCATGTAACACTGGGATTGTTTTGGTTTAAGTTTGAGAGATACATTATGTACTCTATGCTTTTATGTTTATTTGAATTGTATGAAGTTTGACTTTCATGCCTAAGTATTGATTATAAATGTGATGAGCATGAAACTTTCATTATGTTAATTATGATTAACTTGAATTCGTTGCTACATGCTAAGTGAAGTTTCTGAAAAGCATGAACTATCTAAGTGTTAATGAGCATGACAGGTGTTGTTTGATGTTTTGAAATTATATGTGACACCCTTTTGTGAAAGGCATGATAATTACTCTAATTTATTTATAATTATTCCGCGGGGTTTAGAAGGGTGTTACATGTGACTTCTACATAAGTCCACTTACGATTGCTTAACATAGCGCAAAATTGTCCCGACTCAATTAAATTCTCATTAACACTAACATGGACATATTAATTGTTCTAACATCTAACTTTTACTTTTATGCTCTTTACATTTATGTCATTTATTTTTTATGTCTTTACTTTTATATCATTTTACATTCATTGTCAGTTACATCTGAGCGTACTTGGATCAGACAGGAGAACGGTGGCCAGCAACGTCGTGAATCCTCAGCTCCGGTGATGGTGAGACGGCGGGGGGTGAGCCTTCAAGGTACTCCGACGCTCAAGTAAGACAAAGGTCAGAAGTAAAAGCAAGTACAAAAAAAGGTTAGAGTGTATGAGATTGTGTAACCTGACCCTCTCAAGTGAGAGGGTATTTATAGAGAGCCCACAGCGCGGGGCCAACGGTTACTTGCATTGGGCTGGATGGCAAGGCCCAATCCAAGCAACTGCCAGGGCTTACGTGGCGTAGTGAAGACCAGCACGTGGTCTTTGCCCTGGTGTAACGGTCCCGAAATCTCCGGAAGTAGGTCAGACCGTTTCTTTCGGGAGTGACAAGTTACAAGAGAACGTGCCCTCTCGGGGAGGAGCACGTGGGTGTCGGGGAGAGATGTGCCCGTAGACCATATGCTTCTAGCGACAGTCTTTCACCTCGCGTGCCCGACGTCCAAGAGGACTGGCACGTGCCCGACACGGACGTAGCTTTGGCCTTGTTGGGCTTCCGCTGGCCATTGGGCTTGGGCCTGCCCGACAGCAGGGCAGGCGCTGGCCCAGTCCAGAACAAGATCCCCCCAAGTCGTTGTTCCGAGGTGTCAGAGTAATGACTTAAGGATCAGCACCATGTCGAGGAAGTATCCCGTCGGCGTAGGGATTTTGAACGAGGAGCGGTTGGTCAACCGGGCAGAAATAAGTCAACTTGCTCGCGCTGGTCTGGTCGAGGTTTGGCGACGTTGTGGGGATACGAGAAGTTTGAACCGAGGAGAACAGAAGGACTCGTGTTGGGGAATGAAGAGACATGCGTGGGAGAGCGTGTGCCACGTGTCGCATCTCATCATTGCCTAGGGCGGCTACGCTAGGGTAGCGTAATCGATTGCCTAGGAGCCCTCGAGGCTCGTGAGACCCTTATAATAGGGTCCGTCTCGTTTCATTTCCATTTTCGCTCTCCCTTTTCTCATACTTTGTCTTCTTTCGTTCTCTCTTCAACCAGCGTTCGCTGCCGCCGATAGCCGCACCGGAACCCTACCGGAAGTACATTTGAAGTAAGTTTCTCTCTTTTTTCCTCTTTTGCTCGCATTGGTAGGGTGAATCTATGGTGAACTGATGAAGTTCCCATGGAAATCACGAAATATCCAGCGAAAATGGCGGAATTTCATAGTTTATTCGTTGAATCTCGCGGGGAGAGACGATGAAATCCACGAGGACATGAAGAGTGTCCCGGGGTCGTGAGATGAACATCTCTCAGTTCTTTTGTTGAATCCCCCGGGGATAAATGATGAAATCCCCAGGGAAACGAAGAATGTCACGGGGACGTGGGTCGAATATCTCGGGGTCCCGCCCAAAGCCGCTCCCCGCGGACCTGAGGATGGTCGCGGGTTCGCGTTTCCCAACGTCCCTTGCTCGCCCTTTCACTTGATCAGCGGTGGAGGGGTGGATTTGATATGGGTCATCGAATTCACCATTTCCTTTTGCTTTTCAGGTAAATGGACATATTGCAAGTGGCCGAGGGATCTTTGGATACTTACGACGAGCCCGACTCACCCATGGCAGAGATAACCAACGTCGGGGAGAGGTCGCCCGATGACTGGGCCTGCGAGGAGGCCGTAAACATGATATCCCAGTTTGTCGACGGGGACGAGGCCGACATATTTTGCACCGTCGAGCACCGTCTAGTGGGTTCTGCGAAGACATGGAACGTGTTTAGGCCGAGGCCACATCATCGAATATGCTCGACATACAGCGGGATGCGGTTTCCCTTATACGAGTTCATGTTCGACGAGGCGGGGTGGCGTTTTCCCTTCACGGATTTCCAACAGTCAGTGTTTGTCTGTCTGCGTTTGGCCCCTTCTCAGCTCCACCCCAACTCTCTCGCTTTCATTAGGGTTATCGAGCTCGTGTGCAAATACCTGAAGGTCGGGGCGACCGTGCCCCTATTTTTTCGCATTTTCCACCTTCAACGACAGGCCGTCGACGGTAAGCATGGCTGGGTATCCTTCAAGCAGGTGAGCAACCTCTTTCACACTTATATGGATTCTGTGCAAGATTTCAAGTACCGGTATTACCTTGTGAGGTCGGCCATAAATTTAGTGTACCATCGGGTCGTCGACGAAGTAGATGGGCGGCGAGAGGAGGTACTTGTGCCCAGGTTCCCGTTGTTCTGGACTGAAGAACACTTCTAGAAGGGAACAGACAGCTATATTGTCAGCCCTGGTAAACTCTGTGAAGGGGATCGCTTGGCTCACGAGGCCTTAGTCAAGTTCGTTAGTGGGTTTAACAAAGCCAAGTTCGTGACGCCGAACAGGGACTTCCTTCTGGGCGACGACGAGGAGGTCTTAACGAAACGTCGACTGATCAATACTAGGGCTCTCCTCGAGACGTTTTCTAACAAGGAGGCTCTCGAGCTGTTAGGTGGGGTGGCTTCCCCGACCTACTTTTTCCTCCGTCCTACTTTTCGAATTACTGATCTCTTTGTTTTTTGTGCAGGTAAGATGTCGAGTGCTAAGGAGCGTCTCAAGAAACTGAAAAAGGGTCGGGTCGAACAGGTCCGAGCACAACATCCTGCCACAACTTCAGTGCCTACAAATTCTTCAACCTCTCCCCAAGGGAGTTAGTCTCCCAGTAGCCAAGGGTCTCTGAAACGGCAGCGTACAGACGGGCAGGTGGACGTCGATCTGACAGTTGAGAACAATCCTCCCTCTGAGAAGTTCATACTCCCTCCTTGTCATTTGAGGCCCCACTTCTTCTTGGGTGCCAACTCTCCAGGTATCTCTGCTACCGAAGTCCAGGCCGTCCTGGGTGCCCCTCAAGCTTCGATGAGGAAAGCCCTGCTTGAGGACTTGTCCGCCGTTATGCGAGTTTGTTCAGCGGATTTAATCTTAAACGACGAGACTTGTCTAGCAGCCGAGCTGACCTGGATGCAAGAGAGGTTCCAGTGTGTTGCTGCCGAGGTGACAAAAGTGGGCAAGGAGCTGACTGAGTGCAAAGAACAAAACCGAGTTCAAGACGAGCACCAGAAGCAGTAGGCCGAAAACCTGAAACAGCTATGTAATACCCCAAAATTTGCTCTCCCCTTTTGTCATCATAGCATGGCATTATCATTTATCATATCATATCCACCTCATTAACATTACATTGCATTTAACATAGAAAAATGAAGCATGGCATCCTTCTTACCATCAGGGCATGTGATCAGGTGGAAGGTGGACAATCAAGGAATCACTCAGAGCACAAAAAGGTCAATCAAGTTGCCTCAAGGCAAGCCAAGAGCCTCTCATGTCTCATACTATCTCAATTGATCTTCCAAAACCTCAAGGAAGTGAGATTCAATGGGAGATTGAAGCACTACATCTTTCACTATGCAAGAGGTTCAAAAATTGAAGGAAAACCCTCAAAAGAGATAGCTCATTGATTCAAAATCATTCTCAAGTGGCATTTCTCATCATCCTTTAAGAGGATACACAACATACTCTGAGGAATTTGAAATTGAAGACTGCACATTTTTCTCCTAGGAGGTGGGCACCAAAACTAGGGTTTCCCATTAAATCAGGGAATCTTTGATTTTTTGGACAAAACTTGATGTCATGGTATTCTACATGTTCTTAAGTGTATGTGTATGGAGAATTGCCCCTCAATTGGTTTTGGGAGGTGGTTCAATTGGAAGAAAGATCAAAAATCAGGAAATTTGGGGCCAAGTCAAATAATCAGAGGAAAAAGTCAACTCCTGACTTTTTAAAGCCAAATTCATGAAATTCATGTTATATGTGACCAATGTACAAAATTTGATCAAGAAACTCCAAAGGAATCATGAAAAAATCAAGATTTGGAAAGTTGCCACTTTTGGATGAAGTAGGGTTACTAAAAATAGCAAGTTTTGGCCATTTTGCATCAGAATTGGAACCAAGGCCATTCAAAATTGAAGCATCAAATGAAAATTCCACTCTGCCTCAATGAAAGATCTTGCTTTAAGCTTCAAATCCATGGGTATAACATCTCCATTGAACAAAAATTGAGGGAGATATGATTAATCAAAGTTGGAGGAAAGTAGGCCAAAAACCATGTCTTGACCAAGCTTGGCCAGGTCTGCGCGCAGTCATTTTTACAAACGTGTGGTGGGCCAAATGTCCATTCATTTTTCTCATGGTTAAAGGCCTCTAATGAGAAAATTTTCAACATCAAAGTTGTTCTATGTAGTCTTATCTTCAATGTGCATGTTGGACAAATTTTGATTTGACCAAGTTATGAAATGGAAAGATGGGTCTAAAGTTGGTGTGATTATGCTGAAAATCACTAGGCCAACTTGCCATGCCATGCCCCAAATTGCTCGCCCACGCATCAGTTTGTTTTACATCTGTTTATGGTCATTTTTAGGCATGTTCCAAGCATCATTTCCATTCAATTTTCACACCAAACATGTAGCATTACATCTCCTGTTTCCAATGACTCCAAAAACACATCAAATCATCCATGGATTTGAGAGAATTCCATCATCAAATCACCATGATTGCATTGGTTTCAAGCTGTCATAAAACCAGAAAATAAACATGGTTGTGGTTGATTGTTTCAGAATTCACATGTACACTCCTTATTCCTTTCCTCATTTAAGCCAACATCCCCTTACAAACTTGAGCAGCACGTGCTATCCATGTTGTTTCCATACACTAAAGAGGAAGAACAAAACTTGTGAAACAAGTTTATCAAGCTGCCACACCAGAACAACTCATCATCACCATTCCTTGCAATTGCTCCTCACCATAACTCCATGAACCTTCATCACCATAACCCAGCCATGACCAACTCGTCCCCTAACTAACTTGGCTCAGTTAGTTAGGGTGGACTCAATTAACCCAACTTGGACTCATTTAACTCACTCACCAAACCGTGGTTAACTCAAATTATAAAACAAAATCACACTTCACAATTCATTTTCAGTTCTCATTTTTTCACATTCACTCCAAAAACTTCTCTTTTCTCTCTCTCAGTTTCTCTCCATTTTTCTCTCTCTCTGTACACGAACCTCATCATCCTCCATCTTACTTCATCATCATCATCATCAATGGCATTGGATTGAAGAAGTTTTCCACACAGTCCTCAAGATTTCAAGTATTGCTCAGCCTTGAATCTCTCTCTGTTCTCAATATCTCAAGGCTCAACTGCATTTATTTTGCACGAATCAAGCTCAAAGATCAAGAGTGGATCTCTGGTTTTCTTTTGTTTCAAAGTTCTGCAAATTTCAGGTTCCAATTACTCCAACTTGATTGCATAAGTTCTTGTTGTTTTAGCTTGCTTTATGATGTTTAGAGCTTATTAGAGGCTATGCGTGAGTCCTGACTAGTTGATAGGCTCTTTAGGAGTTTAGATGAGATTTTAGGGCAAAATGTTTTGGTTCGGTTTGTGTTGTACACGCGTGATCTATGAAAGTTGATTGCACATATATGATGTATGTGAGCTCAGCTTCATTTTGGTATATCATTTGTGGAATTCTGGAAGATTGGAGGTTGCAGACGGTGGAGGTGTGACCGGAGAAGGTGACCGGAGGTCATCTCCGGCCGGTGATCTTGGATGCTAGGGTTTTGGTGTGTTTTAATCGTGTCCGTTGATTTTTCATCATCGTGTGGCCACAGTGGTGCCAGCGCATTAAAATAAGCATGCCTTGCACGTGTTTTTTTTTTTAATCAGAGTGACATGCGTGTGGTGTAGTGCATGGTATGGAGTGTGGTCCTTCACGTGTGTGCCTTGGATTTAATTACTTTGACCACGCATTGACCTTGACTTGATCCATTGGCTGAGAATGAGTCAATTTCTGTTGACTGAAGTGCATGCTTGCTATTGTGTTATGCGCTGAATTGGACCTTAATCAGAATACTAATTACACCCCCATGTTTTGAGGCCCATGTGATTATGCACTGTCCAATTGCTATGTTCATACCCCCCTGCATTTTGCATTTAATTTTCATTTTTATTTCTTTCTACACGTTTGATTTCTAATTTTTAAAAATACCAAAACATATTGGAAAATTCTACAAAAATTCATGTGTATTCTTAAAACATTTAGGAAATTTTCTATGATTTTATTTTCTGATTTTATGACCATTTTGCCCCTGTTCCATTATTTCTTTTGAATTTCCATTTGTATGCATACTTAATGTGACATATGATTTTGTGCATTTTTGTTCTTGATCATAAAAAATGATTTTGATGCTTTTCTTTTTGCATTGTGGTCACAATATGTTGAGGTATGTTTGAGATTTATGAGATGATTTTTAAGTCTTTTTTGGATGACTTTTGATGTGTTGCTTTGAGCATGAATGCATGAAACTTCCATGAGACTTTGACCTAATTGTTGAGTGACTTTGGTTCTGATTCATTGCTTGTGGACTTGATATGTTAATGGCATGTGTTTAAGGTGTTTGATTGGTGAAAGTAATAATTTTTGGAGCATGTTTGCTATTTGTTTGAAGCATGAAGTTTAACTTGTTCATTTTGTGAATGCATGCCTCATGTTTGGTTTGCTTGATCATGAAGGCACTTGTGCCATGAGTTGTGGTTTTGTTTGAGGATGTATAGCATGTTAATTGACTTCTGATTGTGACATTTGGGTTTCATCTTTGCATGTTTGATGTTTATCTTGCACCTTAAGTCATTTGTTTCACAAGTATGAACCACATTCACATCACTTCACCTTTTCTTCTTTGCTTCTTGTTGGATTGAGATTTTGTTTGCATGATTTGGTATGCTCATTTAGGATAACATTAGGTTGTGTAAATATGAGTTACATTCTGATTGGGAAGCTCTTATAGCAATTCAATCCCATTTTACTTTGTTTGTCAACTTGTTTGAATTTGATTTGTTCATTATATTTTCTTACTTTACTTGTAAGTGATTGTGCTAACCATGTAGGGGCTTTGGTAAGTTTCAATTGAGTGTGGATAAGGAATCCACATTCAACTTCTATCCTTTCTCTTTTACAATTCCACTTTGTGTTTTGTTAAGCACTTATGTGCTTTCTTTTAATAACTCATCACTTTCCCTTTGTGAATTACAATTCATCTTCTACTTTAGAAGTGAATTGTTTAATTCTTTCTTTCTTTAGACTTTAGGTTGAAACCTCACAAACCTTTAGGATCACTCTCTTTAATCTTCCATTAGGATTGAGTCTTAGTCCATAGAGGTTACCTTTTCTCCTCTCTTGAGTCTTTCATCTTCTCATCTCAAAGAAAATTCAAAATACATAATAAAGGTAGGCATTTATTGCATTTAGGCCTTTCATATAAAGAAAAGATTATAAGGGGTCTTCTCTTGTAATCTTAGAATGTATAGCATATAGCCCATCTTGGGTCAATGTGTTAAACATTTGATCTTGTATGAGGGACTTAAATGCAATATTTGCTGAAGGTGCAAATAATAAAAAGCACTTCTTCATTTCTTAATCAACAAAAACACTTAATAAACACAAGTATGCTAGTGTGTTTGAACCTTGACAATTGGAGCTAAGTGTGGAGGTCTTCTTCACTCTTAGTGTGCTTTCTTACCCATTCCATCTTGGAATGTGAGAATGTACACATTCCGATGACTAAGATTTGGATACACTGTCGTATGCAAACAAATCCAAAACACTTCCTTCCAAAAGACAAGAAACAAACAATAACGTCTTTCCTCCGGGAATTCTTTTCTCACCTCATTCACTCTTAGCGTACGAACGCGCTTCTACTCGTTCTCTTGCAAGATGGTAACGCACTCGGACCAGCGAGCCTGCAACACCTGAGCTAGAACGTCAGCCGTTCTCTAAAAAACACAAACAATTCATCCCTAGTGAGGGGAACTACGTCGCTCTGATTCTCATGCTCCCGATGAGATACGTAGGCAGTGGGGTAGGGCCCATGCGAGCACTTCTTTTATTTTCCCTACATTTGTTCTTCTTTCTCCTTTCTTTCTTTTAGTTCCTTTTTCCAATATCTTTTCTTTACACCCTTTGATCGAGACAAGCAAGCGTGGATCCCATCGGGTACGATGGACGCGTGGGGGTGCTAATACCTTCCTCTCGCGTAACCGACTCCCTTACCCACTTCTCTTGGTCGCAAGACCATGCTTTTCCTTTCTCTCAGGTTTACGCGGTGTTTCCTTTCCCTCTCTTGGGATAAATACACATTGCTGGCGACTCTGTTCGGTGCCACTTTCGCGTTTGTACTAGGATGAAAATCCCGGGAGCGACAGCTGGCGACTCTGCTGGGGACATGAGGTTGACCTATTGCTGGTCCATCCCTAAGCGAGTCAATCCTAGCGCTTGTCTGTTTTTCTTTCATTGGGTGTTTACTGTTGTGTTGTATTTACTGTTTTATTGTATGGTTATTTACTGCTTTACTGTACATTACTGTATTTACCGTATTTTAGCATTTTCATTTCATATGATATATTATGCTATACTGGACTGTGCTATTTTCTGTTTGGCGGGATGGGATTTCTGAGAGATAAGCCCATTACACAGGCTTGAGTATGCACTTAGAATTAGAGTGGAGAGTAGTGGGACCTACGTGCCGTTTGGAGTGCGTTGGGTGTTCACGAAATTCACAGCTAGACGAGGCTATCTTGGGACACGTCGTGGCATGCGCATCTTGCGTATTCCAGGATGTAGATCTAGAGAGCTGTCGACTCTAGTGACCGATCATGAGGACCTTAGTGGAGATATCCCTTTTTAGTGGTGACAATGGCAGACCACATTCTGTGGCAAACCCATTCGCACCCGAGGGCCCACTTTGGAACTTGCATAGGATGACTTTTATTTTCTAAGGGGAGTCAGTGGACGACCTCTTTGATTGGCATAGCATTGTATCCTACGGGCTGAATGTGCTATTGTTTCTCAAACCTCCGAAGCTGACAAGCCTTATTTTCTAAGAACCACATGTGAGTATGGACGGGATGTTTACAGGTTTGCAGGAAACCCAGCCTCCAACCTACCTTACTTGTGATTCTATGATGATTTCAGACATTGTATCCTATGACAGTGATTTAAGTGTTCATCTCAGATATTGCCAGATTCAGTACAGAGACACAGTGCACACAGTTCAATACAGACACCGACACTTGATTACCTGATCACATGCCCTTTTGCATTGCATTATCATATCATAACAGTTATGTTTGTCATTTTCAGGTGCATAATACATTTCTGATTCCAATCCATGGGTTCAACAGAGATCGTCGCCGAGAGAAAGAACAATGTGTCTTACAAGTTTCCAGATCCTGTCTTGGACTCATTGCTCAAAGTTATAGATATGGCTGGTCCGGGTATTCTTGATAGGTTTCAGAAGAGCTACGGGAATTTGGTTGGGATGGTCCGTACAATCACCAAGTATGAGCATGATGCTTTACACACTCTGCTGCAGTTCTACGAGCCTTCGTTGAGGTGCTTTCTTTTTTCAGATTACATTTTGATGCCAACACTGGAAGAATTCTCATTTATTTTGGGAATTCCGATCACGTCGGCAATACCATTCTTCTCTGGTAGTTCTCCCAGCGTAAAAGAAATTGCTGCTGCTTTACAAATGGATCAGACATTGATAAAGAGTGGTGTGAGCAGTAAAAATGGAGTTAGCGGATTTCATTTAGAATTTCTGGCTGGACAGGCCCAAGAGGCTGCAAGTGCTAAAAATTGGACGGTTTACAATTCCATTCTGGCTCTCTGCATATATGGCCTAGTTTTCTTTCCCAATCAGCAAGACTTTGTGGATATGCAAGCAACGAGAGTTTTTGTCCTTAAAAATCCAGTCCCTACTTTGTTAGGAGATTTTTATCATTCCGTGCATTACAAGAATGAGAAAAGGAGGGGAGGATCTGTTAGTTGTTGCACTCCACTGCTGAGTCATTGGTTTTTCAAACATTTGCCTCAGACAGGTGCCTTTGTGGAAACCAAAGATGTGGCGAAATGGTCTAAACGATTGATGAGTTTAACTGCTGATAACATTGTATGGTTTGATCACCGGTTGTTGAGAATAGAGCTTGTCACAAGATGCGGAAATTTTCCAAATGTGCCTTTGATTGGCAGAAAAGGAGGGATTAATTATAATCCAGTTTTGGCCATCCGACAGTTTGGGTATGCTTCCAGATATCCTCCTACAGAGCAAGATGTGGAAGAATCTTTATTCTTTACAGGAACTAAAGATGCGAAGGTGGTAGAAGTAGTGAATGCTTGGAAAGATAAGCACAAAATTGGAAAAGCAGTTTTTGGAAAAGGAGATTGTAGATCTTATCCTGAATATGACAGGTGGATGGAGACGAAAGTAAAGGAATTGCTTTTACCCTTTTCAAGGGGACCTCTTTTATGTTCAGTACAGCCAGAACAACCCACCATGGTGGCTATTGAAGAATGTGAGAAGTGGAAGAAAATGGTCAGAGAGCTGCAGATAGAAAATTCTGGAATGAGCAGATGTCTTCAGAAAGCTCTAGCTGACAACAAAGAGTTGGAAAAGAGAGCCTTGAAAGCGGAAAAAACCTTGGCCGACAAAGAGGAAGATTTTGATGACCGAGCTCGGTACTTTCGGAAACTTACTTTGGGAGCAGATGACACTAGTCAGGCTCACAAGATTACAAAACAGGCTTTAGCCCGAAGCAAGGATTCATTAGCTCAACTTCGTCAAGCTTGGGATGAAGTCAGAATTGAAAATGCCGAGTTAAAGGATCAGTCGAAGACTAAAGACGAGGAGCTTAAAAAGGCACATGAGCAGAGGAGAAAGTATCGGGAAAGCCTCGGTAAGAGTCAAGAGCAGTTAGAAGAAGCTAGAAGCCAGTTGAAGAATACCAAGAAAGAGCTTGAAGAAGTCATGATAGAAAGGGAGATACTCAAGACGCAAGCTGGCATAAAGAGACACAAAGGAGTGTGTGATGACGAGGCTCTGATGCTGCATATGGGATCTTTAACTGAAGCTCTTGAGAAAAGGGATGTCTTGATCAAAGAAATGATTGAAAAGCCGAATCACCAGCGTACCCGTATACTTTTTGAGGAGATCAAATACTCAAGTGATAAGCTGAAGGGTGTGGAATTGTCAGACTGATGTTCTTTTCCCTGTATTTTGTTGTTAATGGCTACCATCAGGCTTGTTGATGGATCCATTTTTTTTTTCCTTGTATTGCATTTGCGGTTGAACCTTTCTTAAATGTACTTGGATACTTTGTTGAATGAGTATGAGCAGTTTTATTCAGGATTATTCCTTATCAGATAGCTGCACACAAGCACATGACCAGACACGTCTCTTTATATCACAATTTCTGGTCTTCAGATTTCTGTGGTTGGATTGGAATCAGGGTATAAAGCACCTCGGAAATGACAAACATGGCATTGCATGGCATTGCATATCATTTTGCATTTTTGTTACTTGCTTTTCAGGTACTCGTTGCGGGGTCTCTAACCTTTATTTGGTTTCAGGCAGTATAGCGGAGAGTCATATTCACCGATATTCGACGCGAAGGAATCAAGTAAGAATCATGGATCAAGTGCAAAGTGATTTGGCGGAAATGAGGGCGCGTATGGACCAGTTCATGACCCTCATGACTGGCATGGCGCAAAATCAGGAGAGACTGAGGCTTCTGGTAGAGCGTCCCGACAATGGGCCCGAAGGTGATCATCATGACAATTCACAGGGACATGGCATTCCTCCTCCCGGTGGCAACCCTCCTCCTGGTGGTAACAATCGGGGTAATGGAAATGGTAGGCATGCTGGTGTTACTCTTGAGGATACTCTGGAAGACCAATTTACTCTGCTGGATGCTGATGTGGGTAATCAAGGGGATCGAAGGTATGATGAGTTAGCAGAGAAGATCAGGGCCATAGAATGCAAGAACTCTATGGGTATTGATGTTACCAGCTTGGGGCTGGTCTCAGGAGTCAGAATTCCCCCTAAATTCAAACCTCCCACTTTCGATAAGTATCACGGCAATACGTGTCCCCAAACGCATCTTCAAGCTTACTTTGGGAAGATTTCAGCCCATACGGATGACGAGAAGCTATGGATGCACTATTTTCAGGACAGTCTGGCGGGGGCGTCCTTGACCTGGTACATGAAGTTGAGTAGAGCTGCTGTGAAGAATTGGAAAGATCTGGCAGAAGCGTTCCTGAAGCAATACCAGTATAATATTGACATGGCGCCCAACCGCACTCAATTGCAGGGGTTGTCACAGAATGCCAAGGAGAGTTTCAAAGAATATGCACAGAGGTGGAGGGAAATGGCTGCCCAGGTCCAACCTCCCTTGTCAGACAGAGAAATGGCAGATATGTTCATGGGCACCTTGCAAGGGGCCTATCTGGATAGATTAGCTGCTTGTCCGTCGACTGGATTTGCTGATATTGTAATTGCGGGAGAAAGAATAGAAAGTCTGTTAAAGCTGGGAAAGATCCAGGATGTGAGCGGGGCTGGCTCTTCGGGGACGAAGAAACCGTTCGCTAATAACCAGAAAAGAAGAGAAGGTGATACGAATGCTGTGTTTAGAGGACGAGGCAGAGGGCGTTCTCGAGCTTATTATCAGGTAGATGCTGTGACAATCCCCACACCGTCTGTTCAGAAACAACAACCCCAACAACCAGTTCAACAGCAACAACCTTTTTTCCAGCAAAGGTCTAGACAGAGGGATCGTAAGATGGATCCTCTCCCTATGACTTATGCCGCGCTGTTGCCCCGGCTACTCGAGTTAAAGTTGGTAGAACTCCGTACTATGAAAGCTCCGGTTGCTGGAAACCTGCCACCTAACTTCGATGCTAATGCTCGTTGTGAGTTCCACTCAGGTGCTCAGGGGCACTCCATTGAAAAATGCTGGGCTTTCCATCATAAAGTACAAGATTTGATTGATGCTAAAGTCATCAATTTCTCTCCCGCTCCTAATATTACTCAGCATCCCATGCCTGATCATAGTGCAGCAAATGTGTACGCTATTGAAGATGGGAGGAGATTGAATTTGGTGTTAGACGTTCATCAAGTGAAAACTTCTTTGTTGGTGGTAAAAGATCGTTTATTGAAGGGACAGGTGTTCCCGGGCTGTAATCAAGATTGCTCTGAGTGCATGAATCAGGAGAACGGCTGTGATAAGTTGAAGATGGGTTTACAGAATCTGATCGATGAAGGATGTCTACAGTTCGACAGAGTCGTGAAAGACACTGATGAGATATCAACCGTGACCATCTATTACACTCCCGCTGAGATTCAAATGCCGGTCAATGCAGTTCCCGTGGCGAGTGTTGCGCCAGAAAGGCCCAGTCCTGTCACTATCACGGTGCCAGGACCAATTCCGTTCACGTCTACGAAGGCTATCCCATGGCACTATGGGGCAGATGTATATTACGAAGGTAAAAAACAGGAAGTTGAGTCATCAGTCAGCCCAAATGTTGATAATGTAGGGGGTGTAGGGGGCTTTACAAGGAGTGGAAGGTTGTTCGCTCCCCAAACCTTGAGAAGTGATAAGGAGGTAGAAGCTGCAGCAAAGGCTAAGGGTAAACAGGTGGTTGAAAGTGAGCCTTCACCTGAAGCAGAGACAAAGATTACTTTTGATAAGGAAATGGAAGAATTTATGAAGATAATCAAGAAAAGCGATTATAAGATCGTGGACCAACTGAATCAGACCCCTTCAAAGATTTCAATCCTGTCAATATTGATGTGCTCTGATGCGCACCGGCAGGCGTTGTTGAAAGTGTTGAAGAGTGCGTACGTGCCGCAAGAAATTACTGTTAATCAGCTCGAGGGCGTAATCTCCAATGTTAATGTCAGCCATGGCTTGGGCTTTACAAGTAGAGATTTGACTGTTGAAGGAAGAAACCATAATAAGGCTTTGCATATCACGATGGAGTGTAAGGGCGCAGTGTTATCTCATGTACTGGTAGACACTGGTTCGTCACTCAATGTCTTGCCCAAGAAGGCATTAATGAAGCTGGAAGTTGACGGTTTGATCTTAAGGCCTAGTGAATTGGTGGTCAGAGCATTCGATGGAACTAGACGATCTGTGTTTGGTGAGGTGGAATTGCCCGTACAAATTAGACCACAGGTATTCAAATCCACGTTCCATGTAATGGACATACAACCTGCATATAGCTGCCTATTGGGACGCCCTTGGATTCACGGAGCCGGGGCTGTTACCTCTACTCTACATCAAAAGCTGAAGTATGAGTTTGAAGGGCAGGTTGTGACAGTGTGTGGGGAGGAAGACATCTTTGTGAGTCACTTGTCCACATTCAAGTACATTGAAATGGATGGGGAAATTCATGAGATGCTGTGCCAATCATTTGAAGCAGTCAACATTGACGATGCACCTGAGTCTTCTTCTGTACCAGTTGGGGCTGGTACCTCTATTTCATCTTACAAACAAGCTGTCGAGGTCGTCAGGGCAGGCAACGCCCAAGGTTGGGGCAGGTTGATAGAGACCCCAATGAAGGAAGACAAATTTGGTATTGGTTATCATCCCTCTACAACTTCAGATGCGGGGAGCAGGGGACCCATTACTTTCAATAGTGGGGGAATTATCTACATGGACCAGTCTTGTGCAGCCACAGAGGATAGTGTTGACAGTGATTGTGACCTGGACAATTGGGTACGCCCTCATGTTCCGGGACAACAAGTGCAAAACTGGTTCGTTGAAGAAGTCATCCGGGTTACTCTTCAGACAGAGTAATTTTTCTTTGTTTTTTCTAACCATAATGCATGACAAAATCTTGCGCTCTGCCCAAGGCGTATAGATTCATTTGTAGGGCCACCATGGTTGCATTTGCAATGTTTAATCATTAATAAAGGACGTTTTGCAATCAAATTTTGTTCTCTGTCTTTCAGTTTTTATTTTTGCACAAAAAATATAAAATGGCAATGTTTCATTTTCTTTTGTTTTGCTTAAAAATAAATTCTAAAATAAGGCATGAACCCGTTCATGCAGACTTGATCCTCCGGATACCACTGATAACGATTTTGATATGGCCATGTATGACTTTGACAATCCGATTTATCAAGCCGAAGAAGGGGATGAGAAAGATTGTGAACTCCCTGAAGAACTGGCCAGATTGTTGAAACAGGAGGAAAGGGTCATCCAGCCTCATCAGGAGACTGTAGAAATCATCAATATTGGTACCAAGGACGCCAAGAAAGAGATCAGGATTGGTGCCAGCTTGCAAGCAGCTGTGAAGCAAACTTTGATGGAAATGTTGCGCGAGTATGTTGACATCTTCGCCTGGTCGTATCAAGACATGCCGGGGTTGGATACAGATATTGTTGTGCACAGGCTGCCATTGAGAGAAGAATGTCCGCCAGTCAAGCAGAAACTTCGTCGGACTCACCCCGACATGGCTTTAAAGATTAAGGAGGAAGTCCAGAAGCAGTGGGATGCTGGTTTTCTTGCTGTGACAAAGTATCCTCCATGGGTAGCCAACATCGTGCCAGTACCGAAGAAAGATGGAAAAGTGAGAATGTGTGTGGATTATCGAGATCTTAATAAAGCTAGCCCGAAAGATGATTTTCCACTACCTCATATTGATGTGCTGGTCGATAATACAGCTCAATTTTCAGTGTTCTCATTTATGGACGGGTTCTCCGGGTACAACCAGATCAAGATGGCACCTGAAGACATGGAGAAGACCACGTTCATTACTCCGTGGGGTACATATTGTTATAAAGTAATGCCTTTTGGGTTGAAAAACGCAGGGGCAACGTACCAGCGGGCGATGGTGACATTGTTTCACGACTTGATTCATAAGGAGATCGAATGTTATGTAGATGATATGATTGCCAAGTCGAGAACAGAAGAGGAACATCTGGTTAATCTGAAAAAGCTGTTTGAAAGGTTGAGAAAGTTCCGTCTGAGATTAAACCCAAACAAGTGCACGTTTGGGGTGCGTTCTGGAAAGTTGCTGGGTTTCATTGTGAGCGAAAGAGGAATCGAGGTTGATCCTGCTAAGGTGAAAGCAATACAAGAAATGCCTGAACCGAGAACAGAAAAAGAGGTTCGTGGTTTCTTGGGTAGATTGAACTACATTGCGAGGTTCATATCTCACCTAACAGCCACGTGCGAACCAATATTTAAATTGTTAAGGAAAGATCAAACGGTCAGGTGGAATGACGATTGCCAATTGGCATTCGATAAGATAAAAGAATACTTGCAGGAACCTCCGATTCTAATGCCTCCAGTTGAAGGGAGACCGCTGATAATGTATCTGACAGTGCTTGAAGGTTCCATGGGTTGTGTTCTCGGTCAACATGACGAGACAGGTAGGAAGGAGCATGCTATTTACTACCTGAGCAAAAAGTTCAATGATTGTGAGTCCCGATACTCAATGCTTGAAAAGACATGCTGTGCGCTTGCATGGGCCGCTAAGCGATTGAGGCAATATATGGTTAGGCACACGACCTTGTTGATTTCAAAAATGGATCCTATCAAGTATATTTTTGAGAAACCAGTATTGACAGGCAGAGTTGCACGGTGGCAAATGGTCTTGACAGAGTATGACATTCAGTACACTTCACAAAAGGCCATCAAAGGAAGTATCTTGTCCGACTATCTTGCGCAACATCCGATTGATGATTACCAACCCATGAAGTTTGACTTCCCTGATGAGGACATCATGTTTCTCAAAGCTAAGGACTGTGAGGAACCACTTCCGGAGGAGGGGCCAGACCCTGAATCCAAATGGAGTCTGATGTTTGATGGGGCTGTCAATATGAATGGGTGCGGAGTTGGAGCAGTTCTTATCACGCCGGAAGGTGTTCATATGCCTTTCACTGCCCGAATAACTTTCGGATGCACCAACAATGAAGCAGAGTACGAAGCTTGTATAATGGGGATCGAGGAGGCGATTAATCTACGGATTAAAACCCTTGATATATTCGGTGATTCAGCTTTGGTAATCAATCAAGTGAAAGGGAGTTGGTACACGCACCAAGCAAATCTAGTGCCGTATAGAGATTATACGAGGAGATTGCTGACATTTTTCACAACAGTGAAACTGTACCACATTCCTCGAGATGAGAATAGGTTCGCTGATGCCTTGGCCACTTTGTCTTCCATGATCAAAGTGCAAGGATGGAACCATGTACCTAAGATTGAGGTATCCCGCCTTGACAGACCAGCATTTGTGTTTGCGGTAGATGCAACGTCTGATGACAAGCCATGGTTTCATGACATTAAGTGTTTCTTAAAAAGTCAAGAGTACCCGCCCGGGGCATCGTCCAAAGACAGGAAGACGTTGAGAAGGTTAGCTGGTAGTTTCTTCTTGAACAAAGATGGCGTGCTGTATAAAAGAAATTTTGACACGGTCCTGCTTAGATGTGTGGATAGACATGAAGCAGACTTGTTGATGATTGAAGTGCACGAAGGCTCTTTCGGTACTCATGCCGGAGGGCAGGCAATGGCTAAAAAGTTGTTAAGGTCGGGATATTATTGGTTGACTATGGAGTCAGATTGTTGCAAATATGCCCGCAAATGCCATAAATGCCAGATCTATGCAGACAAGGTGCATGTGCCTCCAAATCCGTTGAGCATCATGTCGTCGCCTTGGCCGTTTGCCATGTGGGGCATTGATATGATCGGAAAGATTGAGCCCACAGCTTCCAATGGTCATCGTTTCATCTTGGTGGCAATTGATTACTTCACCAAATGGGTTGAAGCCGCATCCTATGCCAATGTTACTAAGCAAGTGGTTGCTCGTTTCTTAAAACGGGATATCATTTGCCGATATGGAGTTCCCGAAAGAATCATTACTGATAATGGTTCTAATTTGAACAATAAGATGATGGCTGAGTTATGCCGGGACTTCAAAATCGAGCACCATAATTCTTCTCCGTACCGCCCAAAGATGAATGGCGCGGTCGAAGCGGCCAACAAAAATATCAAGAAGATTGTGCAGAAGATGGTTGTCACGTACAAAGATTGGCATGAGATGTTACCATTTGCTTTGCATGGGTATCGAACGTCGGTACGCACGTCCACTGGGGCAACCCCATTCTCACTTGTATATGGTATGGAGGCAGTGCTACCGGTTGAAGTAGAGATTCCGTCCCTCAGAGTCATGATGGATGTTAAGCTAGATGAAGCTGAATGGGTACGAGCCAGATTTGATCAGTTGAGCCTTATTGAGGAAAAGCGATTGGCGGCTGTATGTCATGGGCAACTATATCAGCGCAGAATGAAACAGGCATTTGACCAGAAGGTGCGTCCTCGGGTTTATAAAGTCGGAGATGTGGTACTCAAAAGGATCCTTCCTCCCAATACAGATCACAGGGGCAAATGGACTCCTAATTATGAAGGTCCATTCGTGGTTAAAAAGGTTTTTTCGGGCGGAGCTTTATTGCTTACAACCATGGATGGCGAAGACTTTTCATCCCCTGTCAACTCGGACGTAGTCAAAAAATACTTCGCATAAATAGACCCGCTGGATAATAAAAATAAAAAAAATCCAGGCAAAAAAGGGCATCCCGGCGAACCAAAAACAGAATAAGGTTCGGGCAAAAATTAGGGATATAATTGAAAAAAATCGTACACCCGGTAAGTTGAAAACCCGAAAGGGCAACTTAGGCAAAAAAGGGTATCCTGGTGGATCGAAAACCTGAATGGGCGGTCCACACAAAAGAGGGATTTAAGCGAATGACTACAGTCTGAGTTATCTGTACCCATTACCGTTTGAACAACTGACGTTCTGAAGAATAGGAATCGGTCTGATCATTCCTCAGAAGGCAAGGTCGGGGAGTTTTGAAAACATACTGGTCATAACAGAATGGAAACTCAGTGGAATTCCGTTTTCACATTGCCATTAGGATAGTTTCTTTTCTCAATTTTTCAGCGATCACCTCTTTCCAGGGATTGCTTCCAGATGTAATTGCCTATTCTGGGCTCTCAGTCAATAAATTGAATTTCAATAAAAAGCTTTCTATTTTTGTTTTATTGCTTTGTTTGCAAAAACGTCCTAATTGTTGATAAAACATTGCATTTGAAAACATGGCAGCCTCGCAATAACATGCGCAGAAAAAATATTTGAAATTACTTCGAATGTTGAATACTCCCGGATGGTGGATTCTAGCCACGCAATATTCGGGGCATGTGGGCATATTTTTTTGTTGCAGGTAGCAGGTGCAGATGATTTTAAGCACAAGACCAGCAATAAATCACCCCACGCAAAAGACTGGGGCAATTATGGGTAAGGAGATCGGCGTTCATCGTTCGGTCGACGATTGTTCATAACGGGTCGATATCAGTGAATTAAGTTCAACTGGGTACCGTTGTATCTTATTAAGTCGATTCTCTCATACAGTCCTTCCAACGGCTACAAGCTTTTCTATGTCGGTAACGGTCACAGGTTCCCCAAAAGAAGGGTCTCATCGACACCGAAACTGATGGTCATTATCCCCAGCGAAGTCACAAGAGTTTGAAGAGGCTAGATCTTCTGTAAAATCCTCTTATGACATCCTCTTCGGGGACGAATTGTTGTTTTGTCCAAGCATGGGGCATGTTTGTTTCCCCAGCATGAAGTGTTGATCATCCCCAGTAGAGTTTGAGGACAGTTGGTCTTCTGTAAAATCCTCTCAAAAGGCATTCCCCAGCACGAGACGCTTTAAAGCAGTTTTCTCCAGCAGAGTTTGTTATAAACTCGTCATCCCCAACGGAATTGTCTAAAGGGAAGCTCGCCTAACATGGTGCATTGTGGTACTTATCCTAAGCTCGACAGTCATATTCTTCAGCAGACTACTGTGGATTTGCTTTGGGTTTCCCCAACAGATCTCTAAGGACTCTTTCTAGCAAGTTGCAGTGGAATGTTCTAACCAGGATTTGCATATCCCTGGCAGAGTAGCCCTGATACCCAGCAAGATCGTATCTCTGGTCATGGTATCCTCACAAAGGTCAGCATCGAATCTTGTCAGCAACTTCCAGCTGAGTTGTTGTTTCTCTCCGCAGAGGTTTATCAGATCGACAGAATCTATTCCTCAACAAGGATGGTACAGCCTTTCCCCAGCCGGGTCAGAAGGTTGATAATCCCTATAAAGGATCTTGGGTTGAATAAATCCCCAAGCAGAGTTTTAATGGCTCATTTCCCCAGCAGGACGTCATTTAAAAATTCCCATCCCCAGCGGAATCGCTGTGACCAGAATTCGTTCCCCCAAGCAGATGGAATAATTCCTGGCAGAGTCGTCATTCCCTCATATCTTAAAGTCCAATTTATTGTTGGCAAGCTTGACAATTCGAAGCAGACGGATTGTTCATCCATTCGCCAGCAGAGATATTATCCTCTCAGGAACCTCTAAAGTCAAGTCATTTCATTGGTCTTTGCTCCTCAGCAGAGTCAGCATAGATGTCTGACACAGATGCAGAGAGTAATGCAAAGTTGCATATTCCAAAAGTCCAACAGTGGATTGGCAAAAGTCCGTCTTCGGGTGGCAAAAGTCCAACAGTGGATTGGCGAAAGGTCCATCTAAGGGTGGCATATTCTAAAAGTCCAACAGTGGATTGGCAAAAGTCCGTCTTCGGGTGGCAAAAGTCCAACAGTGGATTGGCAAAAGTCCGTCTTCGGGTGGCAAAAGTCCAACAGTGGATTGGCAAAAGTCCATCTTCGGGTGGCAAAGCAGCTAAAAGTCCAACAGTGGATTGGCAAAAGTCCGTCTTCGGGTGGCAAAAGTCCAACAGTGGATTGGCAAAAGTCCGTCTTCGGGTGGCAAAAGTCCAACAGTGGATTGGCAAAAGTCCGTCTTCGGGTGGCAAAAGTGCAACAGTGGATTGGCAAAAGTCCGTCTTCGGGTGGCAAAAGTCCAACAGTGGATTGGCAAAAGTCCATCTTCGGGTGGCAAAGCAGCTAAAAGTCCAACAGTGGATTGGCAAAAGTCCGTCTTCGGGTGGCAAAAGTCCAACAGTGGATTGGCAAAAGTCCGTCTTCGGGTGGCAAAAGTCCAACAGTGGATTGGCAAAAGTCCGTCTCCGGGTGGCAAAAGTCCAACAGTGGATTGGCAAAAGTCCGTCTTCGGGTGGCAAAAGTCCAACAGTGGATTGGCAAAAGTCCATCTTCGGGTGGCACGAAGCTGCAAAGTCCACCAGTAGTGTGGCAGGCCAGTAGTCATCTGGAATTGCATAAAAGACATTATTAAAGTCCACCAGTAGTGTGGCAAGCCAGTAGTCGTCTGGCGTCGTTCAAAAGACATTATTAAAGTCCACCAGTAGTGTGGCAAGCCAGTAGTCGTCTGGCGTCGTTCAAAAGACAGGTCTCTCCGACGTTTTATCGAAGATTCAATCCAGCAGTCTCGTTGGGTTTATATCCCTTTTCTTTTTCATCACCCAGAGCAAATTTTTGGTTATTTTTGGTATTCAATCACTATATACCTTGAAAGTCCGAAAGCAATCGCTTTCAGGCATTCAGGTCTACAGCGCTTGAATAGGGGCAGCTGTAATACCCCAAAATTTGCTCTCCCCTTTTGTCATCATAGCATGGCATTATCATTTATCATATCATATCCACCTCATTAACATTACATTGCATTTAACATAGAAAAATGAAGCATGGCATCCTTCTTACCATCAGGGCATGTGATCAGGTGGAAGGTGGACAATCAAGGAATCACTCAGAGCACAAAAAGGTCAATCAAGTTGCCTCAAGGCAAGCCAAGAGCCTCTCATGTCTCATACTATCTCAATTGATCTTCCAAAACCTCAAGGAAGTGAGATTCAATGGGAGATTGAAGCACTACATCTTTCACTATGCAAGAGGTTCAAAAATTGAAGGAAAACCCTCAAAAGAGATAGCTCATTGATTCAAAATCATTCTCAAGTGGCATTTCTCATCATCCTTTAAGAGGATACACAACATACTCTGAGGAATTTGAAATTGAAGACTGCACATTTTTCTCCTAGGAGGTGGGCACCAAAACTAGGGTTTCCCATTAAATCAGGGAATCTTTGATTTTTTGGACAAAACTTGATGTCATGGTATTCTACATGTTCTTAAGTGTATGTGTATGGAGAATTGCCCCTCAATTGGTTTTGGGAGGTGGTTCAATTGGAAGAAAGATCAAAAATCAGGAAATTTGGGGCCAAGTCAAATAATCAGAGGAAAAAGTCAACTCCTGACTTTTTAAAGCCAAATTCATGAAATTCATGTTATATGTGACCAATGTACAAAATTTGATCAAGAAACTCCAAAGGAATCATGAAAAAATCAAGATTTGGAAAGTTGCCACTTTTGGATGAAGTAGGGTTACTAAAAATAGCAAGTTTTGGCCATTTTGCATCAGAATTGGAACCAAGGCCATTCAAAATTGAAGCATCAAATGAAAATTCCACTCTGCCTCAATGAAAGATCTTGCTTTAAGCTTCAAATCCATGGGTATAACATCTCCATTGAACAAAAATTGAGGGAGATATGATTAATCAAAGTTGGAGGAAAGTAGGCCAAAAACCATGTCTTGACCAAGCTTGGCCAGGTCTGCGCGCAGTCATTTTTACAAACGTGTGGTGGGCCAAATGTCCATTCATTTTTCTCATGGTTAAAGGCCTCTAATGAGAAAATTTTCAACATCAAAGTTGTTCTATGTAGTCTTATCTTCAATGTGCATGTTGGACAAATTTTGATTTGACCAAGTTATGAAATGGAAAGATGGGTCTAAAGTTGGTGTGATTATGCTGAAAATCACTAGGCCAACTTGCCATGCCATGCCCCAAATTGCTCGCCCACGCATCAGTTTGTTTTACATCTGTTTATGGTCATTTTTAGGCATGTTCCAAGCATCATTTCCATTCAATTTTCACACCAAACATGTAGCATTACATCTCCTGTTTCCAATGACTCCAAAAACACATCAAATCATCCATGGATTTGAGAGAATTCCATCACCAAATCACCATGATTGCATTGGTTTCAAGCTGTCATAAAACCAGAAAATAAACATGGTTGTGGTTGATTGTTTCAGAATTCACATGTACACTCCTTATTCCTTTCCTCATTTAAGCCAACATCCCCTTACAAACTTGAGCAGCACGTGCTATCCATGTTGTTTCCATACACTAAAGAGGAAGAACAAAACTTGTGAAACAAGTTTATCAAGCTGCCACACCAGAACAACTCATCATCACCATTCCTTGCAATTGCTCCTCACCATAACTCCATGAACCTTCATCACCATAACCCAGCCATGACCAACTCGTCCCCTAACTAACTTGGCTCAGTTAGTTAGGGTGGACTCAATTAACCCAACTTGGACTCATTTAACTCACTCACCAAACCGTGGTTAACTCAAATTATAAAACAAAATCACACTTCACAATTCATTTTCAGTTCTCATTTTTTCACATTCACTCCAAAAACTTCTCTTTTCTCTCTCTCAGTTTCTCTCCATTTTTCTCTCTCTCTGTACACGAACCTCATCATCCTCCATCTTACTTCATCATCATCATCATCAATGGCATTGGATTGAAGAAGTTTTCCACACAGTCCTCAAGATTTCAAGTATTGCTCAGCCTTGAATCTCTCTCTGTTCTCAATATCTCAAGGCTCAACTGCATTTATTTTGCACGAATCAAGCTCAAAGATCAAGAGTGGATCTCTGGTTTTCTTTTGTTTCAAAGTTCTGCAAATTTCAGGTTCCAATTACTCCAACTTGATTGCATAAGTTCTTGTTGTTTTAGCTTGCTTTATGATGTTTAGAGCTTATTAGAGGCTATGCGTGAGTCCTGACTAGTTGATAGGCTCTTTAGGAGTTTAGATGAGATTTTAGGGCAAAATGTTTTGGTTCGGTTTGTGTTGTACACGCGTGATCTATGAAAGTTGATTGCACATTTATGATGTATGTGAGCTCAGCTTCATTTTGGTATATCATTTGTGGAATTCTGGAAGATTGGAGGTTGCAGACGGTGGAGGTGTGACCGGAGAAGGTGACCGGAGGTCATCTCCGGCCGGTGATCTTGGATGCTAGGGTTTTGGTGTGTTTTAATCGTGTCCGTTGATTTTTCATCATCGTGTGGCCACAGTGGTGCCAGCGCATTAAAATAAGCATGCCTTGCACGTGTTTTTTTTTTTAATCAGAGTGACATGCGTGTGGTGTAGTGCATGGTATGGAGTGTGGTCCTTCACGTGTGTGCCTTGGATTTAATTACTTTGACCACGCATTGACCTTGACTTGATCCATTGGCTGAGAATGAGTCAATTTCTGTTGACTGAAGTGCATGCTTGCTATTGTGTTATGCGCTGAATTGGACCTTAATCAGAATACTAATTACACCCCCATGTTTTGAGGCCCATGTGATTATGCACTGTCCAATTGCTATGTTCATACCCCCCTGCATTTTGCATTTAATTTTCATTTTTATTTCTTTCTACACGTTTGATTTCTAATTTTTAAAAATACCAAAACATATTGGAAAATTCTACAAAAATTCATGTGTATTCTTAAAACATTTAGGAAATTTTCTATGATTTTATTTTCTGATTTTATGACCATTTTGCCCCTGTTCCATTATTTCTTTTGAATTTCCATTTGTATGCATACTTAATGTGACATATGATTTTGTGCATTTTTGTTCTTGATCATAAAAAATGATTTTGATGCTTTTCTTTTTGCATTGTGGTCACAATATGTTGAGGTATGTTTGAGATTTATGAGATGATTTTTAAGTCTTTTTTGGATGACTTTTGATGTGTTGCTTTGAGCATGAATGCATGAAACTTCCATGAGACTTTGACCTAATTGTTGAGTGACTTTGGTTCTGATTCATTGCTTGTGGACTTGATATGTTAATGGCATGTGTTTAAGGTGTTTGATTGGTGAAAGTCATAATTTTTGGAGCATGTTTGCTATTTGTTTGAAGCATGAAGTTTAACTTGTTCATTTTGTGAATGCATGCCTCATGTTTGGTTTGCTTGATCATGAAGGCACTTGTGCCATGAGTTGTGGTTTTGTTTGAGGATGTATAGCATGTTAATTGACTTCTGATTGTGACATTTGGGTTTCATCTTTGCATGTTTGATGTTTATCTTGCACCTTAAGTCATTTGTTTCACAAGTATGAACCACATTCACATCACTTCACCTTTTCTTCTTTGCTTCTTGTTGGATTGAGATTTTGTTTGCATGATTTGGTATGCTCATTTAGGATAACATTAGGTTGTGTAAATATGAGTTACATTCTGATTGGGAAGCTCTTATAGCAATTCAATCCCATTTTACTTTGTTTGTCAACTTGTTTGAATTTGATTTGTTCATTATATTTTCTTACTTTACTTGTAAGTGATTGTGCTAACCATGTAGGGGCTTTGGTAAGTTTCAATTGAGTGTGGATAAGGAATCCACATTCAACTTCTATCCTTTCTCTTTTACAATTCCACTTTGTGTTTTGTTAAGCACTTATGTGCTTTCTTTTAATAACTCATCACTTTCCCTTTGTGAATTACAATTCATCTTCTACTTTAGAAGTGAATTGTTTAATTCTTTCTTTCTTTAGACTTTAGGTTGAAACCTCACAAACCTTTAGGATCACTCTCTTTAATCTTCCATTAGGATTGAGTCTTAGTCCATAGAGGTTACCTTTTCTCCTCTCTTGAGTCTTTCATCTTCTCATCTCAAAGAAAATTCAAAATACATAATAAAGGTAGGCATTTATTGCATTTAGGCCTTTCATATAAAGAAAAGATTATAAGGGGTCTTCTCTTGTAATCTTAGAATGTATAGCATATAGCCCATCTTGGGTCAATGTGTTAAACATTTGATCTTGTATGAGGGACTTAAATGCAATATTTGCTGAAGGTGCAAATAATAAAAAGCACTTCTTCATTTCTTAATCAACAAAAACACTTAATAAACACAAGTATGCTAGTGTGTTTGAACCTTGACAATTGGAGCTAAGTGTGGAGGTCTTCTTCACTCTTAGTGTGCTTTCTTACCCATTCCATCTTGGAATGTGAGAATGTACACATTCCGATGACTAAGATTTGGATACACTGTCGTATGCAAACAAATCCAAAACACTTCCTTCCAAAAGACAAGAAACAAACAATAACGTCTTTCCTCCGGGAATTCTTTTCTCACCTCATTCACTCTTAGCGTACGAACGCGCTTCTACTCGTTCTCTTGCAAGATGGTAACGCACTCGGACCAGCGAGCCTGCAACACCTGAGCTAGAACGTCAGCCGTTCTCTAAAAAACACAAACAATTCATCCCTAGTGAGGGGAACTACGTCGCTCTGATTCTCATGCTCCCGATGAGATACGTAGGCAGTGGGGTAGGGCCCATGCGAGCACTTCTTTTATTTTCCCTACATTTGTTCTTCTTTCTCCTTTCTTTCTTTTAGTTCCTTTTTCCAATACCTTTTCTTTACACCCTTTGATCGAGACAAGCAAGCGTGGATCCCATCGGGTACGATGGACGCGTGGGGGTGCTAATACCTTCCTCTCGCGTAACCGACTCCCTTACCCACTTCTCTTGGTCGCAAGACCATGCTTTTCCTTTCTCTCAGGTTTACGCGGTGTTTCCTTTCCCTCTCTTGGGATAAATACACATTGCTGGCGACTCTGTTCGGTGCCACTTTCGCGTTTGTACTAGGATGAAAATCCCGGGAGCGACAAGCTAGAGGAGAAGTTGAGAAAAGCCGATGAGGGAAGGAAAAGCCTCTTGGAGACGGTTGCTGAATTGGAAGATGCTGCTCGCCCCGCCGAGGAAGAGACCAAGGACGATAGATTGTTGACGTCGCAGGCAGCGTTGATTGCTAAACTCTGAGAAACTGAGCAGGACAACCTTGTGGCTGCTGAAATAGGCTTCAAGAATGTCGTGCAGTAGCTTCAGATCCTCAACCCTGGCCTCATTACAGAGGGAGCCCACTCTGACTACGATGTGGTTGATGGTCGAATCGTACAGCCGGTGGAAGAGGAAGAGGTTGACGGGGACGCGGCTGGGCATGAGCAGCCAGAGGGAATTGCCGCGGAATAGGTTCTGTTTTCTTGTTTTGTTTGGCCTACGAACCATTTCGTTTTGTCTCCTTTGTTTGCCCGGCCTGCGTGCCAAGGGCTTTTGGAATATTTGTAATATTTGTACAATGGGCTTTTTGCCCGAATTTATATTTTGATCGCTACGTTTATATGTGTGTGATGTTTGCTTGTTTTGCTTATTTTTGTCTAAGTAATGTGTTAATTTTGGGAGTTGCTCGTCTTCGATCTTCCTCGACCGTGTGGGGAACTGATCGGGTGGTCGGAGTGTAATACCCCAAATTTTGACCACTTAGATTTCACATCATTGTGAAAATCATCATCACAATATGGATGAACCATCATGCTTCCTCAGTCTCCCCAAAGATGGGCGAGCATCCAATACAATCAAAATTAGGGTTTCAAGCCCTCTCTGAGTGCTTAGACAAAGGATCAATCAAGAAATGACATGATCTTCAACTTGTCTAATCTCTTAAATATCCACAATGGATCAAAAAGGACTCCCACTTCAAGGATTAAGCACAAGGCTGCTCCCTTCTAGGTGGATCAAGTCTCAAGATCGACAGTATCACCAAATTAGGGTTTTGGTCGACCAGGTCCTCCAGATGGAAATTTTCATCTGGGCACAAGGCAATGATCCAAAACATGACCTAATATACTTCATGGAACCTCATGAACCCATGCATCAAGTCAATTTTGCCTCAGGGGATGCATTCATCAAAAATCAGGAATTAGGGTTTCTTGACCTAATTCACCCCTAAGTTGACTTTTGGGACAAACCATGAGCCAAGACCTCAAGACATGATTTGAGGGTCTCTAATATACCATATTGATCCATTTGGAACAATGGATTGATCCAAGAAGCTTGAGCAACAAGTCTCAATTTCATCTGCACCACAATTAGGGTTTTAAGATAAAAGTCAACTGTAACTTTGACTTTTGACCAATACATGCTCCCAAACCCTAATACATGTTTGAATATACCCTATGACACCCATGGAACATGTCCATCAAGTTTGATTTAGGTCAAGGACATGATTTCCTGAAGAATTGCACAGTTTGGAATTCATCTGATAAAAAGTCAACTGTGCACAAAAGTCAACTTTGACTTTTTGAGATTTTTCACCAAAATGGATTTTTAACCCTAAAATGATGTTAATGTATGATTTGAATCATCATTCATCAAGAAAAATCAAGAAAAGTGAGATAACTTGTAAAAGGGGTAACCATAAAACTTAGAAATTTTTCTAAGTTAAAAATAAAGTGGCAAGGGTACCAACTTTGAAGGACCATAACTCCTAAACCACAAGGCCATTTTTTCTCATCCAAAAATGGATTTGTAGCCCTCATTATCACCTACAAAAACTTCAACTACAAGTCATTCCAATTCATTAAGGATTTTGAGTTATGAAGTGATCAAAGTGGTTGAAAAGTGAAAATGTCACTTTTTCCAACACTTAGTGAAATTTTCACTAAGTCAGATTCTGCCTCACTTTTTGCCAAATGTAGGGGGATTTTTCACTTGGAATCAAAAGATATCAAAACCAAACTTGTTCAAACAGTTGTTGTATCATGTAAGAGCTTTCCAAAATGGCCAAGAACATTGCCAAATTCAACCTACACCATGAGATACAACATTGCCAAGTTGCCTTGCTGAAATCTGTCAAGGCAAGGCAGAATTTGCAACTTTGGTCGATTTTCCAAAATCAGCCAAATTCAATTGCTCCTATCCACTTGGACACCTCATAGGATTGAATCTAAAGGGGACAATCACTGAGCCAAGCCTCCAAAGTCCATGGAACAAGAAATAGCATGTTGAACCTAGAATGGCCAAAATAGGGACAAGACTTCAAATTTGAAATGAGGCATTCAATGGAACCATCAAGGTGGCATGGACTGAGCCATTCTCATCTGAAATCAGTCAAGACTTATCCAAGACCAAGGGGACCAAAGCTCTGTGCCCTAACCTCTAGTTAATGGCTAGAGGAGACTTGGATTTTCATTTGCCAACATTGGCCAAACCTACTTACCAGCTGCCATGCACTATTCCTTGCAAAACAAACTTGCTCTACTATAAATAGAGCTCAATTGTGGTCAATTTGAGTACACCAAAGCCATCTAACAGATGCTTTCCTCAAAATCTCTTCTTTCACTCCAATTTTGCCTTCTAAGGCAAGTCACTATCGGGTTTTGAGTTTGAGAGCAATTCCAATCAAACCAATCACTCACACACCTCACATACATCACATATGAGCTGATCAAACACTTAGATTACTTCTGAAACATCAATTTCATGAAATCACCAGCTGGTTGCTCAAGGTTTTAACCAAAGTGCAGCTGAGGTACCACAAAATGATCCAGCCAATTTCAATCAAGTCCAACCATCCAAACACAATCCATAGGGTGTAGGGAAGCTGTTCAGATCATCACCACTCATCTGTAACACCTCCAAATCAAAAATCACTTTGAACTTGCTGTCACGACTTGGAGGTAAGCACATACTTGGTCATCTCTCAATCTATGCATATTTCCTCGCACAATAATTTGGCCATATGTTCATAATCATGCATGGAATGTTTTCCCTCAATTAATTGCATTGTTTGAATCGTGTATCAAAAATCCCAGCCTTCATGCAGAAATTAGGGTTCTTGAGGTCTCTTCGTGATTTCTTGTTGTATGTTTAATTTAAATGAAATTAAAGTACATAGGCATGATCGTGAGGTTGAGACGAGCATAATGATATGTGGATTGCATGATATGATTACGTATTCATGGAGATTGGATAGAAAATGCAAATCTGAGGAACCAAGAACACGCGCGTGTTCTTCAGCTTGTTCTTGGCGCCATTTTTAGAAATTCAAATATTTGAATTTTGTGATTTTGTTTAATTGATTCAAAAATTAATTTCTCTCTGAGTTTTAATGATTTTGAGTTGATTCTTTTTTTAATAATTCACAAAAATGTTAAAATATTTTATTTTCACAAAAAATCCCAAAAATATTATTTCTTTCATATAATTGATATTTTTGCAAAGAATTAATATTTTAATTGTTTTTGACATTTTAAATATTTTTTCAACATTGATTTTGCAACTTTTAATGCTTTCTAATTATTTTGTAGGTCAATACTTAATTTTTGAAGCATTAATCCAAGATCACAATTTGTTTTCCATGTGTTAAACAATTTTTAATCATTTTAATTGAATTTTTATTCAATTAAATACATTTTGAAAACAAATTAGGGTTTTGGATTAATTCAACCCTCATAAATCATTTTCAAAACTTCTTGGGCCTCTTGAGAGAGTGTAAGACCCATCCCCCCTTGTACAAAAACTTTTTGGGCCTCACTCATTGTATAAGTCCCTCTGTACAAGTAAACGGCGCGATCGTCGCCCGTTTAAAAATAAAAAAAAATCATCTGGGCCTCTCCTTGAGCTATAAGACCCATTCAAAACATTTTGGGCCTTTTGAGAGAGTGTAAGACCCATCCCCCCTTGTACAAAAAACTTTTTGGGCCTCACTCATTGTATAAGTCCCTCTGTACAAGTAAACGGCGCGATCGTCGCCCGTTTAAAAATAAAAATCATCTGGGCCTCTCCTTGAGCTATAAGACCCATTCAAAACACTTTGGGCCTCTATTAGAGTGTAAGACCCAATCCCCCTTTTAACCAAAACATTTTGGGCCTCACTTATTGTATAAGTCCCTCAGCGTTAAAAGAAAACCTCGGCGCGATCGCCATTTTTAAACGAAAAATCATTTGGGTCTACCCTCGTGTTATAAGCCCCTCTCTTTTCTTTAAACCTTTTTTGGGCCTCTTGAGAGAGTGTAAGACCCATCCCTTTGTACAGAAAACCTTTTTGGGCCCCAGTCACTTGTATAAGTCCCGCTGTACAAAGTCAAACAGTGTGCTCACTGATAAAACCCTGGGCCTCTCCTTGAGCTGTAAGCCCCAAATCTTTCTTTTTCAAAGCACTTTCTCCTTTGATTTTGAGTATACTGTTGTTTTCAATCTTTCTTTGTTGAACAACTAACCAAACAGCATGGAAGCACTACAACCGAGTAAGTGGTTATCGCTTTCATTTACTGCTTTCATATTATAAACTGTATTGTGGGGCTGCTCACTGTAAGTCTCCTTTCATAAACTCATATCTACTGTGTAATAATAGTATAGATATTTCGAGTTTCCCCGGCAACTACGTCTTGAACTAGGTGACGCCGTTTCATTTATTCGTAGAAATAGACGCCTAGATCCCCAATAGGAGCACCAGATACAGTCTTCTCTTCGGCTGTCCTCCTTAGGAATCGTCAAGAAGCTCTACTCCCCAAGATGAATGTATTCTCCGTGAATGGCATCTTTGAGTTTCTTGCAAATTCTCGAACTTTCCTGACTTGATCTATTCCTTGTGGATAGCTTGCCTTGAATGTCTCGGGGTTTGGGTACCCACTACGGTCATAATCTTGGACCTTAACTAAGGAACCCTCTTTAAAGGTTAAAAGTCACTGGATAGTAAACCTCGCACGTTTACCAGTGGTTTTTTATCTTTAAAAGAGTTATCTCTCCTAATGGAAAGGAGATGATAGACCCACGGGCTTCTTAAAAGCATCGGCCTCCTCTTGGGCATTATTCAAGGACACTACGGCTTCTTAGAAGTATTCACAGCCTCCTCTTAGGCTTCGTATAATGATCTCTTCCTTCGGGAATGATAGCCTCCTCTTGGGCTTCGTACAAGGACCCGTCGGCTTCTTAAAAGTTTCCAGCCTCCTCTTGGGCTTCGTACAAATTGTCCCGACGACCTCCTAGAGGTATAGGAACAGAACCTAGTCATCCTCATAGAACAGTCCTTTCATAGAGTCTACTACTGTTTCTCAAAGCATAGTACAAAAGAAAAAAACTCTAGACTTGGACAGTCTAACTTCCTTGAGTCTCAAAGACATTCTCAAGTGACCCCTTCGTTAAATAGGAAGGAAACCCGCATACTCGGACAGTCTCAATACCCTTTGGATTTCCCGTTTCCTCAAAGAGAAGGAAATATCCCTGATCCTCAAATCAAACCCCTGAGTACAGTGTTGCTCATATAAGAACTGATTTTCTCTTTTAAATTCAGTATATTGGATCTGTCACTCAACTGAAACAAACCTTTAGTCTCCATCTCGGGCTTCGTACGAGATACAAAAACACTCTCTTGTTGAGTATCAAAGACTCTCTTGTTGAGTCAAACTTTTAGCCTCTATCTCGGGCTTCGTACGAGACATAAAGACTCCCTCGTAGAGTCAAACAAACAATAGCCTCTATCTCGGGCTTCGTACGAGACACAAAGACTCTATCGTCGGGTCAAAAACTTTTAGCCTCTCTCTCAGGCTTTGTACGAGACACAAAATAGCCTCCTCTTAGGCTTTGTATAATGATTTTCCTAGCGGAAATTAGCCTCCTCTTAGGCTTTTGTATAAGAAAACCATTGGTTGATCCAATCAACCTTTTAGCATCAAAGCTGTGCCTCGTTCACAGTACACAAACATCAACGACTCCTTTCCTTTCATCTAATCGCTGTAAGCGGCAAGCCTCTGGATCATCTATATCCATGCCACTGTCCCTCTTTTAGCATGAGAAATTCCTAAGGAAAGATGGCATTGCTCTACACTAAGTTAAAGTCTTCTCCTTCAGGTTAAAACCCTTTCTTCAGAAATTATGGCATTGCTCGGATCCGCGTATCCCAGTTAAAGTAATTCTCCTTCCCCCTCTTTAGAGATGACAAATTCTCTCTAAAGTCGAGGTCTTTCAGCTTCACGTCTTGGGCTTTGAACAAGACACAAATAGACCTTTCAGCTTCACATCTTGGGCTTTGAACAAGATACAAACCACCTTTCGCTTCACGTCTTGGGCTTTAAACAAGACACCAAAACACCAAAAACACCCATTTCCTGAACTACGAACGCTCTGATTTCCCTGTTTCGGTAAACGGGAATATGTAGGCATAAGATCGAAAGAAAAGATCTTAGCGAGCGCAATCAACAAAAAACCCAAATCCCATATCTCCATCAATCAAAAGTAGTAATTCAAAAGCATCAGTCCTAACATCCTAATCCTTGTTCCCCGCCAGAAACCTTCTGCCCAGGTAAGAAAGAAAGAAAACCGTATTGGCGAAAATACAAATAACCAGTACAAAGGCCCCCCCACATTGATAGCATCCGTAACCTAACAGACCGCTGTTTAAACTCAGTATGCAAAGCAGGGTTAATTGGAGACATCTATTTCCCTTCCTTATTCAGCTCACAATAGGATAAAAAATGAATCGACCTGTAGTCAAAGCTCAAACCGCAGAGAGCGACCAACGCTTAAGAACCGCGTCCAAAATCGCTCGCTACAGAAAAATGGCGCCCACCGTGGGGCCGATTTCTGATTTCCTTTTTCTTCACTTGTGTGAAAACCACAGATTGGGGCTTCCGCCGGGGAACCCATTTTCTGTCAGGAACTTAGGAATCATAGCTTTAAAGGTCTAGGATGTTTAGGACAAATATATATATACTGCTTTTCCTAATTGCTATACATGTTTATTTTTCTGCTAATGGGAATGCGGGTGATGCCGTATGTGGAAAGAATGAGTATACACTTTAAGATAAGTGATGGCGACGGGGTCGACCATCAACCTCAGTGGAGGCTGACCAACGCAACCCATTCACTCTTTTAGCCAATTGGCCAGTTGTTAAGTCTGAGAAGCTGAGGAGCCAAACCCTTTCGTAGTGCGGAAACTATCGGAAATAGTTGTTATGCGATACTACCCTCATTTGAGGCTGGTGATCTATTCTCGGTGAATGGCACTTACTCTAAGATTGTTCTACAACTCGCTGGCGATCCGCTTGTTGTTTTACTTTCCTGGGAGGAGCTGATGATAATGAGTACAGGTACAAAAATCACCCTAGTATAAACCTTTGGGGATGGGTAGAGCCTTGACTTCATGACAACGACCCTCTGACCCCATGTTTTTTCTATGTTTTTGTGTGCTGCATTCATGCATCCATTTAATAAAACATTAAAACACTCAAAAAAAAAACTTTCTCTTCTAGTCTCTCTGTTTTTCAAATTAAACTAAGACTGTGATTGCAAATATCAGAGAAAAAGATTACGCTAATGGATTTCGGTAGAAGGAGAACTCGCCAGTATACCTTCAAGGTTCCAAAACTAGGGGATTTGAGAAGGTTAGTAAGGATGATCACTAACCCAGAGGCTTTTATAGCCAAGCACGGTGGTTTGCTACCACTGTTAAGAGTCCATGTGATTGAGGGGATCATGGACGCGCTCATTCAGTTCTACGATCCGGTTTATCACTGTTTCACATTCCCGGATTACCAGCTATCACCAACGCTGGAGGAGTATTCTCATCTGGCTGATTTACATATCACTGATCGAGCTCCATTTTCTGGACTGGAAGAAATTCCAAAGAATCAGATCATTGCAAGAGCAATTCATTTGGACGAGTCTGAGGTCAAGACTCACATGATTATTAAGGGTGGCATCCAAGGTTTGCCAGCCCAGTTCTTGACAAAAAAGGCTCTATACTTCGCTAGTATAGGGAAAGACTACTTTTGAAAGCATCTTTGTCTTGCTCACCTACGGATTATTTTTGTTTCCCAACATCAATAACTTCGTCGATATCAACACTATTAAGGTTTTTCTCATTGGAAACCCTGTGCCGACTTTGCTCGCAGATGCGTATCATTCTGTACACTTGGGAAATTTATACAGCAGAGGGGAGATCACGTGCTGTGTACCTTTGCTCTACAAATGGTTTATCTCTCACTTGCCCAAGTATGCTGCTTTTTGGGATTGCAAGAGTGTCTTACGTTGGTCACAGAAGATCATGTCTCTCACCAATTCCGATATAGATTGGTGTAATAGGATTTATGAGGGAATCAGAATCATTGACCGTTGTGGAAACTTCCCCAGCGTACCCCTCATAGGAACTAAAGGAGGAATCAACTATCATCCGATATTGGTTCTTCGTCAATTTGGATACCCGATGAGACACATCCCACTGGGTGTTCATCTGGAAGGTCTTTTCTTCAAAGAAGGAGAAAATGACAGAGCACTAAAGAGGGAAATAGTGCAAGCTTGGAAACATGTTCATAAGAAAGGACGAGAGTCTCTGGGAAAACCGGACTGTGTCTCGGTGGAGCCTTATCTCCATTGGGTACAAACCAGAGCTCTCAAGCTAAAAATGCCTTATCCTCGTTACAGAATTCTTCCACCGAGGGAAACTGTCATGTACTTCATGATGTAAACTGAAAAGCTTCAGGTTACTCTCAACAAAGTTCAAAAGGAAAGAAGATCTTGGAAGAACAAGTACCGCACCCTCGACGTAGAGTGTATCCAAATACAGCAACTACTAAAAGAGAAAGATGCTCTGGTTGAAATTTTGGAGCAGCATGCTGTAGAGAATCAAGATGACCAAAGGAATTTGCTCACTCCTTTCACTTGGCAAAGGAATGACAACCCGACAATGGCCCAAGAGCCCCGGTCAAAGAAAAGGAGGATACCAGAATCAGCACCCGGTTTCTCCTCAGAGAGGACTCGGGACCCATTAGTTTAGGTTTCTGTTTCTGCACTTTGTAATCTACTGTATTTCCATTTCTGTAATCCTTTGAATTTCAATAAAAAGGTGTGTCCCCACTGTTTGATATTTGAAATCTAATTGTCGAAGTTTATTTTGATTAAACCAAAAAATAACAATTAATATAATCATTTCATTCATCATTCTCACATCGCGTATTCTTCTTCCCTACGAATCTCACGTTTGTGTCTCGATTCTAGAGTCAAACTGTCTAATTCGTATAATACTCGGGCCAATCATCAGAAAAAGATGGATGATCTTGAGGAAGAAAATAGAGAGTTGAAAGAAGAGATCGACGCTCTGAGAGAGGATATGAGAAAGCTTCGTAACGACATGCAAGCCATGGCAAAAGCTCAGCTACAAAGAACTGTGATCTCAGAGATTACCTCAACGCCCATCATAGAAAAGTATGATCCTAGGTATCAGATGCCGAAAGATCATCCTTGGGGCATGCCTGTTAACTATATCCCGGAAGGATATGTTCCGCCGATCACTGAAGATCAGGGAATCGCAACAGAAGCCGCTGGGCCTGAAGGTTACAAACTTCGGGAAAGCGAAGATGCTAGGGGCATACTGAAGACTCCTGAAGGTTACAAACTTCGGGAGGCGCCAAGACTTACTGCCGTAGTCACGGTACCACCCCCTGTGGTGCACACTGTCCCGGAAGGACAGATTCCACAGACACCTTCTGGTAAGAAGGAAACTATGTTTGACAGAATGGATGAATTCCAGGAGCAGTTCTTAGAAATGCAGAAAGAGCTGCAAGCCATTCGCGGTCAGGATCTATTTGGAAATGACGCCGCAGACCTCTGCTTGGTCCCCAATGTGAAAGTCCCGCACAAATTTCAAGTGCCCGACTTTGAAAAGTACAAGGGTAACTCTTGCCCTCAGAGCCATCTGGTGATGTACGCTCGGCGGATGTCAGCTCAGACGGAGAATCAGGACCTGCTGATTCACTACTTCCAGGATAGTTTAACCGGTGCCGCACTCAAATGGTACATGGGTTTAAACCGTGCTATGATTAGCACATTCAGAGATCTTGGTACTGCCTTCGTCCAACAATACAAGTACAATTTGGACATGGCACCCGACAGAGATCAACTCAGATCGATGTCGCAAAAGGAAAAGGAAACCTTTAAGGAGTATGCTCAAAGGTGGCGTGAAATTGCCGCTCAAATTTGTCCACCTCTTGAGGAAAACGAGATGACAAAAATCTTCTTAAAGACCTTAAGCTCATTTTACTATGACCGAATGATTGCCAGTGCACCCAGTGATTTCACCGAAATGGTCGGCATGGGTGTACGTCTTGAGGAGGCCGTCCGAGAAGGACGTTTGGTAAAAGACACTGGATCAACGAGCGGTACTAAAAAATACGGTAGTGCTCTCCCTAAGAAAAAAGAGCAAGATATTGGGAATATCTCTCCCGGAAAGAAAAGGCGGCGTTATCAGCCGGTAGCAGCTGTAACTCCTGCTATCAGCCCCGCGCCTATTCCTACGTATCAACCTCAGGTTGCGCAGAGCCAGCCTGACCAACAAAGGACACAACAGCCTCTTCAGCAGGCTCGTCCTCCATATAACAAACAACCGTACAATACGACCACCAGGATTTAATCCTATACCCGTAACGTACGCAGAGTTGTTTCCGTTACTGCTGGCTAAGGGGCACATTCAGACTAAGTCTCCCCTTTCAGTTCCGGAAAATCCGCCTTTTTGGTTTAAAGCGGATCAAACATGCCCTTATCATCAAGGAGGTTCAGGGCATAACATTGAGACTTGTCTCAATTTCAAATCCGACGTGCAAAAGCTTGGTACGAGCGGGCTCTTATCTTTCAAAGATACGAATCCTAATGTTCTTACGAACCCGCTGCCTCAACACGAGAAAGCTGCAGTCAATCTGATTGAGAAAGAGACTAACAATATCTATCAAATTCACGATGTACTCTTGTTAAAGACCAATCTGGTCAAGATGCATTGTAGACAGAGTGGATATGGCCATGTGCCACCTCATAATTATCACCAGTGTGATATCTGCTCTAAAGACAACCAGGGGTGTTCTGTAGTGCAAGCAGCTCTACAGGAACAAATGGATCTTGGATGGATCCAAGAGCACCGAGTTCGTGGAGTTAACATGGTTTACACGAATTCTAACGTCATTCAGAACCACGATATCTGTGCAATGAATGTCAACTTGGTGGCGATGCACTCAAGGCAAAGCCAGTATCATAATCTGCCGCGACACGATTACAGTTCCTGTATGATTTGCTCGGTAAACAAACAGGGATGCTCTTTCATACAAGAGGCCCTCCAGCGTCAGATGGATCTTGGATGGATCCAAGACTACCATGATAGGAACTCCTATCAAATCAACATGGTTCAGATCTTCGACATCCGCGTAATGGATACCAACCTGGTAGAGTTACATGCTGAGCAGGTCCGACTTGGATTCTTAATATCACATGACTATCAAAATTGTAAAGCGGGTTACGAAAACGATCGAGGTTGTACCCTTGTCCAGGAGGCACTTCAGCACTTGTTAAATCACTGGTGGATGCCAATCTATATGGACGAAGATACTCAACAGATTAGTATCAATAACAGGAATCCTACTCGTCGTCAAAGTCAGGATGTCCGATCAATGGAAGGTAACCTAGTAAGGTTACATTGTATTCAAAGTGGGCGTGGCCAGGTGCCACCACACAACTATGACAGTTGTAGCGTTTGTGTAGAAAGTAACCAAGGGTGTTACCTTGTGAGAGCAGCTCTTCAGGGTCAGGTCGATCATGGAGAAATTCGTCCATATCCAGGTTCAGGACCCATCATTTGGTCGCCGAACTACCTTGCCGAGCAAGTTGAGGATGTTGTCACGATCTCTGGTCATCACAGGACCAGGGATGTTTTTGCCATCATCCCTCTACTTGACAAATCTAGAGTTCCCAACCGGGAACGGATCAAGGTTACTTATGATGGTCAGAAAAATCAGAAGGTTCCCATAGTCATCTATCTACCGGGGCCACTACCGTATGAATCAGCTAAGGCAATCCCTTACAAATACGGTGCAACAATAATCGAGAATGGAAAGGAAATTCCATTACCCTCCGTCGTGAACATTGCAGACATCAGTCGTGTAACACGGAGCGGTCGAATCTTCAACCGAGGGGTTGGAGAATCCAACAAAGAATAGGAACTTCAGGCGGAAATTCCTGATCCACCAGTCAGTCAATCTGGTAATCCCGACTTTTCAAAAGACAAAGATGAGATGCTAAAGCTCATCCAAAGGAGTGAATATAACATTATTGATCAACTGCTACAGACTCCTTCAAAGATCTCAGTATTATCACTGTTACTCAGTTCAGAAGCACACAGAGAGGCTCTACAGAAAGTCTTGGAGCAAGCCTTTGTGGAACAGGATGTAATAATCAGACAATTCGATAGCATTGTCTCTAACATCACTTCCTGCAATAATTTGGGATTTAGTGATGAGGAATTACCTGAAGAGGGTCGTCGTCATAACATGGCGCTCAACATTACAGTTAACTGCTAGGGCGATGCTTTAGCCAATGTACTGGTAGACATAGGGTCAACCCTGAATGTTATGCCGAAGTCCACTTTGACGCAATTATCATTTAAGGGCCCTCCGATGAGAGTCAGCGAGGTCGTCGTCAAAGCATTCGACGGATCCAGAAAAACAGTTATCGGCGAAGTTGATCTTCCCATAACTATTGGTCCTCACACTTTCCAAATCACTTTCCAGGTCATGGACATCCGGGAAACATACAGTTGTTTATTAGGAAGACCTTGGATACATCAGGTTGGAGCGGTTACTTCAACCCTCCACCAAAAGCTAAAGTTCGTCAAGAACGATCAACTTGTCACGGTTTATGGGGAACGAGCCTTGCTTGTGAGTAACCTATCATCATCTGCTTGTGTAGAACCCGAGGAGGTTATTGGAACTCAGTTCCAAGCACTATCGGTGAGCAAGAACGATCAATCTGAAGAAGGAACTTCAATTTCTTCATACAAAGATGCTATCAAAGCGGTCGAGAGTACCGATACAAAAGGATGGGGACAGCTTGTCATTCCCACTGACAATAAAATAAAGAAGGGTCTTGGTTTTTCTGCGACCTGTACTCAGACAGCCGCCAACGATGAAAGTCTTCATCCCCTTCAAAACTTCTTCCACAGTGGAGGTTTCCTTCACCCAGTGTCTCAGACAGTTCATGCTATCAATGAGGAAGATCCCTCTGACACAGATGAAGAATGGAAGTCCTACCTTAACAAGGACGGCTATATGTCTCAGGAAGAGGTGCCTATGCCTTTTTGCTTTCCTACAGAAAGTCCGAGATTTATACCAAGATCAGATGTCGAAATGATCTACGGAGATTGTGATCCGGAAGGATGTCGTGCTCCGCCAAATTCATTAGAGGAAGACACTCTGATGAAAGAAAACTTTGATCACAATTACTATGGCCCGATGGATGGTCTGCCAATATGGCAGCCTTACCCAGGAAACTTGGGGCAAGAAAGTCAGCCGAGTAATGAAACTCAGCTGAGCGTCATTGAACAGAATACCTGTGTCCCCGCCATGTCATGGGATCAACACTCAGGTCATTCAGAAACTACTCAACATGAAGATGAATTCGCAACGTTTGCAGGACTAGAATTCATCAACTATGCTTTTCCTGAGGTCAACGTCATCGAGAGGGATGACTTCTCCAGTTCCAAAGAAGTTTGGGACACTTTGGGACAACCAAGTGGAAAATACGACTTTATGGTCAAGTACACTGCTCCCGAAAGCTCTCGTATCAGGCTCGAAGATATCCAGTCAACTGGATGGGGAGATACAGCTGAGAGCTCAAATGCTATGCAAAATGCAACAGAGGAATCCTCCTACGACAATTCTGCTTGGGAGACAGATTCCAATGATCCTACTCCACCAGAAATCAGCGTCATTTCTGAAGACAAATCAAGGAAGGTGCCAGACTTTGTGATTCACTGAGGAGTTCGCCGCCAATGGGTTGCTGTCGAGGTTCCGAAGGTCGTTCATCAGTCAAAGTAATTGCCATCTTTAACCTTTCACCCTGCCCAGGTGAAACAGATGTTTTGATAGGGCTCGCTTTTTGTAAATTTCCCTCTTCGCTTTGCCCAAAGCGAGTGAGTTTTGTTTTATAGGGCTGTAGTTTCAAGATTCGACTTGTTCATTAATAAAATAACGTCGTTCTGTAATTTCCGCATTAATTGCTGTTTTCTCTTTTTTTTGCTTTTTCAGAAAATGGTAATCCTAAAAAAAAAACATTCAAAAATAAAAACAAGCAGTAAAATAAATACACTGCACACACTTACATTTTCTCTATCTCTTCTAAACACGAATCATCACGTCATGCAGATTGCTTGTTTTATACCCCGTTGAAACATACGATCCGATGCCTTCTCCCAACATTGAGTTCCCGGTATTCGAGGCTGAAGAAGAAAATGACGACGAAATTCCAGAAGAGATCTCCCGACTACTCAGACAAGAGGAAAGGTCCATTGAACCTCACAAAGAGCCGTTGGAAACGGTAAACTTGGGTTCAGAAAAAGAGAGAAAAGAAATCAGGATCGGAGCACTGCTCAGTCCAACTGTCAAAGAAAGTTTGATAAAGCTTCTCAAAGAATTCCCCGATGTATTCGCTTGGTCCTATCAGGATATGCCAGGGTTGGATACCAGCATCGTGGAACATCACTTACCGCTAAGATCGGAATGTCCGCCAGTAAAGCAAAGGTTGAGACGGACTCACCTGGACATGGCCATCAAAATCAAAGAGGAGGTACAGAAACAGATCGACGCGGGTTTCCTCGCTACATCTGAATATCCTCAATGGTTAGCCAACATCGTACCCGTTCCTAAAAAGGATGGAAAGGTCAGAATGTGTGTTGATTACAGAGATCTAAACAAGGCAAGTCCAAAGGACGACTTTCCTTTACCACACATTGACATGCTGGTTGACAGCACAGCAAAGTTCAAAGTATTCTCCTTCATGGATGGGTTCTCGGGCTATAATCAGATCAAAATGGCGCCGAAAGACATGGAGAAAACTTCGTTCATTACCCCATGGGGTACCTTTTGTTACAAGGTAATGCCGTTCGGTTTGAAGAATACCGGGGCAACCTATCAAAGGGCCATGACTACTCTGTTTCATGACATGATACACAAAGAAATCGAGGTATATGTCGATGATTTGATTGCAAAATCAAGAACAGAGGATGAGCACGTTGAACATCTGTCAAAATTGTTCGAACGTCTAAGAAAATTCAAGCTCCGCTTGAATCCTAACAAGTGCACCTTCGGTGTCCGTTCGGGGAAATTACTAGGGTTCATCGTCAGCCAGAAAGGAATTGAAGTTGATCCTGACAAGGTCAAGGCCATTCAAGAAATGCCTTCTCCGAAAACTGAAAAACAAGTCAGAGGATTCCTGGGACGTTTGAACTACATCTCCAGATTCATATTCCTTATGACCGCGACATGTGCGCCGATTTTCAAACTACTCAAAAAGAACCAGGATTGCGTTTGGTCAGAAGATTGCCAAACCGCCTTCGACAGTATCAAGGAATATCTGTTGAATCCTCCGATCCTATCACCTCCAGTGGAAGGAAGACCACTGATCATTTACCTCACAGTCCTAGAGGACTCAATGGGATGTGTACTTGGCCAACAAGACGAAACTAAAAGGAAAGAGTCTGCCATTTACTATCTAAGCAAGAAATTCACCGACTGCGAGACTCGGTACACAATGCTTGAGAAAACTTGTTGCGCTTTGGCTTGGGCAGCCAAACGTCTTCGCCAGTACATGATTCGTCATACTACTTGGTTGGTCTCCGAAATGGATCCAATCAAGTACGTTTTTGAAAAACCTGCTCTCACGGGAAGGATTGCCCGTTGGCAGATGTTACTATCAGAATATGACATAGAGTACCATGCTCAGAAAGCCGTTAAAGGAAGTATTTTAGTCGATCATTTGGCTCATCAACCGATTGACGATCAAGAATCAATTGGGTTTGACTTCCCAGACGAAGATGTCATGTATCTAAAGATGAAAGATTGCGATGAATCGCTACCCAGTGAAGGGCCAGAACCAGGTTCCCAGTGGGGACTTATCTTTGACGGAGCAGTCAATCATTATGGAAACGGAATTGGGGCAATCATTGTTACCCCTCAGGGTTCCCACATTCCTTTCACTGCTAGACTTACGTTCAAATGTACGAACAACGAGGCCGAATACGAAGCATGTATCATGGGTCTCGAAGAAGCGATTGATTTAAGGATCAAAAACTTGGATGTATACGGCGATTCAGCCCTGGTTATTAACCAGATAAAAGGAGATTGGAACACATACCAATCAGGATTGATTCCTTACAAAGACTATGCAAGAAGGTTGTTACCCTTCTTCAACAGAGTCGACTTTCATCACATCCCTCGTGATGAGAATCACATGGCTGATGCATTAGCCACTCTCTCTTCCATGATTAGTGTAGGTCGATGGAATGACATTCCTAAGATCGACATCATGCGCCTTGAACGGCCCGCTTACATCTTCGCGATTGAAGCAGTCATAGACGACAAACCTTGGTATCACGATATCAAATGCTTCCTTCAGAAACAAGAGTACCCGTCTGGGGCACTCAGAAAAGATAGGAAAACCCTCAGAAGATTGGCTGGAAACTTCTTCCTGAGCGGTGACACTCTTTATAAGAGAAATTTTGACATGGTCTTGCTCCGATGTGTAGATAGACCAGAAGCAGACATGCTCATGAAAGAAATTCATGAAGGATCCTTTGGCACTCATGTCAACGGACGCACAATGGCGAGAAAAATTCTCAGGGTCGGCTATTTTTGGTTGACCATGGAATCCGACTGCTACAAGTACATGAGGAGGTGTCACAGGTGTCAGATATACTCCGATAAAATTCATGTACCGCCATCACATCACAAAGTTCTTTCTTCCCCGTGGCCTTTTTCCATATGGGGAATCGACATGATTGGTATGATTGAGCCCAAGGCTTCAAACGAACATCGGTTCATCCTGGTAGCCATTGATTATTTCACCAAGTGGGTCGAAGCAGCGTCATTCGCCAATGTAACCCGACAAGTGGTGGTCCGATTTATCAAAAACAATATCATCTACCGTTATGGTGTTCCAAGCGAGATCATTACTGATAATGGATCTAACTTGAACAATAAGATGATGAAAGAGTTGTGTGTAGAGTTCAAGATCGAACACCATAACTCATCTCCCTACCGACCCAAGATGAACGGAGCGGTAGAAGCGGCTAACAAGAACATCAAGAAGATTGTTCAAAAGATGGTTGTAACCTACAAAGACTGGCACGAGATGCTACCCTTTGTTCTTCACGGTTATCGCACATCTATCCGCACTTCAACAGGGGCAACCCCTTTCTCTCTAGTATATGGCATGGAGGCAGTTCTCCCCATAGAAGTAGAGATCCCGTCAATCCGGGTATTGATGGAAGCTCAGCTCACCGAAGCTGAATGGTGTCAAAGTCGACACGACGAACTGAACCTGATCGAAGAAAAGAGAATCACGGCACTATGCCACAGTCAGTTATATCAACAGAGAATGAAAAGGGCGTTCGACAAAAAGGTCCGACCTCGTATTTTCAGAAAAGGAGACCTCGTGCTCAAGAAGATACAATCATTTCTCACTGACTCTCGGGGCAAATGGACCCCAAATTATGATGGCCCCTATGTGGTCACGAAAGCTTTCTCAGGCGGCGCCTTGAGACTTGCAACCATGGACGGAGAGGAATTTGCCTACCCCACGAATGTTGATGTAGTCAAGAAATACTTCGCCTAAAAAAAACGTCTTGGTGGATTGAAAACCCGAAAGGGCGGTCCAGGCAAAAGTTAGAGACATGAAAATCATCCCGATGGATTGGAAATCTCATAGTACAATCCAGGCAAAAATTAGGGATAATGGCAAGTAACTATGTTCAACCGAGGCAAGTCCCTCAGCAGAAGTTACAGCATCATCTATCGGAGGAAATCTCCAGTCAAAGGTCATCTTCGACGGAAGCTCAGGATGTCCCGAACTCAAAACTGGTAGAAGGATAGTGGTCGTTATGTTTCAACGTAGCCCTTTTCCCTGTAAATTACCATTTTCTAACTTTGTATATACTCTTTGGAATCACGCGTTTGGATGATCTCCATCTTATCAATAAAATTTGAGCCCTTGTGCTTTTATTTGTAATTCTTTACGTGTTTTAGCTTTACAGAACGATGTTGTTTAAACTTAATCAGCGATTCTTGAAATAAAACAAAAAATAAATTTACTTGTTAAACTTTTTCTGCTTTTAAATTAAAGATGGCATTTCTTTTGACTGTTGAACATCAGAAGAACATCGATCACTTCTCCCGAAGTAAGCGAACTTCAAAGTGCAGAATCAAAGTACTCCTTCTAAATCAGTTCGCCTGAATGAAGGGATCAACTGTGTCAGAGACCTTGTTTCGTCTGACATCCTCGACCGAGTTCTCATCTCCTAAGCCCGATCAACATAGCTCCCAACGGGACTATCTCTCCTAAGCAAGGTGGAATTGCTATTTTGAATCAACGGTACTTCTTCGCCCCGCGATGGCCGAGTATCCAATTGTGTTTATCTCTTAGTCTGTATGTTGCGTCTATTTTGTCAGCACATACATACATACATCATGCATTTTTTATTTGCATTCACATTTCATATTGCATCACTATCACTCTAGTCGGTCCTGTCCCCTAGTGGTAGAAGTCCTCTCAATCGAGTTGTCAGTTCTTGCCTCGTCAGGAAATACTGTGTCTGAACAACCTCGCTTCCAGTTTAATTCTGGAAAGAAGTTGGTCCTTGACCACTTTGATAACTTGAACCTCTGAAAAGCCAGAGAAAACTTTCAATAAGCATCACTCTTCGCCATTGAAGATGATATCCTTGCTTTCCCGGATTAAGGAAAATCCACAGAGAAAGCCTCGTGATCAGAGATTCGGCAGCACGCCAGTTTTGCTCCAAAAAACCACTGATGAGAAGGTCATTGGCACCTCAAAATTGGATCCCATCATATGGCATTTCTCCGGGAAGATCCCGAGAAAAGTATGATGTAACCCCAAACGAAAACAGTCTCTCAAGAGACTCGCTTTCCCCAGTAGAATTGACAAATGGCGTCTCCAAAACAGAGAAGTTTGTGTACCTCTACAACTCAGACGAATGGGTTCCCCAGCAAGTCTGACATCAAAACTTTTTCCACTCAAATGGCATCTCCCCATGAAAATTCGGCGAGAAGTTTGAAGGAAAGCCGCTACGAATAGCGTCCCTTGTCAGTAAAGTTTATTGACAAAAGAAACTAAGACCAGTTCCTTGGTAGGAAACCAGGATCGAGGGGAAGTTTAAATCAAAAACTAAGACCAGTTCCTTGGTAGGAAACCAGGATCGAGGGGAAGTTTGTTTCCACAACTAAGACCAGTTCCTTGGTAGGAAACCAGGATCGAGGGGAAGTTTATTTCAAAAGAGACTGAGACCAGTTCTTGGTAGGAGACCAGGATCGAGGGGAAGTTTACCTTTTCTAAGCATCATTGCTTAGCTAAAGAAGATGAATGCGTAAGCTACCATTCATAACCACCATCAAAATTTCGGATATTCCGATATTTAATCCCCTTGCACCCCGAATGCCCGAACACCTTCGTCATTCATACCTTCGGGTCCAAGAAGATTAAATAGGGGCATCTGTAATACCCCAAATTTTGACCACTTAGATTTCCCATCATTGTGAAAATCATCATCACAATATGGATGAACCATCATGCTTCCTCAGTCTCCCCAAGGATGGGTGAGCATCCAATACAATCAAAATTAGGGTTTCAAGCCCTCTCTGAGTGCTTAGACAAAGGATCAATCAAGAAATGACATGATCTTCAACTTGTCTAATCTCTTAAATATCCACAATGGATCAAAAAGGACTCCCACTTCAAGGATTAAGCACAAGGTTGCTCCCTTCTAGGTGGATCAAGTATCAAGATCGACAGTATCACCAAATTAGGGTTTTGGTCGACCAGGGCCTCCAGATGGAAATTTTCATCTGGGCACAAGGCAATGATCCAAAACATGACCTAATATACTTCATGGAACCTTATGAACCCATGCATCAAGTCAATTTTGCCTCAGGGGATGCATTCATCAAAAATCAGGAATTAGGGTTTCTTGACCTAATTCACCCCTAAGTTGACTTTTGGGACAAACCATGAGCCAAGACCTCAAGACATGATTTAAGGGTCTCTAATATACCATATTGATCCATTTGGAACAATGGATTGATCCAAGAAGCTTGAGCAACAAGTCTCAATTTCATCTGCAAAACAATTAGGGTTTTAAGATAAAAGTCAACTGTAACTTTGACTTTTGACCAAGACATGCTCCCAAACCCTAATACATGTTTGAATATACCCTATGACACCCATGGAACATGTCCATCAAGTTTGATTTAGGTCAAGGACATGATTTCCTGAAGAATTACACAGTTTGGAATTCATCTGATAAAAAGTCAACTGTGCACAAAAGTCAACTTTGACTTTTTGAGATTTTTCACCAAAATGGATTTTTAACCCTAAAATGATGTTAATGTATGATTTGAATCATCATTCATCAAGAAAAATCAAGAAAAGTGAGATAACTTGTAAAAGGGGTAACCATAAAACTTAGAAATTTTTCTAAGTTAAAAATAAAGTGGCAAGGGTACCAACTTTGAAGGACCATAACTCCTAAACCACAAGGCCATTTTTTCTCATCCAAAGATGGATTTGTAGCCCTCATTATCACCTACAAAAACTTCAACTACAAGTCATTCCAATTCATTAAGGATTTTGAGTTATGGAGTGATCAAAGTGGTTGAAAAGTGAAAATGTCACTTTTTCCAACACTTAGTGAAATTTTCACTAAGTCAGATTCTGCCTCACTTTTTGCCAAATGTAGGAGGATTTTTCACTTGGAATCAAAAGAGATCAAAACCAAACTTGTTCAAACAGTTGTTGTATCATGTAAGAGCTTTCCAAAATGGCCAAGAACATTGCCAAATTCAACCTACACCATGAGATACAACATTGCCAAGTTGCCTTGCTGAAATCTGTCAAGGCAAGGCAGAATTTGCAACTTTGGTCGATTTGCCAAAATCAGCCAAATTCAATTACTCCTATCCACTTGGACACCTCAGAGGATTGAATCTAAAGGGGACAATCACTGAGCCAAGCCTCCAAAGTCCATGGAACAAGAAATAGCATGTTGAACCTAGAATGGCCAAAATAGGGACAAGACTTCAAATTTGGAATGAGGCATTCAATGGAACCATCAAGGTGGCATGGACTGAGCCATTCTCATCTGAAATCAGTCAAGACTTATCCAAGACCAAGGGGACCAAAGCTCTGTGCCCTAACCTCTAGTCAATGGCTAGAGGAGACTTGGATTTTCATTTGCCAACATTGGCCAAACCTACTTACCAGCTGCCATGCACTATTCCTTGCAAAACAAACTTGCTCTACTATAAATAGAGCTCAATTGTGGTCAGTTTGAGTACACCAAAGCCATCTAACAGATGCTTTCCTCAAAATCTCTTCTGTCACTCCAATTTTGCCTTCTAAGGCAAGTCACTATCGGGTTTTGAGTTTGAGGGCAATTCCAATCAAACCAATCACTCACACACCTCACATACATCACATATGAGCTGGTCAAACACTTAGATTACTTCTGAAACATCAATTTCATGAAATCACCAGCTGGTTGCTCAAGGTTTTAACCAAAGTGCAGCTGAGGTACCACAAAATGATCCAGCCAATTTCAATCAAATCCAACCATCCAAACACAATCCATAGGGTGTAGGGAAGCTGTTCAGATCATCACCACTCATCTGTAACACCTCCAAATCAAAAATAACTTTGAACTTGCTGTCACGACTTGGAGGTAAGCACATACTTGGTCATCTCTCAATCTATGCATATTTCCTCACACAATAATTTGGCCATATGTTCATAATCATGCATGGAATGTTTTCCCTCAATTAATTGCATTATTTGAATCGTGTATAAAAAATCCTAGCCTTCATGCAGAAATTAGGGTTCTTGAGGTCTCTTCGTGATTTCTTGTTGTATGTTTAATTTAAATGAAATTAAAGTACATAGACATGATCGTGAGGTTGAGACGAGCATAATGATATGTGGATTGCATGATATGATTACGTATTCATGGAGATTGGATAGAAAATGCAAATCTGAGGAACCAAGAACACGCGCGTGTTCTTCAGCTTGTTCTTGGCTCCATTTTTAGAAATTCAAATATTTGAATTTTGTGATTTTGTTTAATTGATTCAAAAATTAATTTCTCTCTGAGTTTTAATGATTTTGAGTTGATCCTTTTTTTAATAATTCACAAAAATGTTAAAATATTTTATTTTCACAAAAAATCCCAAAAATATTATTTATTTCATATAATTGATATTTTTGCAAAGAATAAATATTTTAATTATTTTTGACATTTTAAATATTTTTTCTACATTGATTTTGCAACTTTTAATGATTTCTAATTATTTTGTAGGTCAATACTTAATTTTTGAAGCATTAATCCAAGATCACAATTTGTTTTCCATGTGTTAAACAATTTTTGATCATTTTAATTGAATTTTTATTCAATTAAATACATTTTGAAAACAAATTAGGGTTTTGGATTAATTCAACCCTCATAAATCATTTTCAAAACTTCTTGGGCCTCTTGAGAGAGTGTAAGACCCATCCCCCCTTGTACAAAAACTTTTTGGGCCTCACTCATTGTATAAGTCCCTCTGTACAAGTAAACGGCGCGATCGTCGCCCGTTTAAAAATAAAAAAAAATCATCTGGGCCTCTCCTTGAGCTATAAGACCCATTCAAAACATTTTGGGCCTCTTGAGAGAGTGTAAGACCCATCCCCCCTTGTACAAAAAACTTTTTGGGCCTCACTCATTGTATAAGTCCCTCTGTACAAGTAAACGGCGCGATCGTCGCCCGTTTAAAAATAAAAATCATCTGGGCCTCTCCTTGAGCTATAAGACCCATTCAAAACACTTTGGGCCTCTATTAGAGTGTAAGACCCAATCCCCCTTTTAACCAAAAAATTTTGGGCCTCACTTATTGTATAAGTCCCTCTGCGTTAAAAGAAAACCTCGGCGCGATCGCCATTTTTAAACGAAAAATCATTTGGGCCTACCCTCGTGTTATAAGCCCCTCTCTTTTCTTTAAACCTTTTTTGGGCCTCTTGAGAGAGTGTAAGACCCATCCCTTTGTACAGAAAACCTTTTTGGGCCCCAGTCACTTGTATAAGTCCCGCTGTACAAAGTCAAACAGTGTGCTCACTGATAAAACCCTGGGCCTCTCCTTGAGTTGTAAGCCCCAAATCTTTCTTTTTCAAAGCACTTTCTCCTTTGATTTTGAGTATACTGTTGTTTTCAATCTTTCTTTGTTGAACAACTAACCAAACAACATGGAAGCACTACAACCGAGTAAGTGGTTATCGCTTTCATTTACTGCTTTCATATTATAAACTGTATTGTGGGGCTGCTCACTGTAAGTCTCCTTTCATAAACTCATATCTACTATGTAATAATAGTATAGATATTTCGAGTTTCCCCGGCAACTACGTCTAGAACTAGGTGACGCCTTTTCATTTATTCGTAGAAATAGACGCCTAGATCCCCAATAGGAGCACCAGATACAGTCTTCTCTTCGGCTGTCCTCCTTAGGAATCGTCAAGAAGCTCTACTCCCCAAGATGAATGTATTCTCCGTGAATGGGATCTTTGAGTTTCTTCCAAATTCTCGAACTTTCCTGACTTGATCTATTCCTTATGGATAGCTTGCCTTGAATGTCTCGGGGTTTGGGTACCCACTACGGTCATAATCTTGGACCTTAACTAAGGAACCCTCTTTAAAGGTTAAAAGTCGCTGGATAGTAAACCTCGCACGTTTACCAGTGGTTTTTATCTTTAAAAGAGTTATCTCTCCTAATGGAAAGGAGATGATAGACCCACGGGCTTCTTAAAAGCATCGGCCTCCTCTTGGGCATTATTCAAGGACACTACGGCTTCTTAGAAGTATTCACAGCCTCCTCTTAGGCTTCGTATATTGATCTCTTCCTTCGGGAATGATAGCCTCCTCTTGGGCTTCGTACAAGGACCCGTCGGCTTCTTAAAAGTTTCCAGCCTCCTCTTGGGCTTCGTACAAATTGTCCCGACGACCTCCTAGAGGTGTAGGAACAGAACCTAGTCATCCTCATAGAACAGTCCTTTCATAGAGTCTACTACTGTTTCTCAAAGCATAGTACAAAAGAAAAAAACTCTAGACTTGGACAGTCTAACTTCCTTGAGTCTCAAAGACATTCTCAAGTGACCCCTTCGTTAAATAGGATGGAAACCCGCAGACTCGGACAGTCTCAATACCCTTTGGATTTCCCGTTTCCTCAAAGAGAAGGAAATATCCCTGATCCTCAAATCAAATCCCTGAGTACAGTGTTGCTCATATAAGAACTGATTTTCTCTTTTAAAATCAGTATATTGGATCTGTCACTCAACTGAAACAAACCTTTAGCCTCCATCTCGGGCTTCGTACGAGATACAAAAACACTCTCTTGTCGAGTATCAAAGACTCTCTTGTTGAGTCAAACTTTTAGCCTCTATCTCGGGCTTTGTACGAGACACAAAGACTCCCTCGTAGAGTCAAACAAACAATAGCCTCTATCTCGGGCTTCGTACGAGACACAAAGACTTTATCGTCGGGTCAAAAACTTTTAGCCTCTCTCTCGGGCTTTGTACGAGACATAAAATAGCCTCCTCTTAGGCTTTGTATAATGATTTTCCTAGCGGAAATTAGCCTCCTCTTAGGCTTTTGTATAAGAAAACCACTGGTTGATCCAATCAACCTTTTAGCATCAAAGCTGTGCCTCGTTCACGGTACACAAACATCAACGACTCCTTTCCTTTCATCTAATCGCTGTAAGCGGCAAGCCTCTGGATCATCTATATCCATGCCACTGTTCCTCTTTTAGCATGAGAAACTCCTAAGGAAAGATGGCATTGCTCTACACTGAGTTAAAGTCTTCTCCTTCAGGTTAAAACCCTTTCTTCGGAAATTATGGCATTGCTCGGATCCGCGTATCCCAGTTAAAGTAATTCTCCTTCCCCCTCTTTAGAGATGACAAATTCTCTCTAAAGTCGAGGTCTTTCATCTTCACGTCTTGGGCTTTGAACAAGACACAAATAGACCTTTCAGCTTCACATCTTGGGCTTTGAACAAGATACAAACCACCTTTCACTTCACGTCTTGGGCTTTAAACAAGACACCAAAACACCAAAAACACCCATTTCCTCCCATAGAATAGGAGGAACTACGAACGCTCTGATTTCCCTGTTTTGGTAAACGGGAATACGTAGGCATAAGATCGAAAGAAAAGATCTTAGCGAGCGCAATCAACAAAAAACTCAAATCCCATATCTCCATTAATCAAAAGCAGTAATTCAAACGCATCAGTCCTAACATCCTAATCCTTGTTCCCCGCCAGAAACCTTCTGCCCAGGTAAGAAAGAAAGAAAACTGTATTGGCAAAAATACAAATAACCAGTACAAAGGCCCCCCCACATTGATAGCATCCGTAACCTAACAGACCGCTGTTTAAACTCAGTATGCAAAGCAGGGTTAATTGGAGACATCTATTTCCCTTCCTTATTCAGCTAACAATAGGATAAAAAATGAATCGACCTGTAGTCAAAGCTCAAACCGCAGAGAGCGACCATCGCTTAAGAACCGCGTCCAAAATCGCTTGCTAGAAGTCTTAACCTCGCGGCATGAACTTCCCATCGCGAGCTGGGTGTTCTGCCTACATGGTACGGCGACGATGGGGCTCGATTGAGGTGTCCTCGTCGGATCAATGGTCTTCGCGCATACACAATGCGACCTTGATTATTATGTTTAAGAGGGGTGTCGCACTTGTACTTTAGAGCGCCCCCGTAGTCGCGACGTTGGGGTGTCGCGGGCAGTGTCTAACTGTAGTATTGGTTGAGTTTCTCAGCATTCCATGGTCGAGCAAGTTCCTCCCCGCACAGATTTTCGAGGAAGTAGGCTCCTGTCCCTGTCTTTCCGCTGACGCGGCACGGGCCCTCCTAGTTCGCGGCGAGCTTACCTTCCCGCGAATCTTTCTGGTTCCTTCGTAGGACGAGGGTGCCTACTTGAAAATCACGCTTAACAACTTTGCTGTTATAGCGTAAAGTAATTTTTTGTTTGAGTGAGGCTTCCTGTAGGGAGTCCCCCGTTCTTGTCTCTTCGACGAATTCGAGTTCTTCCCTTAGGGCCTCGTTGTTTGCCCCCTCTTCGAAGGGAGCTTCTGTCCTCCTTGAGGGTTCCCTGACTGTGAGGGAAGATTCTCTCTATGTACTTGATTTTAATGATGTCAAAACTATCATGATTAGAATATAGAGATTCTAGTGATAAACGTCATATGAAATGCTCATTAAGTGGTCTAAGAGTGTTTGATCATGATTAGTAGATGGTCTAGATTCATTAGATATGTTTTAACACTTTTAGGAAACTCAAAAATGGATTTTTGCATGTTCCAAGGGTATGAGTCGACTCACAACCCTGCATTGTTCGACCTAAACGTCTGCCATATGTTAGTATAATCAGCGGGAGTGCTCGCGTCGACCTACCGGTCGACTCACTTATTCTGCATTTGTGTTTGCCCAAAACTGGGAGCTATGAGTTGACTCATAGCCTGCTTCGGTCGACGCATAACCTGCAGTTTTGGGCAGTGAACGCCCGACATTGCTCAGGTCGACTATACTATATGTATAGGTCGACCGCTCGCTGAATGTGACCAGAATTTTATTGTGTTATTCATTTCAAAATTCGGTTATTTCAATTGTATTGTCTAGGATAGTATATATATCATTTTAGCTCATTTTTTACACAACAAGAAACGTGAAAATTTATGCATTTCTCTTCATCTTCATCTTCAACATTGAGTGAACAAACAATTACACATAACAATCTTTGTTTGAGTTGTTCATTGTTTTAAGGTGATAATGTTCAGATTTTGAGAGCACGTGATCTTCATTTCTGAGTTGAGATTTTGGTAGGTGTTTCTTGAATAAAACCCTAGGTTTTCTCCTCCAAGAATTGGGAAGATTTATGGGGTTTTTGCACAAACCGTTTCATTCTACAGGGATTCAGTCGGGCGAAGGTAACAGGCGATTGGAGCAATTGTTCAGTTTAGTAGCTGTAATTGGAGGATCATAGAAGAGAGGTTTGGGTTTGAAGTTTGGTAGATTACAATTGATCGAGTGAAGGTAACCGAAGAACGGAGGTTTTTTTGGTTTAGTAGCGTGGGACGATAATTGGATCAACCATATTCGAAGGACTTGATTCATCTTGAATCAAGGGAAGATAAAATTCTGCATCAACGATCGAAGACGTTCGAGGGTTTGGATGTTCATAGTTTTCTCTTGTAATAAACAATTTGCAACAGCTACATATATATATATATATATATATATATATATATATATATATATATATATATATATATATATCTCAATTCCAATTGTGGAATTGGGGGCAGAGGTACCCAAAGCGAGGACGATTGGGGAATTGCCTAATCAAATCTCGTTTGTTCTCTCTTTCCCTTAACTCTTTTACATTTCAGTTTGTTCGAATTTGTGAAGTCGCAAGTTATTGAAATTTATGTCGTAGAGTAATTGTAAGCTGATAAACTGTTTTGTTAAATTGATACAATTCCTTGAATTGTATCTTGGAGCAGCTTTACATTACCCTCCATAGAAATTCTGCACTTATTGTGTTTACGCACACTATGTGTTTGATAATTTGTTTCAAAGCAAATTTTGAACAGGTTGTCTTAAATTGCTTATCACTTTACCTCATTGGATTGGAATAAACATCAAGCAAGTGATATTTTGTTGACTGCATTTTTTAAGTGTAGTAATCAAACTGAATTTTTCTCTTCCATACTCATTCTCGATATATCCGTGCATATCCGATCCTTTTAGTAGAAGGTTCGTTGTAGACGTTCTATCCAGTGGTAGCTTCCGTTAAACAATTATTTAAAACTAAAAATTTCAAAACCATTTGCGTGTAAAACTCAAGGGATCTATTCAACCCCCCTTCTAGATCCATAGCCATCGTCTAACACTGACCTCCACAGGGATCACTACTTCCGTTTCGTAGGTCAGGCGAAAGGGAGTCTCCCCGGTAGTGGAATGTGGGGTTGTTCGGTAGGCTCAGAGGACACTGTGGAGTTCTTCGACCCACCTTTGTTTGGCCTCGCCGAGCCGACGTTTCAATCCTCGAAGGATCACCCTATTTGCTGCTCCGGCCTGCCCGTTTGTTTGTGGGTACTCGACCGACGTGAAGTGCTGCTTCGTGCCTAATTTGGCGACGAAGTCTTGGAAGCTCTTGTCAGTGAATTGTGTCCCATTGTCGGTGACGATTGCCTGGGGAAGGCCGAACCGAGCGAGGATGTTCCTCTTGTAGAAACGGAGTATGTTGAAGGCTGTGATCTTGGCCAAGGCTTCCGCCTCGATCCACTTCGTGAAATAGTCCACTCCGATGATAAGGTATTTATTCTGGTATGAACCCACGACGAAAGGCCCAAGGATGTCCATTCCCCACCACGCAAATGGCCACGGAGATGAGAGCGTTTTGAGCTCATTGGGGGGAGCAGGGTACATCTCCCCGTGTCATTGGCATCTATCGCACTTCTTAACGTGCTCATTGGCGTCGTGTTGCATAGTGGGGCAGTAATACCCCGCCCGAAGTGCTTTGCGAGCTAAAGATCGTCCACCAAGGTGTTGGGCGTTGATGCCCTCGTGAATCTTTTTGAGGATACCGGGGACCTTGTTCCTTTTGACGCACCGGAGAAGGGGGATTGAAAATCCTTGGTGGTATAATTTATCCTCGACTATCGTGTATGAACACGCTCGTCGTTTGACCATCCCCGCATCCTTGGGATCTTCAGGGAGCTTGCCCGTCATTAGATATTCGTACACCGGTGTCATCCAACAATTGGCTTCCCCGATAGCATTTACATCTGTCGTTGGAGTGGGCTTGTTGATGCTCGGATGAGAGAGTACTTCCTAGATGACTGACTTGTTCCCTCCTTTCTTCTTTGTGCTAGCCAGTTTAGACAGGAAGTCTGCCCGGTTGTTGTGCTCGCGCGGGATGTTGGTCACCTCCGTGGAGACGAAACTCTTCATTTTTTCCATTACTAAGGTTAAGTATTCGATAAGGCAATCGTTCTTGGCCTGGTACTCTCCTCGGACCTGGGAGGCCACGAGTTGGGAATCATAAAAATCTTGACTTCCTTGGCCCCGAGGTCCTCGGCCAAACGTAGCCCAGCGAGGAAAGCCTCGTATCCCGCCTGGTTGTTCGACGTCGGGAAGGATAACTCAAGGGATACTTCGATCAAGATGCCTTCCTCGTTCTTGAGGATGATGCCCGCCCCGCTTCCTTTCGAGTTGGATTTCCCGTCGACATAGATTGTCCACCTTTGGGCTCCGTTGGTCGAGGGTTCAGGGATGGTCATTTCAGCCATGAAGTCGGCCAGCACTTGAGATTTCAAGGCTTTCCTTCCTTTGTATTAGACGTCGGACTCGGCGAGTTCCAACGACCACCTGAGCATTCTTCTTGCCATGTCTGGTCGACCGAGGAGTTGCGTTATTGGCTGCTCGGTTCTTACCACGATCGTGTAGGCCAGGAAGTAATGGCGAAGTCTTTGAGCTGCGGTGATGAGGGCCAAGGCGACCTTTTTGATCTGATGATACCTGATATCGGGGCCCTGGAGGGCTTTACTGGTGAAGTAAATCGGTTTCTACCCGTCGGGAGTTTCTCGGATAAGGACAACGCTGACCGCTTCTTCCGTGATGGCGAGATACAAGAAGAGCGTCTCCCCGTTCTATTGTCGTGAGAGGACCGGGGGTTGTGATAGCACCTATTTGAGATGGAGGAGCGCCTGCTCGCACTCCTCGCTCCATTCGAAAGTGGCCTTTTGGCAAAGAAGTTTGAAAAATGGGAGTGCATATTTGGCTGATTTGGCGACGAAGCGGGAGAGGGCGGTTAGCATCCCGTTCATCGATTGTATGGATTTCTTCGAGTCTGGGGTGGGTATCTCAGAGAAGGCCCTACACTTGTCGGGGTTTGCCTCGATTCCTCTCTCTGTGAGGTAGAAACCAAGGAATTTACCTGCCCGAACGCCGAAAGTGCACTTGTCGGGGTTGAATCTCATACGACATCTCCTCGCTATGTCGAACACTTTTTTGAGATGAGCCGCGTGGTTGAGTTCTGCCGTGGACTTGACGATCATGTCGTCCATGTAAACCTCGAGCATATCGCCGATCTCTTCCCGAAAGACTTTGTTCATCATCCGCTGGTAGGTTGCGCCGACGTTCTTTAGGCCGAAAGGCATTACGTTGTAATAGTAGTTGCTCGACTCGGTCTTGAAGACGGTATGCTGCTTGTCGGCCTTGTCCATGGGGATTTGGTTGTACCCCGAGTAAGCGTCCATGAAGGACAACAGCTTAAAACCTGCAGAATTATCGACCAGCTGGTCGATGTTAGGCAAAGGGTAAGAATCTTTCGGGCATGCTCGGTTAAGGTCGGTATAATCGACACACATCCTCCATTTTCCATTATTTTTCTTAACGAGTACAACGTTGGACAGCCAAGTGGTGTACTTGACTTCCGAAATGCAATTTGCCTCTAGGAAGTCTTTTACAGGTTTTTCAGTAGCCTCCGTTTTCTTCGGAGACTGCCTACGCCTACGTTGAGCTACGACCCTAACAGCCGGGTCTACATTCAGTTGATGACAAGCCACCTCGGGGTCGAGACCGGGCATTTCTGAAGCACTCCAGGCGAACAGGTCAGAATTCTCGCGGAGGCAGACCTTTAGCTGCTTCTTCGCCAGGTCGGGGAGTCCAGAACCGATCTTTACGCTTCGGTCGAGGTCGTCTCCGAGGGTCACCAGCTCGAAGTCTCCGTCTGGGACGGGGCGCGTTGGGTAGATAGGCTGCCCGCTGCCTTCAGCTGAGAAGTTATCACCTGCGGCTTCATCTGGACCCTATTCCCCAGGGAACCTACTGTCAAGGTCGACAGCGTTGACGGGCGGGAGTGGCATCTGCTCCGTGTCCGAAGATATCTTAGCTTGGTTCTTGGGCTTGGGACCAATGATGTTCAAACCCTTTATGGCAGTATCGAAGCATCTTCTGGCCGCCTCGATGTCCCCGTGCATGGTGACCACACGACCTCTGGTGGTGTAGTACTTCATCTTTAGGTGGACCGTTGAAGGCACCGTAGTAAGTTCGACCAGGGTGGTCCTCCCCAAGATGCAGTTATAGAGGGAAGGACAGTCGACCACCAGGTAACGGGTCTTGATCTGTCGGGAAGTGTCGTCGTTCCCGAAAGTGACCACCAGCTCGACGTAACCCCACGGCCTGGTGGTGGTGCCGTTGAACCCTTGCAAATCTGAGCCCACGTACGGGGTCAGGTGTCTTTCGGCGAGCTGGAGGGTGCTGAAGAGGTGAGAGTACATTATGTCCACCGAGCTGCCCTGGTCGACCGGGATCCTGCAGACGTCGAAGATGGCCATCTGCGCTCGAATCGGGAGGGGAATAGTTGAATTTGGCGCTCCTCCGGGCAACTCCTCGAGGTAGAAGGTGATTGGGTTTGACCTCCCTTGCACCTTGTCGAGGGTGGTGGTCTTCGCAGATTTAGCTAACTCCAGCTCGTCAAACTTCCTCTTTATTGATCCAACGGAGACCTTTTCGGGGCCCCCGACCGATATAACCATCGTCTTGGGGAAGCTCTCCCACGTGCTATGGGTCGGGGAAGCTTCTCCAAAAGTTACAGACAACCTCTGCGTTCTCGATTCCCTCAGGAATGCAGAAATCCTCAGGTCGAGTAATGCTGAGGGCGACCTAAAGTCGATTCTCCCCGTCTGAATGGGTCGTATCCTCAACGCTCTGGGCGTCCCGGTTATCTGCTCGCGGGGGGTCATTCTTCTGGGCGTACTTCTTCAGATGGCCCTTCTTGATCAAGATTTCGATTGCATCCTTGAGGTGGATGCAATCTTCGGTGACGTGTCCGTGGCTGCGGTGGAACCTGCAGTATTTGCACTTGCCAGTGTTTGGTTTGGGAGCCATCGGTTTGGGAAAACGGACGCTCCCCTTTTGAAACTCCGAGCGGTTGCATTCGGAGAATATTCGTGAGTGGGTCGCGTTAAGTGGAGTGTAATCCGAGAACATACCACTAGGACCGCGGGAGTCCCGGGGTTGGTTGTCCCTCCTCCTCTCTCCTCCACATTGCAGTGGAGGAGAGCCTTCATCTATGTGGCTGCGGGAGCCTTCTCGTCATCGCAAGTCGAGGGCCAGCTGGGCGGCCTGTGACTCCTCGAACTCGATGTAAGACTGAGCTCGAATGAGTAAATCTTCCAAGTCTATGGGCTTATGAATGCCCACGGTCTTGGTGAAGTCAGTTCCAGGGCGCAATCCCTTCGCGATCAGGAACTTCTTCATCTCATCGGTCTCGTGGACCTCGACAGCTTCTCGGTTGAAACTCTCGATATAATTTCAGAGAGATTCGTTATGTCCCTAGAAGATGGCCTCGAGGGACACCACCGTCTTCAGATGTCGGAGCGAAGTTGTAAAATGTCTGGAAAACCGCTGCTTGAACTGTTTCCAGGAAGTGATGGACTCTGGAGCAAGCCGTTTGTACCATGTCATGCCCCCTTTCCAGAGAGTCGTATGGAAGAGCCTGCACTTAATGGCTCCTCGTACGTTCCTAAAGTCGAGCATCGCTTCGAAGCTCTCAATATGGTCGTCAGGGTTAGCCGTGTCGTCATAGGTGTAGCGAGCGATTTTGGACACGGTTCTTAAGCGCTGGTTGCTCTCTGCGGTTTGAGCTTTAAACTACAGGTCGATTCATTTTTTATCCTATTGTGAGCTGAATAAGGAAGGGAAATAGATGTCTCCAATTAACCCTGCTTGCATACTGATTTTAAACAGCGGTCTGTTAGGTTACGGATGCTATCAATGTGGGGGGCCTTTGTACTGGTTATTCGTATTTCGCCAATACAGGTTTCTTTCTTTCTAGGGCTTAATGTTTCTGGTGGGGAATAAGGATTAGGATGTTAGGACTGATGCTTTTGAATTACTGCTTTTAATTGACTGAGATATGGGATTTGGGTTTTTTGTTGATTGCGCTCACTAAGATCTTTTCTTTCGATCTTATGCCTACATATTCCCGTTTACCGAAACAGGGAAATCAGAGCGTTCGTAGTTCCTCCTATTCTATGGGAGGAAATGGTGTTTTGGTGTCTTGTTCAAAGCCCAAGACGTGAAGCGAAAGGTGATTTGTATCTTGTTCAAAGCCCAAGATGTGAAGCTAAAAGGTCTATTTGTGTCTTGTTCAAAGCCCAAGACGTGAAGCTAAAAGGTCTATTTGTGTCTTGTTCAAAGCCCAAGACGTGAAGCTGAAAGACCTCGGCTTTAGAGAGAATTTGTCATCTCTAAAGAGGGGAGAAGGAGAATTACTTTAACTGGGATACGCGGATCCGAGGAATGCCATAATTTCCGAAGAAAGGGTTTTAACCTGAAGGAGAAGACTTTAACTCAGTGTAGAGTAATGCCATCTTTCCTTAGGAATTTCTCATGCTAAAAGAGGGACAGTGGCATAGATGTAGATGATCCAGAGGCTTGCCGCTTACAGCGATTAGATGAAAGGGAAAGGAGTTGTTGATGTTTGTATACTGTGAACGAGGCACAGCTTTGATGCTAAAAGGTCGATTGGATCAACCAGTGGTTTTCTTATACAAAGCCTAAGAGGAGGCTAATTTCCGCTAGGAAAATCATTATACAAAGCCTAAGAGGAGGCTATTTTGTGTCTCGTACAAAGCCCGAGAGAGAGGCTAAAAGTTTTTGACCCAGTGGGGCATATCGTTATACAAAGCCTAAGAGGAGGCTAGCAAAGAGTTGACTCAGTTTAAGGAATTTGTATCTCGTACGAGGCCCGAGATGGAGGCAAAAAGGGGTGATTGACTCAACGAGGGAATCTTTTGTGTCTCATACAAAGCCTGAGAGAGAGGCGAAAAGGTTGTTTTGACTCCACTGGGGAGAATTTTGGTATCTCGTACGACGCCCGAGATGGAGGCTATTGTAACTATTTCAGTTGAGTGACAGATCCAATATACTGATTTAAAAGAGAAAATCAGTTCTTATATAAGCAACACTGTACTCAGGGATTTATTTTGAGGATCAGGGATATTTCCTTCTCTTTGAGGAAACGGGAAATCCAAAGGGTATCGAGACTATCTGAGTCTGCGGGTTTTCTTCCTATTTAACGAAGGGTGCTTGAGAATGTCTTTGAGACTCAAGGAAGTTAGACTGTCCGTGTCTAGAGTTTTATCTTTTGTACTATGCTTCGAGAAACAGTAGTAGACTCTACGAAAGGACTGTTCTATGAAGATGACTAAGTTCTATTCTTATACCTCTAGGAGGTCGTCGGGACAATTTGTACGAAGCCCAAGAGGAGGCTGGAAACTTTTAAGAAGCCGACGGGTCCTTGTACGAAGCCCAAGAGGAGGCTATCATTCCCGAAGGAAGAGATCATTATACGAAGCCTAAGAGGAGGCTGTTAATACTTCTAAGAAGCCGTAGGGTCCTTGAATAATACCCAAGAGGAGGCCGATGCTTTTAAGAAGCCCGTGGGTCTATCATCTCCTTTCCATTAGGAGAGATAACTCTTTTAAAGATAAAAACCACTGGTAAACGTGCAAGGTTTACTATCCAGCGACTTTTAACTTTTAAAGAGGGTTCCTTAGTTAAGGTCCAAGATCATGACCGTAGTGGGTACCCAAACCCCGAGACATTCAAGGCAAGCTATCCACAAGGAATAGATCAAGTCAGGAAAGTTCGAGAATTGGGAATAAACTCAAAAATGCCATTCACGGAGAATACATTCATCTTGGGGAGTAGAGCTTCTTGACGATTCCTAAGGAGGACAGCCGAAGAGAAGACTGTATCTGGTGCTCCTATTGGGGATCTAGGCGTCTATTTCTACGAATAAATGAAACGGCGTCACCTAGTTCTAGACGTAGTTGCCGGGGAAACTCGAAATATCTATAATATTATTACACAGTAGATATGAGTTTATGAAAGGAGACTTACAGTGAGCAGCCCCACAATACAGTTTATAATATGAAAGCAGTAAATGAAAGCGATAACCACTTACTCGGTTGTAGTGCTTCCATGTTGTTTGGTTAGTTGTTCAACAAAGAAAGATTAAAAACAACAGTATATTCAAAATCAAAGGAGAAAGTGCTTTAAAAAAGAAAGATCTGGGGCTTACAGCTCAAGGAGAGGCCCAGGGTTTTATCAGTGAGCACACTGTTTGACTTTGTACAGCGGGACTTATACAAGTGACTGGGGCCCAAAAAGGTTTTCTGTACTAAGGGATGGGTCTTACACTTTCTCAAGAGGCCCAAAAAGGTTTAAAGAAAAAAGAGTGGGGCTTATAACACGAGGGTAGGCCCAAATGATTTTTAGTTTAAAAATGGCGATCGCGCCGAGGTTTTCTTTTAGCGCAGAGGGACTTATACAATAAGTGAGGCCCAAAATTGTTTTGGTTAAAAGGGGGATTGGGTCTTACACTCTAATAGAGGCCCAAAGTGTTTTGAAGAAAAATAAATGGGTCTTACTACTCGAGGGTAGGCCCAGATGATTTTTGAAAAGGCGACGATCGCGCCGTTTGTTTTTTGACGGTATCGGGACTTATACAATAAGTGAGGCCCAAAGATGATTTGGTCAAAAAAAAGGATTGAGTCTTACACTCTAATAGAGGCCCAAAGTGTTTTGAAAATGATTTATGAGGGTTGAAAATGATTTGTGATCTTGGATTAATGCTTCAAAAATTAAGTATTGACCTACAAAATAATTAGAAAGCATTAAAAGTTGCAAAATCAATGTAGAAAAAATATTTAAAATGCCAAAAACAATTAAAATATTAATTCTTTACAAAAATATCAATTATATGAAATAAATAATATTTTTGGGATTTTTTGATAAAATAAAATATTTTAACATTTTTGTGAATTATTAAAAAAAGAATCAACTCAAAATCATTAAAACTCAGAGAGAAATTAATTTTTGAATCAATTAAACAAAATCACAAAATTCAAATATTCAAATATATGAAAATGGCGCCAAGAACAACACCAAGAACACGCGCGTTTTTTCAGTTTGCCCAGATTTGTATTTTCCATCCAATCTCACTGAATACGTAATTATAACATGCAATCCACATATCATTATGCTCGCCTCAACCTCACGATCATGTCTATGTACTTTAATTTCATTTAAATTAAACATACAACAAGAAATCACGAAGAGACCTCAAGAACCCTAATTTCTGCATGAAGGCTAGGATTTTTGATACACGATTCAAACAATGCAATTAATTGAGGGAAAACATTCCATGCATGATTATGAACATATGGCCAAATTATTGTGCGAGGAAATATGCATAGATTGAGAGATGACCAAGTATGTGCTTACCTCCAAGTCGTGACAGCAAGAGCAGATGTGATTTTGAGTTGGAGGTGTTACAGACAAGTTGTGATGATCTGGACAACTTCCCTACACCATATGGAGTGTGTTTGAACACTTGGATTGAATTGAAATGGACTGGATCAGTTTATGGCATCTCAACTGCACCTTGTTTGAAAATTTGAGCAACCACCTGGTGATTTCATGAAATTGATGTTTCAGAAGTTATGTGAGTGTTTGATCAGCTCATATGTGATGTATGTGAGGTGTGTGAGTGATTGGTTTGTGCAGAATTGCTCTCAAACTCAAAACCCGATAGCTACCTTGCTAAGAAAGGCATTTTTGCCAAGAGAAAGAGATTTTGAGGAAAGCATCTGTTAGATGGCTTTGGTGTACTTAAACTGACCACAATTGAGCTCTATTTATAGTAGAGCAAGTTTGTTTTGCAAGGAATAATGCATGGCAGCTGGTAAGTAGGTTTCCTCAATGTTGGCCAATGGAAATGAAAGTCTCCTCTAGCCATTGACTAGAGGTTAGGGCACAGAGCTTTGGTCCCCTTGGTCTTGGATAAGTCTTGACTGATTTCAGATGAGAATGGCTCAGTCCATGCCACCTTGATGGTTCCATTGAATGCCTCATTCCAAATTTGAAGTCTTGTCCCTATTTTGGCCATTCTAGGTTCAACATGCTATTCTTTGTTCCTTGGACCTTGGAGGCTTGGCTCTGTGATTGTCCCCTTTGGATTCAATCCTCTGAGGTGTCCAAGTGGATTGGAGCAATTACAATTGGCTGATTTTGGCAAATCGAGCCAAAGTGCAAATTCTGCCTTGCTTTGACAGATTTCAGCAAGGCAACTTGCCAATGTTGTATCTCATGATGTAGGTTGAATTTGGCAATGTTCTTGGCCATTTTGGAAAGCCCTTACATGATACAACAACTGTTTGAACAAGTTTGGTTTTGATCTCTTTTGATTCCAAGTGAAAAATCCCCCTACATTTGGCAAAAAGTGAAGGCAAATCTGACTTAGTGAAAATTTCACTAAGTGTTGGATAAAGTGACATTTTCACTTTTCAGCCACTTTGATCACTCCATAACTCAAAATCCTTAATGAATTGGAATGACTTGTAGTTGAAGTTTTTGTAGGTGATAATGAGGGCTACAAATCCATCTTTGGATGAGAAAAAATGTTCTTGTGGTTTAGGAGTTATGGTCCTCCAAAGTTGGTACCTTTGCCACTTTATTTTTAACTTAGAAAAATTTCTAAGTTTTATGGTTACCCCTTTTACAAGTTATCTCACTTTTCTTGATTTTTCTTGATGAATGATGATTCAAATCATACATTAACATCATTTTAGGGTTAAAAATCCATTTTGGTGAAAAATCTCAAAAAGTCAAAGTTGACTTTTGTGCACAGTTGACTTTTTATCAAATGAATTCCAAACTGTGCAATTCTTCCGGAAATCATGTCCTTGACCTAAATCAAACTTGATGGACATGTTCCATGGGTGTCATAGGGTATATTCAATCATGTATTAGGGTTTGGGAGCATGTCTTGGTCAAAAGTCAAAGTTACAGTTGACTTTTCCCTTAAAACCCTAATTGTGGTGCAGATGAAATTGAGACTTGTTGCTCAAGCTTCTTGGATCAATCCATTGTTCCAAAGGGATCAATATGGTGTATTAGAGACCCTCAAATCATCTCTTGAGGTCTTGGCTCATGGTTTATCCCAAAAGTCAACTTAGGGGTGAATTAGGTCAAGAAACCCTAATTCCCGATTTTTTATGAATGCATCCCTTGAGGCAAAATTGACTTGATGCATGGGTTCATGAGGTTCCATGAAGTATATTAGGTCATGTTTTGGATCATTGCCTTGTGCCCAGATGAAAATTTCCATCTGGAGGCCCTGGTCGACCAAAACCCTAATTTGGTGACACTGTCGATCTTGAGACTTGATCCACCTAGAAGGGAGCAGCCTTGTGCTTAATCCTTGAAGTGGGAGTCCTTTTTGATCCATTGTGGATGTTTAAGAGATTAGACAAGTTGAAGATCATGTCATTTCTTGATTGATCCTTTGTCTAAGCACTCAGAGAGGGCTTGAAACCCTAATTTTGATTGTAGTGGATGCTCACCCATCTTTGGGGAGACTGACAAGGCATGATGGTTCATCCATATTGTGATGATGATTTTCACAATGATGGGAAATCTAAGTGGTCAAAATTTGGGGTATTACAGATGCGTTCCATCGTGTGGCCATCAGCCGGCCGCGTGTCCCTTTTATTATTTTTTTTCTGATTTTATTTTGCTGATTGCATGCATATGACCCCATAACAATTACCGTGTGCTAGTCAACCCATGCCAATCATCTTGCGTAATTGTGAAATGTTTGACCGTGCTTCATCCGTCTGATTCATCTTGTGGCTATCAGTGGGACAACACATTAAAATAACCACGTGCACCTCACATGGCATGTGCATCGTATGTCTGATAATTGTGTGTACGTGTGCATATCATTCTTACCACGTGCGTTTTGATCTAAACCGCTGATCTGCAATACCTTTTGATTGTGCTGACCAAATAATGGACGTAGGATTGATCTAAAGGCAGGTATGAGTCAACTGGGTTGACTGAAGCCCATGTACACCTTTTATTTTTATTTTCGTTCTGATGGATTTTTGCACGCTGGGCCTTCTATCTGCGCCCTCATCCCTTAGCCCATCATCATTCTCAACAGGTTTGGACTACTAAACGCACCCCATGCCATTTATTTCTTTTTTATTTTTTAATTTTAATTATCATATTTCATTTTTAATTTTTTAAAAATACATAATTGCATAAAAAAATCCCAATAAAATTCATGCACCATTTCTATTATTTTATAAAAATTTTACAAATTTTATTTTTATTTTTATTTAATTTTTCATCATCTAAATTTATTATTTAGTCAATTTTCTTTTTGAATTATCCATATAATGCATACCTAATTTTGTTTATTTTATTTCTCTGCATCCGTAAATTATTTTTAATCCGTTCCTTTTGCTTTCATTCACTAACATTCTAAAATGCATTAAAATATTTTTCTTTCATTTTTAAATTTATTTCATATTGCATTTTGGTCCTTCCCTTTGGCACATTGATCCCTACTTCTCACCTGAGCTTTGCCCATTTGTTTGAATGACTAACACTTTGAATTTTTGCAGGAATTTTTGATGTGTTGTTTGTCTCTGGCTGAGGAACCTTGATATTTAATTTGGGAATTTTGGGAGTTATTTCTCCAATTGTTTGATTTATTTTCACTTGAGATCTGCTTATATGTGTATTTCTGATGATGCCTAAGTCCTTGTTTGAAAGGCACCTGTGCCATTTGCTTTGGGGTTGTTTCTTAGATTTATGAATTCATGTTTGGATTATTATTACTATTGTTTGCCATTGTTTGATTTTCACTTGCCTTGATATTAATTATGTCTGTTTCGTACTAACCTTTTATGCAGGGACTAAGGTAAGTTCTTTAAGGGTATGGATAAGTATCCATGGTCACCCTTACTCTTTCCTTCTCTCATCCTCTTCCTTTAGGATCTAGGTTGTCGTCAAACCCCACTAACCGTAGGTCGCCCATGCATGATAACTTTAGGATTCATAGTCCCCCTTAGAGTTACCCTTGTGACTTCTCTCTTCTCATCTCAAATTTCTTTAAAACACTTAATAAGAATAAAGTGTATTGTGCACGAGCTTTAAGTGTGGGGAATGAGAAATGAGAGGCTACCTCTCATCTTTCTAGAGTGCTTAGCGAGCGTCCTGTCTTGGGACGACACATTAAGTATTCGCCCCTGTGCCCTAGACTTTGGTGCAATGCAACTTAGGAACTAACTTGAGCCATTTCTGTCCTAAAAAACACAAACCAACTTCAAACATTTTTGTCCTTCGGGATTTTCAAACTAAAGGTTATTTTTAAAAAGGGCACGTTACCTTCCGTCTGAGTCGCAAACAGGCATCGACCCTAACTGCCGGACGCGAACTTAACGTTGCTCATAAAAAACACAAAAAGAACTTGGTCCGAACTACGTTGACTCTGAATTCCCCATTGCACAAAGGGGGTACGTAGGCCTAGGACGTTGACGTCCTACCGAGTCTGTCTTTGTTTTCCCCTCTCCGTTTTAGTACAGCCCTAAATGATAGTATAACTTACCCTTAGAATAGACAACAAGCGTGGATCCCATCGAGTACGATGGACGCGTGGGGTGCTAGCACCTTCCCCTCGCGTAACCGACTCCCGAAACCAGGCAATGGTTGCGATGACCATTCCTTTCCCTCTTCCTCAGGTTTATGCGGTGTTCCCTTTCCCTCTCTTGGGATAAATTTACACGGCTGGCGACTCTGTTTTTCGCGCCACTCTCGCGTTTGTACCTGGATGAAAATCCTGGGAGCGACAGCTGGCGACTCTGCTGGGGACCTGGTTGACCTATGCTGGTCCATCCCTAAGCGAGTCAATCCTAGCGCTTGCTTGTCTTTGTTCTCTTTGGGTGTTTTGTTTTTGTTTTGCTTTATGTGTTGTATTTTATTTTTATTTTTACCGCATTTTCTGCATTTCATTTTTTTATTATTACTGTCATGCTACTGTGCTGTGCTGGCTGTTCTTTGTTTTGCAGGTTGGGTGGGGCTGAGAGCTAAGCCCAATACCCAGGCTTGAGTATACCCTAAGACTAGAGTGGAAAGTAGTGGGACCTACGTGCCCGCTTGGTACGTTTGTGTGTTCACGAAATTCACAACCAGACGAGGCTATCTTGGGACGCATTCTAACGTGTGTGTCTTGCGCATGTTGGGGTGTTGATCTAGAGAGCTGTCGACTCTGGTGACCGATCATTGAGGACCTTAGTGGAAACATCCCTCTTTAGTGGTGACAGTGGCAGACCACATCCTGTGGCAAACCCATTCGCACCCGAGGGCCCGCTTTGGAACTCGCATAGGATGGCCCCTACGTTTTGAAGAGAATCAGTGGAGGCACTCCTCGATTGACGATAGTACTGTACCCCGAGGGATGAATGTACTATTGTTTCTCGACCTCAGTGCCAAAGCTGAGGACCTTTCGCTTTGGAGAATCAGTTGAGGCCTCCTAGATTGATGATGATGCCAAACCAGAAATGGTGAACGTATCATCATTTCTCGACCTGAGAGCCCGGGATACTGAACATCCTAGTACCCACATGTGAAAGGGAATGAGCGTTTGCAGGATTGCAGGTAACCGAAACCTTCAACCTACCCTATTTTCTGGATTTCTCATCAATGTCTGATTATTTGGGTTCCTCAGTGGTTCAAAATTCTGGTTTCATGGGTTGTGGTTCTTGTTCAGCTAATAGCACAGCACATCCAGCAGTGTGCCTTGACCCCATGTTTGCATGAGCATATCATTTTCTTGCATTCTAACATGTTTGACATTTTTCAGGGCTTGCATCTTACTCTTGATTCCGGTTTTCTGAGGTTACTTCAGCATGGATGTCCAGAGAAAGAAGACTGTTGCCTATTCGTTCCCAGAGCCGACCTTGACATTGATTCACAAGCTGATTAATATGGCTGGTTCCGGATTTCGTACAGAGTTCAGTGGAAGGTATGGGAGACTTCTGAAATTTGTCTACAACATTTCCAAGTATGAGAAGGATGCCATTCACACACTTCTTCAGTTTTACGACCCGTCTTTGCGTTGCTTCACTTTCCCAGATTACATCTTGGCTCCAACATTGGAGGAGTTCTCATTTATTTTGGGAATCCCCATCAAGCATGATATAGTTTTCTTTTCCGAAGAACACCCCAGGGTAAAAGAAATGGTTATTGCTCTTCATATTAATGAATCTGTTCTTAACAGTAATATTGAAGAAAAACAAGGAGTTAAGGGTTTCTTGTTGAAGTTCTTGTTTGATCGAGCTTGCATACATGTCAAAGAGAAGAATTGGACTGCTTTCCAAGCTATTCTGGCTATGTGTATCTATGGGATTGTTCTGTTTCCGAATATTCCTGATCTGGTGGATATGCACGCCATCAGAATCTTCATCTCAAAGAATTCTATACCTATCTTGCTAGGTGATGTGTATCACTCAGTTCATTACAAGAATGAGAATAGGCGGGGAAAAACTGTGAGTTGTTGTGCACCACTCTTATCTACTTGGTTTCTGAGTCGTCTCCCCGAATCTGGCGCTTTCGTTGATACGAAAGATTCTCTGAAGTGGTCAAAGAGGGTTATGGGCTTGACTGCTGACAACATTGTTTGGATCAATCATGATTTGCTAGGAATGGAGATTATTTACAAGTGCGGAGAATTCCCTAATATACCCTTGATAGGGAGAAAAGGTGGAATTAACTATAATCCTTCCCTTGTTATCAGGCGGTTTGGTTATCCTTTGAAAGGTCCACCTGATGAGAGAGATATCAGAGAGTCCTTATTCTTCAATGGTATTGAGGATCAAGAGATGATGAGGAAAATTGTGAATGCTTGGAAGCAGGTAATCAAAAAGGTAAAAATGTCATTCGGAAAATGTAACAACCGGGCTTTCCCTTTCTATTAAGAGTAGATTAAGAAGAGAGCAGAAGAGGAGCTTCTTCCCTTCCCAGTGGAACCACCTTTGTATCCTGTGGTGATCGAGCCTCCTACCACAGTTGAGATAGAGAAGTTTGATAAGTTGTGGACGGAAAAGGAAAAGCTGCGGGAAGAAAATAGTGAGCTAAAAAGAGAGATCTATCAGTGGAAACATGAGCGGGGAGAAGTTGTTTATACCGCCAAGTTAAAGACAGAGCTCCTTGCTAAAGCAGAAAAAGACCTAGCGGACATGGTCACATCCAGACAAAAGATGAAGGAAGCTTTGGATGGTATCAGTAAGATTCTCGAATCTAAGAAAGAGGAATTAGACAAGGCTTTGCTGAGAATCCACAAGTTCAATGATCACCAAGAAACTGCCATGACCGAGAATAAAATAAAGGAAGACGACTACCTAGCTAAGATTGATCAGTTGAATTCGACGCTCAAGAAGAAAGACGCTGAGATTCTGTCAGGGGTATTCAAGAGACAAGCAGTCGAGGGTCGACTTAATGAAGCCATAGCCTCCATAGAGGAACTGAAGGTCCAAGCTGAAGTGAAGAGATCTAGACATGAGGGACCTAGCGTGGATGGTGTTTTTGGAGAAGACGCTTGGGAGTTACATTGCAGATACTTGGATGGGATCATACACAGGAGAGACCTTCTCATTCAAGGACTAATTCAGAGACCAAAGCATCCCGACACCAGAAAACTGTTCGAGGAGATTCAAGACTCGTGCAGGAAGCATAGTGGATGGGGAGGATTGACACTTGTAAACTTTGATGATATGCCATAGTTTTCTGTTCTCTTTTATTATATTTGGATCACCGCCAGGCTTGTTGGTTGGGACCTCTTTGATTTATGCGTTCAGATTTGTTATCTTGGATTCGTGATTGTTGACATTTGGGTTTCCTCTGGTTTTCTTAATATATGAGCAGAAGTTCTGTTCTATCTTGTTGTTAAACCGGAATCAAGGGGCGGATCGCCCTGTGAATTTTCAAACATGTCCATTTGCATTTGCATACTCATAATCATTTTTCATAATCATTTTGCATGACAGGTGTTTATCTCCGGTATTCTTATCTTGTTCTCATCTCAAAATTGCAGATCAGCTCATTCACCGGTATCCTACTAGACAGAATCAGAAGAGACTCATGGATCAGCTACAGAATGAGATCATTGAGATGCAGACTCGCATGAACCAATTCATGGAATTAATGCAAGGGGTTGCTCAGGGACAAGAGCAGTTGAGGACTCTCGTTCAACCACTGATTGCGAGGGTTGATGATGACAGTGTCCTTCATGGAGGACTTCAGACTGGTGTTACTGGTAATGGTCAGAATGGTCCTACTGGCGGACGTGTTCCTGTTTCTGGTGTTGTGATTCCTCCGGGCGGAGCTGAAAACGCTGGGGGAGGTGGTATTAGTGCTGGCGCAGTTCAGGGTCGTCAGTATGATGATGTTCAGGATGATGTATTTTCTTTGCCAGGTGGGGATGCTGGTCCCCAAACTGACCATGATCAGAGGATCCGGTTGATTGAGGAACAGCTAAGGGGTGTTGTGAATCAGGATTCTTTAGGATTGGATCTAGAGGATTTGGGACTGGTTCCAGGCGTTGTTATTCCGCACAAGTTTCAGACTCCCACTTTCGAGAAGTATAATGGTATGACTTGTCCGACGACCCACGTCAGGGCATATGCAAGCAAGATGGCTGCATATGCGAAGAATGAAAAACTGATGATGCATTGCTTCCAGGATAGCGTATCTGGGGCATCCCTGGAGTGGTACATACAACTGGAAAGGAAGGATGTGCGTAGTTAGAGAGATCTGGCAGGGGCATTTATCAGACATTACCAATATAACACTGATATGGCTCCTAACAGAACACAGCTGCAGAATCTGTCACAGAAGAACAATGAGAGTTTCAAGGAGTACGCTCAGAGGTGGCGCGAACTGGCAGCGACGGTTCAGCCTCCCATGTTGGAACGTGAAATGATAATTATGTTTATGGCCACCTTGCAGGGTCATTACTATGAAAAGCTGGTACCATGTATGACTGGAAAGTTTGCTGATTTGATCTTGGTAGGAGAGATGGTGGAAAGCGGAATTAAGGCGGGAAAGATATCGGGCAGTGATGGGTCCTCATCTGGAGGAAGTAAGAAGCCTTATGCCAATGGTTATAAGAAGAAGAAGGGAGATACAAACTCTGTGTCATCATATCGTGGTAGAGATGGACCTTGTCAGAACTACAATCAGCAGGTGGCTTCTGTAACCATCTCAGCGGCACCTCAGCAGCCAGCAGCGTCTCAACAACAAAATCAGGTTCCTTACCGATCATAGTCTCAGAATAGGCGGGATAGGCATTTTGACACTCCACCTATGTCCTACTCTCAATTATTCCAGCACTTGTTGAAACTGCAGTTAATTCAGACGAGAACATTGGCTCCACCTACTGGTAATCCACCTCCTGGCTATGACGCCAACGCCCACTATGAGTTTCATTCTGGGGCACCCGGACACCATACTGAGAACTGTAAAGCTTTTAAGCATAAGGTTCAAGATTTTGTGGATTCCAAAGCCATCAATTTCTCCAATGACGTCCCAAATGTGAATCAGAACCCGATGCCGAATCACGGTGGGCCGAAGGTCAATGCTATTATTAAAGACTGTGAAGGCTTGAGTTTGATTTCAGATGTGAACGAAGTCCAAACTCCTTTGGGCGTAGTGAAGGAAAGACTGTTCAAGGGAGGGGTATTTCCCGGTTGTGATGAAGGTTGTGTAGGATGTGTGTCGCAGCCAGGCGGTTGTGAGTTATTAAAAGCAGGTATTTAGAAACTGATCAACGAAGGGGTATTATAGTTTGACAGAGGTTACAAGCAGAATAATGTTACTGGCAGAGAGATTGATGTTGCCACGATAACAATTCCATTCAAGACAATAACTATATCCGCGCCGGCAAGACCAGTACCGGTCACTAACACTGTTCCTGGACCAGTCCCGTATGAGACTACCAAGGCCATCCCATGGAACTATGGGGCCGAGATGTTTGTTAATGGTAAGAAGAAGGAATTGGAAGACACATCAGCTGTGAATACAGGGGTTGGAAATCTTGTTGAAGCAGGGGCTATCACTAGGAATGGTAGGGTCTTATTCCGTCCAAGAATCAAGCTGGCAGTTCAAGACAAGACAAGGGTAAACAGATGATGGATGAGTCCGTACAGAGGTAGGAAGCTAATAACTCTATGACGAAGCCAGGAGGGGATACTTTCTCAGAAGACGTAGAAGAGTTTATGAGGTTGATCAGAAAAAGTGATTACAAGATTGTTGACCAACTTCACCAAACTCCATCGAAGATTTCCATTCTATCCTTACTGTTGTGCTCTGAGGCACACCGAAATGCATTGCTGAAGGTTCTGAATATGGCTTATGTACCGCAGGAAATATCCGTCAATCAGTTAGAAGGGGTTGTGGCTCATGTGAATGCTGGTAATGGTTTGGGTTTCACCGATTTAGATCTGACTCCGGCTGGGAGGAATCACAACAACGCTCTGCATATTTCAGTGGAATGCCGTGGTTCTTTAATGTCGCATGTGTTAGTTGATACTGGGTCATCTTTGAATGTGTTACCAAAGAAGGCTTTGATGAAGTTGGATACTCGTGGGTTGATTTGTACACCAAGTGGCTTGGTGGTACGTGCTTTCGATGGCTCCAAGAGGTCAGTTTTTGGGGAGTTAGTTTTGCCGATCAAGGTGGGTCCTGAAATTTTCAACACCACCTTCTACATAATGGATATTCAGCCTGCCTATAGTTGTTTGTTGGGTCGCCCTTGGATCCATGGTGCTGGGGCAGTAACTTCTACGCTGCACCAGAAGTTGAAGTATATGGTGGATGGCCACGTTGTGACTGTTTGTGGTGAAGAAGATATCATGGTGAGTCACCTATCGACCTTCAAGTATGTAGAGGTAGATGGTGAGATACAGGAAACTTTGTGCCAAGCCTTTGAAGCTGTGAAGATTCCTGAGGAACCCCCGAAGGCAGTCAGTCAGCCTGAGGCGGTTGCCCAACCTGAAGTCGTCATACAACCAGAAGTTCCAATGTCCTCTTTCAAAGAGGCGCGCACTATAGTTGAAGCTGGTGGTTCTCAAAAGTGGGGCAGTGTTATTGATGTTCAAAGAAAGCAAGATACTCATAGACTGGGATACAAGCCACCTAGGCGTTTTGAAGATCCTCCCAAGTTCTATGGTCCAGTCCGTTTCACCAGTGCCGGTGTTTTCTTCGACAGAGTCAATGCTATTGAGGATGAAGGAGATAGTGATTGTGACATGGATGAATGGATTCGTCCATGCATTCCTGGTCAGAGTCTAGGCAACTGGTCCTCTGAGAAAGTTATCCAAGTGACGCGCCCGGAGTAATTTACTTTTGTTTTCTTTAATGTTGAGTCCTACGCTCTGCCCAAGGCGTAGTGATATTTATTTGTAGGGCTTGGATGTTTTATTTGCTATTTTTATCATCAATAAAGGACGTTTTTTCATTCAAATATTTTGATCCCTGTCTTTCTATTTTTTACTTTTGCATTAACCCACATCAAAATGGCAATGTGTTTTCTTGTTTGTTGCACTCATAATGAACATAAAACATCCATCATGCAGGTTCCTTTGTTCAGATTCCACCCATGACTTAGCTATGGCTCGATATGACTTCAACAATCCCATCTATCAGGCCGAAGAAGAGACTGACGAAGACTGTGACTTACCAGAAGAATTAGTCAGGCTACTGAAACAAGAGGAAAGGGTTATTCTACCTCATCAGGAGGAAGTTGAGACTGTTAATCTGGGAACCGAGGATGTTAAACGAGAAGTAAAGGTTGGGGCTGCCCTAGAAGACACCGTTAAGGGAAGACTGATTGAGTTACTTCAAGAGTATGTGGATATCTTCGCCTGGTCTTACCAAGACATGCCTGGGCTTGACACGGACATTGTTTCACACCGGCTGCCGCTTAAAGAGGGTTGTACTCTAGTCAAGCAGAAGTTGAGAAGGACGAAACCAGATATGGCTGTCAAGATCAAGGAAGAGGTTCAAAAATAGTTAGATGCCGGATTTCTTGCTGTGACAAATTATCCTCCGTGGGTTGCTAATATTGTACCTGTACCTAAGAAGGATGGGAAGGTCAGGATGTGTGTGGATTACCGAGATTTGAATAGGGCGAGCCTGAAGGATGATTTCCCGCTCCCTCACATTGACGTGTTAGTGGACAATACCGCTCAATATTCTGTGTTTTCCTTCATGGATGGCTTCTCTGGGTATAACCAAATCAAAATGGACCTAGAGGACATGGAGAAGACTACTTTCATAACACCGTGGGGAACATTTTGCTACAAGGTAATGCCCTTTGGATTGAAGAATGCTGGGGTAACCTATCAGCGGGCGATGGCGACTCTCTTTCATGATATGATTCACAAGGAGATTGAAGTCTATGTTGATGACATGATTGCGAAGTCACAGACAGAGGAAGAACACTTGGTAAACCTCCAGAAGCTGTTTGAAAGGTTGAGGAAGTTCAGGTTGAGATTGAATCCGAACAAGTGCACTTTCGGCGTGAGGTATGGTAAATTGCTGGGTTTCATTGTTAGTGAAAGGGGTATAGAGGTTGATCTTGCAAAGATAAGAGCCATACAGGAGATGCCTGAGCCAAGAACAGAGAAAGAGGTTCGTGGTTTCCTGGGGAGGTTGAGTTACATTGCCAGGTTTATCTCTCATCTGACAGCCACGTGCGAGCCAATTTTCAAGTTGTTAAGAAAGGATCAAGAGGTCAGGTGGAATGAAAATTGTCGAGAGTCGTTTGAAAGGATAAAGACGTATTTGTAAGAACCTCCAGTCCTTATGCCACCGGTGTCTGGGAGGCCGTTGATTATGTACCTTACGGTTCTTGAGAATTCAATGGGTTGTGTGCTCGGTCAACACGACGAGACAGGAAAGAAAGAGCACGCCATTTACTACCTGAGTAAGAAGTTCACTGATTGCGAATCAAGATACTCAATGCTGGAAAAGACATGTTGTGCACTCGCTTGGGCAGCCAAGCGCCTAAGGCAGTATATGTTAAATCACACAACCTTGTTGATTTCGAAGATGGATCCGATTAAGTACGCGTTTGAGAAGCAAGCACTTTCTGGAAGGATAGCCCGTTGGCAGATGGTTTTGACAGAGTACGATATTCAGTATGTTTCTCAGAAGGCCATTAAGGGAAGTGTTCTGTCAGAATATCTTGCTGAATAGCCAGTCGAGGATTATCAGCCTATGAAGTTTGAGTTTCCGGACGAGCATGTTATGTTTCTGAAAATGAAGGATTGTGAAGAGCCTCTGCCTGACGAAGGACCAGAGATTGGGTCTCAGTGGAAGATGATTTTTGATGGGGCTATCAACTCATATGGTAATGGAATTGGGGCAATCATTACAACCCCGAAGGGTTCTCATATACCTTTCACTACCCGGCTAGCATTCGTGTGTACCAACAATGAAGCGGAGTATGAAGCATGCATCATGGGGTTAGAAGAAGCAATTGATTTAAGAATTAAGAACCTCGATGTCTATGGTGATTCCGCATTGGTAGTTAACCAGATTACAGGAGAATGGGAGACTCGTCAGGCGAACCTGGTGCCTTACAACAACTACGCCAGAAGGTTGTTACCTTTCTTTGATAGGGTGGATTTTCATCATGTGCCCCGAGCTGAGAATCAGATGGCTGATGCGTTGGCGACATTGGCATCCATGTATACGGTGAACCATTGGAATGAAACTCCGTCGATTAGAATCATGCGTCTGGACATACCAGCTTTTGTGTTTGCAATTGAAGATGTGTCAGATGGCAAGCCGTGGTATCATGATATTAAGGTTTTTCTGAAGAGACAAGAGTATCCAGAAGGTGCCTCCACCAAAGATAAGAAGACTCTGAGAAGGTTGGTAGGGAACTTCTTTCTGAACAAGGATGATGTGTTATATAAGAGGAACTTCGATATGGTCTTGCTAGGTTGTGTTGATGAACACGAGGCAGGCTTGTTGATGGAGGAAGTTCACGAGGGTTCTTTTGGTACTCATTCTAGTGGACACACCATGGCTAGAAAGTTGTTGAGAGCAGGATATTACTGGATGACTATGGAGTCTGATTGTTTTAAGTACGCGCGGAAGTGCCATAAGTGCCAGATTTACGCAGATAAGATGCATGTACCGCCTACGCCTCTAAATGTGTTGTCGTCTCCTTGGCCTTTTGCAATGTGGGGCATAGATATGATTGGAAAGATTGAGCCCACCACTTCCAATGGGCATCGTTTCATTTTGGTTGCCATTGACTATTTCACAAAGTGGGTGGAGGCAGCCTCGTACGCCAACGTCACCAAGCAAGTGGTAGCCCGGTTTATAAAGAAGGACATCATCTGTCGTTATGGGGTCCCGGAGAGAATCATTACTAATAATGGCTCGAATTTGAATAATAAGATGATGAAGGAACTAAGTCAGAGTTTCAGGATCGAGCATCACAATTCTTCTCCGTATTGTCCAAAGATGAATGGTGTTGTTGAGGCGGCGAATAAGAATATCAAGAAGATTGTGCATAAGATGGTGGTAACATATAAGGACTGGCATGAGATGTTACCTTACGCCCTACATGGTTACCGTACTTTGGTGCGTACGTCAACTGGGGCAACCCCTTTCTCATTGGTGTATGGTATGGAAGCAGTTTTACCCTTAGAGGTCGAGATTCCGTCTTTGAGAGTTCTGCTAGATGTGAAGCTTGATGAAGCTGAGTGGGTGCGTTCAAAATTGGATCAGTTGAACCTTATTGAAGAAAAGAGATTGGCAGCCATCGCACATGGTCGCTTGTATTAGAGTAGGATGAAGCACGCCTTTGACCAGAAAGTACGTCCTCAGAATTTTCAGACAGGCGAATTGGTTTTGAAAAGGATCCTTCCTCCTCAGACAGATCACAGGGGCAAATGGACTCCAAACTACGAAGGGCCGTATGTAGTCAGAAAGGTTTTCTCTGGTGGAGCCTTACTACTTTCAACTATGGATGGCGAAGATTTTACCTCCCCTGTGAACGCAGACGTAGTCAAAAAATACTTCGCATAAAAGAGACCCGCTGGACATAAAAAGAAAGTCCAGGCAAAAAGGGGCATCCCGGCGAACCATAAAAAGGAAAAGGTTTGGGCAAAAATTAGGGATAAAATGTTAAAAGAAATGTGTACAACCGCAAAGTTGAAAATCTGAAAAGGCGACTTTGGCAAAAATGGGTATCCCGGTGGATTGAAAACCCGAAAAGGGCGATCCAGGCAAAAGTTAGGGATTTATAAGCGAAAGGCTACGATCTGCGTTCGATCTGTGAAAATTCTCGATACCTGGAAGTTCTGAAAGAAAGGAATTAGTACAGTTAGTCTCTTCAAAGGTCAAGACATTTGTGGATAAGCAAGACATATGGGTCATAGCTGAGTCAAATCATGGTGGATATCTGTTCCCACATTGCCGACATGTGTATTTTCTTTTTTGTTTTTTTGCACAATTACCTCTTTCTAGGAATTGCTTCCTATTGTAAATGCCTATTTACAGGCCACTCTTCAATAAAATATTCATTTCACTCAAAGAGCTTTCCATTGTCTGTTTTACTTTTACTTTTACTGTTTGTTTGTAAAAACGTCCGATATTTTTGATAAACATTGCATATAAATCTTCGAGCTTTGCAAAGCATAACGAAAAACAGCAGAAGTTACTTAGGCGTTAACGGTGATAGCCAGGTTGTGGCATATTCTTTTGTTGTTATTTGACTTGCAGGGCAACAGGATTGTACCCCCCAGCAGGTTGTGCTCCCCAGCATTGAGATTGCTCCTTCCCCAGCAGGACAAACTTTCCTCAGCAGAGCAGACCTCCCCCAGCAGAAGGCTTGGAAAGTACTTTCTCTGGATCAAGGCGTTATTTCCCCACAGAATCGGGGTGCTCACTTCCCCCAGTCAGGAAATGTACTTTCACCAACAATGTCATACTCTAATCCCCAGCAAGGAGGGGGTAAACCCATTCTCCCCATCAGCCGGCTAAGATCAGCAGTATCCCCAAGCAGGCTAGTATCATGGATTATTTTCCCCAGCAGGTTTTGACCTAATTGGTTATCAGCAATCCTCAGCAACGGACTATCGGTTCCGTCATTGGCGTTCATTCTTAACTCCCCTAGCAGAGGAGAAATCTCAGGTTGGATGTTACCGTCAAACAGGTGTGGACCCCGGTAGTTCTTTCGGGATTTCATCCCCAGCAGAAGTTGTTGATCCGAAGAGTCGATCAGTATGACCCTTCTCAGCAGAGTTCCTAGATTCAGAGGACAATTTATTTTTGTCATCCCCCAGATGAATTGGTTTTTTCTCTCTGGCATTTATTTTGCTGGAAAGACCCTTTTTGCATATCATAAGCATTCGCATTGCATCCTCAAACACGTAGCATTTCCATGGAGCATTACGCCACAATTCAAACTCGAAGCATAAGCCAGGTTTGATACTTTCCTTGCCAGTTCTCTTTCTCAAAAGAGATGGTATAACTCAGGAGATTTTGGAAGGATGTGTTCCTCATACTTGTGCTCCCCGGCAGAGTCTTTTATTTAGACTTCTCCTTTCCCCAGCGGAGCCATCTTATCTGTGGATCATGGGTCCGTTAGAAGTTTGTCTGGCCTTTCTCTTTTGTGAAATCCCGTTCTTACTTGACATATTTTGTTTGCCAGAGGTGATTAAACCAGACATTTTGTTTCACGTTATCCCCAGTGAAGCCAACATTTATATTGCTAGTTCTCTTTATCAGCAGAGATAACAATCTTTCAGATATTTCTTTTGTCAGTTTCCCTTTATCAGCAGGGATGGCATTTGTATTGCTAGTTCTCTTTATCAGCAAAGATAGCAATCTTTCATATAGTTCTTTTGTCAGTTTCCCTTTATCAGCAGGGATGGCATTTGTACTGCTAGTTTCTCTTTATCAGCAGAGATAGCAATCTCTCGGAGATTTCTTTTGTCAGTTTCCCTTTATCAGCAGGGATGGCATTGGTATTGCTAGTTCTCTTTATCAGTAGAGATAGCAATCTTTCGGATATTTCTTTTATCAGTGTCCCTTTATAAGCAGGGATGACATTGGTATTTCTAGTTCTCTTTATCAGTAGAGATAGCAATCTTTCAGATAGTTCTTTTGTCAGTTTCCCTTTATCAGTAGGGATGGAATTTGTATTGTTAGTTTCTCTTTATCAGCAGAGATAGCAATCTCTCGGAGATTTCTTTTGTCAGTTTCCCTTTATCAGCAGGGATGGCATTGGTATTGCTAGTTCTCTCTATCAGCAGAGATAGCAATCTTTCGGATATTTCTTTTGTCAGTTTCCCTTTATCAGCAGGGATGGCATTGGTATTGCTAGTTTCTCTTTATCAGCAGAGATAACAATCTTTTGAAGATTTTCTTTTGTCAGTTTCCCTTTATCAGCAGGGATGGCATTGCTAGTTCTCTTTATCAGCAGAGATAGCAATCTTTCAGATATTTTCTTCGTCAGCTCCCTTTATCAGCAGGGATAGCAATCTTTTGGAGATTTCTTTCGTCAGTTCCCTTTATAAGCAGGGATGGCATTTATTTTGCTAGTTTCTCTTTATCAGCAGGGATAGCAATCTTTTGGAGATTTCTTTCGTCAGTTCCCTTTATAAGCAGGGATGGCAGTTTATTTTGCTAGTTCTCTTTGTCAGCAGGGATAGCGATCCTTTGGAGATTCTTTTCGTCAGTTCCCTTTATCAGCAGGGATGGCATATTTCGAGATTCCTTTGTCAGTTCTCTTTATCAGCAGAGATGACGTAACTTGGGAGAGTTTGTTTCACTTTATACTCAGCATAGCTAGCACTCGTCCGTATTGTGACAGTACAACATTTATGGCTAATTCTCCAGCAGAGGATTGCAAATTTTCGGGTTCTTTGGTATTCAATCTCTGTGCATCCTGATTGTCTAAAAGTCGTCGCTATCATACCTTCAGGACCAAGTTGATTGAAAAGGGGCAGTTGTTGCACCCCAAAATTTGCCCTCCTTACTTTATTACTAACTGGCTTATGTTGCATTGCATTTTGCATTATCATGTGTGCATATTATTGGTTCTTAGCATGGGGTCAAGGTGCCTGAGGCAGTGCTTCAGAGGGTCAAGCAAGAGTCCTGGTATTGTCCAAGAGAGCTCAGGTGGATCATCCTCTCCTAACCAGTGCATAGATTAGGGTTTTGAGATTCTTGGGTTTATTGCTTCAATGGGCAAGCTCCTTGGGTTTTTTATCATAATTGTCGCTCCCGGGATTTTCATCCAAGTACAAACGCGAAAGTGGCACCGAAACAGAGTCGCCAGCAATGTGTATTTATCCCAAGAGAGGGAAAGGAAACACCGCGTAAACCTGAAGGAAGGGAAAAGCATGGCCTTGCGACCAAAAGAACTGGGTTCGGGAGTCGGTTACGCGCAGGGAAGGTATTAGCACCCCCACGCGTCCATCGTACCCGATGGGATCCACGCTTGCTTGTCTCGATCAAAGGGTGTAAAGAAAGGATACTGAAAAAGGAACTGAAAGAAAGAAAGGAGAAAGAAAAGAAAAGGAACGGGAAACAAATGTAGGGAAAATAAAAGAAGTGCTCGCATGGGCCCTACCCCACTGCCTACGTATCTCATCGGGAGCATGAGAATCAGAGCGACGTAGTTCCCCTTACCTAAGGGAAAGATTGTTTGTGTTTTTTAGGGAACGACTAACGTTCTAGCTCAGGTGTTGCATGCTCGCTGGTCCGAGTGCGTTACCATCTTGCAAGAGAACGAGTAGAAGCGCGTTCATACGCTGAGAGTGAGTGAGGTGAGAAAAGAATTCCCGAAGGAAAGACGTTATTGCTTGTTTTTGTCTTTTAAGAAGTTTTGTTATTTGTTTGCATATGATAGTGTATCTAAATCTCAGTCATTGGAGTGTGTACATTCTCACACTCCAAGATGGAATGAGGAAGAAAGTACACTAAGCATGAAGAAGACCCCCACACTTATTTCCAATTATTAAGGTTCAAACACACTAGCATACTTGTGTTTATTAAGTGTTTTTGTTGATTATGAAATGAAGAAGTTTTTTTTTATTATTTGCACCTTCAACAAGTATTGCATTTAAGTCCCTCATACAAGATCAAATGTTTAACACATTGACCCAAGATGGGCTATATGCTACACATTCTAAGATTACAAGAGAAGACCCCTTATAATCTTTTCTTTATATGAAAGGCCTAAATGCAATAAATGCCTACCTTTATTATATGTTTTGAATTTTCTTTGAGATGAGAAGAGAGACTCAAGAGAGGAGAAAAGGTAAAACCTATGTGGACTAAGACTCAATCCTAATTGAAGATTAAAGGGAGTGATCCTAATGGTTTGTGAGGTTTAAAACCTAAAGCCTAAAGAAAGAAAGAATTAAACAATTCACTTCCAAAGTAGAAGATGAATTGTAATTCAAAAAGGGAAAGTGATGAGTTATTAAAAGAAAGCACACAAGTGCTTAACAAAACATAGAATGGAATTGTAAAAGAGAAAGGATAGAAGTTAAATGTGGATTCCTTATCCACACTCAGTTGAAACTTACCAAAGCCCCTACATGGTTAGTAAACATGTATAAGAAGTATAAGAAGTAAAAGAACATGTAATGCATCATAAAACTCAAAAGAATTAAATGAGAAACCAAATCCTAGAGCCACAACCAGAATGGACATCATATGGACAACAAGTGAATATCATCATACAAGTGCAAGTGAATAAGCAATAATCATCACCCATTAGCATTTAAACATGTTACAAGAAGAAGGGGTAGCTGAAAGATGGAAAAAAATGAAGAGGACATTCATAAATGGAACATATAAATCAACAACCAGAATTGAAACTAAATGGAAAATGGTTTATAAACATCTCAAAAATATTTATGAATCAACTTCAAGACATTCAAGAAGTAATATAAGAAGAATTGAAATGAAAGTTCAAAAAGAAAGTGCAAACAATACATGTTAATGATGCACAAAGTTCAAATTGAAATGAACATGTAAAGATGACCTATAATGTGTATCAAAGACCTATAATATCATATGAATGGCTCATAACATATGCAAATGCTCATACAAATATGCACAAAAGAATTCATGTAAACATGCACTAAAGTTGTAATGACATGCCATGGATTATACTTCCAATGTAATGCATCAAACAAAGGCCAAATGGATTCATGAAAATTATGCCAGCATATTATTGGAATGCCTAGGTCAGAAATTCATCATACATCAAGATAGCATGTAAAAATTCAGAGCAAAATGACTTCAAACAAAGCAATTAGGTCAAATTGAAACATCATGCAAAGTGGTGCAAATATAGGCATCAAAACATGTAATAAAGTGACCTAAAAAATCAAACAAAAATCATCTAACATGCTTCAATGTATTAGTGAATCAATGCAAAAAGAATCATGTCAAAACAGTTGGTAATGAGCAAGAACAAAATTAAACAAATTCATGTATCATGCTTAGAATGCATCTAAATGGAAATTCAAAAAAAATTATGGATCAGGGGTAAAAAGGTCATAAAATCAGAAAATAAAATCATGAAAAATTTCCTAAATGTTTTAATGATGCTCATGAATTTTTGTGGAATTTTATGATGATATTTGGTATTTTTAAAAATTAAAAATCAAATGTGTAGAAAAAAATGAAAATAAAAATGGAATGCAAAGGGAAGGGGAGGTGTGAACATAGCAATCATGCAGTTCAAATTAATTGGGCTTGAAAACATGGGGGTGTGGGTAGCAATCTGATTAGGTCCAATAACGCGCACAACACACTAATTACCATGCTCACTCAGTCAACAAAAAAGTCAATCAATTCACACCATTGGATTAAGTCTGGTCAACGTAAGAGTCAAAGTAACCAAAATCAAAGAACATGCGTGCAGGTCCACACTCCCTACCATGTACCACACCACACCACGTTTAAAAATAAAATCAGAAGAACCACGTGAGAGGCACATGTATTTTAATGTGCTGGCGTGTTTTCGTGCGTTGGATCAACAACATCATACGGCTGACATTCATTCTGGCAAGAAACCCTAAAATAATGACCACCGGCCGGAGAGGGACCTCCGGTCACCTTCTCCGGTCAATCACCACCGTCTGCAACTTTCATGTTCACCAAAACACACAATACGCATACTAAAATGAAGCTGAGATAATGGAGATCAATGATACGCAATTATTTTTCACACAACAAGCATGCACACAAAGAACAGAGAGGATCAAACCAAGCCCTAACTTTTGGATCTAAGCCTCTACAAGGCCTATCAACTAGCCGGAGTAAGCAGAGCTTCCATCAAGCTTAAATTAACAAAAACAAGCCAAAATTAATGAAGATCAACTGAAGCAAAGTTGAATGATGAAACCTGAAAATGTGGAGCAATTGGAGATGTTGAGAAACCAGAGAAAAGCTTGATATGCTGAGCTTCTAGATCTTCAAACTTAGCAAAATAAATGCTATGGATTCGTAAATAGATGAAGGATGTTGAAGCTTGCAATGATGCTGAACTTGCAGAAATGGAGTTGTTCTTGTTGCTCTTGATTCAACCACTCCAAGCAATGATCAATGGAAGCACAATGGAGTTGAAATCGTGGAGAAGAAGATGAGCAAAATCAGAGAGAGTGAGAGGAGAATTCTGAAGTGAATGTGTGAAAAATGAGTGTCTTTTCAGAAATGTGAGTGAAATTTGGTTTTATAGTGTGAGTTAGAAATGAACCAGATGGGTTAAGTGAGTGAGTCAACTGAGTCCAAGTTGAGTTAACTGAGCTGCCTCTAACTAACTGAGCCAAGTTAGTTAGGGCGAGTCAGCTGTGGGTGTGCTATAGTGGCGGAGGTCCATGGTGTTATGGTGGAAGTGAAAATGAACTGACATTGCACGGCTGTCTCACCAAACTTGTTCAGCAAGTTGCTTTTTTTCTATTTTCTTGCATGGCACGTGCTCATGTGCATGGACATGTGATGAGTGTTTGGTTAAATGAAGAAAGAGTTGGAGGGTGAGCAATGCACGAGCAAGCTGAGACAACAACAACAACATTCATTTTTCATTTTCTGGTTTTTGATGGCAGTTGATAACAATGGAAATAGGGTGATTTGATGATGAAATTCTCTCTACTCCATGGTTGGTTTAGTGTGTTTTTGGAGTCATTGGAAAGATGGCACATTGGAGAACAATGTTGATGTGAAAAAGGAATTGAAATGATGCCTCAAACATGCTCCAAAATGACTATAAACTTAAGCACACAAGACTGGATGATGGGCGCAGCAGGTGGTCGGTTGGCAAGGCTGGCATGGCACAAAATTTCAGCATAACCACCCTAACTTGAGGCCACTATTTCTCCATCATACCTTGATCAGATGAAAATTTTCCCAACATGAACATTGAAGAGGGCACTACAAGGAACATTTTTGATGTTGACAAGTTTTGCAAATGAAACCTTTAACCATGAGAAAAATAGGTGTACATTTGGCCCACCAACTGTTTGTTAAAATGACTGCGCGCGTGCCCTGAAAATCTTGGTCATGACCTAGTTTTGAACCTACTTTGCTCAAACTTTGATCAATCATATCTCACTCAATTTTTATCCAATGGAGATGTTCTACCCATGGATTTGAAGCTTAAAACAAGATCTTTTGTTGTGGCCTGGTGGAATTTTCATTTGATGCTTCAATTTTAAATGGCCTTGGTTCAAACTCTGATGCAAAATGGCCAAAACTTACTATTTTTAGTAACCCTACTTCACCCAAAAATGGCAACTTTCCACATCTTGGTTTTTTCATGATTCCTTTGGAGTTTCTTGACCAAATTTTGCACATTGGACACATATAACATAAATTTTATGAATTTGGCCTCAAAAAGTCAAGAGTTGACTTTTTCCTCTGATTATTTGACTTTGCCCCAATTTCTCTGATTCTTGATCTTTCTTCCAATTGAACCACTTCTAAACCCAATTGAGATGTAATTTTCCACATACATACACTTAGGGACATATGGAATACCATGACATCAAGTTTTGTCCAAAAAATCAGAGATACCCTGATTTAATTGGAAACCCTAATTTTGACCCCCTCTGGTTAGGAGGAAATTGCACATCTTCCAAATCCAAATTCCTCAGAGTATGTTGTGTATCCTCTTAAAGGATGATGAGAAATGCCACTTGAGGATGATTTTGAATCAATGAGCTATCTCTTTTGAGGATTTTCCTTCAATTTTTGGACTTCTTGCATAGTGTAGGATGTAATGCTTCAATCTCCTATTGAATCTCACCTTCTTAAGGTTGTGGAAGATCAATTGGGATAGTATGAGACATGAGAGACCTCTTGGCTTGCTTAGAGCCAACTTGATTGACCTTTTGTGCTCTGAAGGATCCATTGATTGTCCACCTTCCACCTGATCACATGCCCTGATGGTAAGAAGGATGCCATGCTTCATTTTTCTATGTTAAATGCAATGCAATGCTAATGAAATGGATATGATATGATAAATGATAATGCCATGCTATGATGCCAAAAGGGGAGAGCAAATTTTGGGGTATTACAGCTGCCCCTATTCAAGCGCTGTAGACCTGAATGCCTGAAAGCAATTGCTTTCGGACTTTCGAGGTATATAGTGATTGAATACCAAATATAACCAAAAATTTGCTCTGGATGATGAGGAAGAAACTTCCACGACATTGCTGGCTTGAATCTTCAATGAAACATTGTCGGAGAAAACTGTCTTTTGAATGACGCCAGACGACTACTGGCTTGCCACACTGCTGGTGGACTTTAATAATGTCTTTTATGCAATTCCAGACGACTACTGGCCTGCCACGCTACTGGTGGACTTTGATAATGTCTTTTATGCAATTCCAGACGACTACTGGCCTGCCACGCTACTGGTGGACTTTGATAACGTCTTTTGAACGACGCCAGACGACTACTGGCTTGCCACGCTACTGGTGGACTTTAAGAATGTCTTTTATGCAATTCCAGACGACTACTGGCCTGCCACGCTACTGGTGGACTTTGCAGCTTCGTGCCACCCGAAGACGGACTTTCGCCAATCCACTGTTGGACTTTTAGAATATGCCACCCTTAGATGGACCTTTCGCCAATCCACTGTTGGACTTTTGCCACCCGCAGACGGACTTTTGCCAATCCACTGTTGGACTTTTAGAATATGCCACCCTTAGATGGACCTTTCGCCAATCCACTGTTGGACTTTTGCCACCCGAAGACGGACTTTTGCCAATCCACTGTTGGACTTTTGGCTGCTTTGCCACCCGAAGATGGACTTTTGCCAATCCACTGTTGGACTTTTAGAATATGCCACCCTTAGATGGACCTTTCGCCAATCCACTGTTGGACTTTTGCCACCCGAAGACGGACTTTTGCCAATCCACTGTTGGACTTTTGCCACCCGAAGACGGACTTTTGCCAATCCACTGTTGGACTTTTGGCTGCTTTGCCACCCGAAGATGGACTTTTGCCAATCCACTGTTGGACTTTTAGAATATGCCACCCTTAGATGGACCTTTCGCCAATCCACTGTTGGACTTTTAGAATATGCCACCCTTAGATGGACTTTTGCCAATCCACTGTTGGACTTTTGGAATATGCCACCCTTAGATGGACCTTTCGCCAATCCACTGTTGGACTTTTGCCACCCGAAGACGGACTTTTGCCAATCCACTGTTGGACTTTTAGAATATGCCACCCTTAGATGGACCTTTGCCAATCCACTGTTGGACTTTGCTAACGTCTTTTAACAATGCCAGACGACTACTGGCTTGCCACACTACGGGTGGACTTTCGCAAAATTCCAATACTGGATTACACTCTGCATCCGTGTCAGACATCTCTGCCGACTTTGCTGAGGAACAAAGACCAATGATTTGACTTTGGAGACTCCTGAAAGGATAACCTCTCCACTGGAGAATGAATGAATAATCCGTCTGCTTCGAATTGTCAAGCTTGCCAAAAATAAATTGGACTTGAAGAATAATAAATCTGCCAGGAATCACTTCATCTATTGGGGGAATGAATTCTGGTCACAGCGATTCCGCCGGGGATGAGAATTTCTTTGTATGGCGTCTTTCTAGGGGAGAGAAGTCATAAAAACTCTGCTTGGGGATCTGTCCAAACCAAGACCCTTTGTAGGGGTTATCCACCTTCTGACCCGGCTGGGGAAAGGCTGTACCATCCTTGTTGAGGAATAGATTCTGTCGATCTGATAAACCTCTGCGGGAAGAACAACAACTCAGCTGGGAGTTGCTGACAAGATTCGATGCTGACCTCTGTGGGGATACCATGACCAGAGATACGATCTTGCTGGGTATCAGGGCTACTCTGCCAGGGATATGCAAATCCTGGTTAGAACATCCCACTGCAACTTGCTAGGAAAGAGTCCTTAGAGATCTGTTGGGGAAACCCAAAGCAAATCCACAGTATTCTGCTGAAGAATATGACTGTCAAGCTTAGGATAAGTACCACAATGCCCCATGTTAGGCGAGCTTCCCTTTAGACAATTCCGTTAGGGATGACGAGTTTATAACAAACTCTGCTGGCGGAAACTGCTTTAAAACGTCTCGTGCTGGGGAATGCCTTTTGAGAGGATTTTACAGAAGACCAACTGTCCTCAAACTCTACTGGGGATGATCAACACTTCATGCTGGGGAAACAAACATGCCCCATGCTTGGACAAAACAACAATTCGTCCCCGAAGAGGATGTCATAAGAGGATTTTACAGAAGATCTAGCCTCTTCAAATTCTTGTGACTTCGCTGGGGATAATGACCATCAGTTTCGGTGTCGACGAGACCACTCTTTTGGGGAACCTGTGACTGTTATCGACATAGAAAAGCTTGTAGCTGTTGGAAGGACTGAATAAGAGAATCGACTTAATAAGATGCAACGGTACCCAGTTGAACTTAATTCACTGATATCGACCCGTTATGAACAATCGTCGACCGAACGATGAACGCCGATCTCCTTACCCATAATTGCCCCAGTCTTTTGCGTGGGGTGATTTATTGCTGGTCTTGTGCTTAAAATCATCTGCACCTGCTACCTGCAACAAAAGAATATGCCCACATGCCCCGAATATTGCGTGGCTAGAATCCACCATCCGGGAGTATTCAACATTCGAAGTAATTTCAAATGTTTTTTCTGCGCATGTTATTGCAAGGCTGCCATGTTTTCAAATGCAATGTTTTATCAAAAATTAGGACGTTTTTTGCAAACAAAGCAATAAAACAAAAATAGAAAGCTTTTTATTGAGATTCAATTTATTGACTGAGAGCCCAGAATAGGCAATTACATCCGGAAGCAATCCCTGGAAAGAGGTGACCGCTGAAAATTGAGAAAAGAAACTATCCTAATGGCAATGTGAAAACGGAATTCCACTGAGTTTCCATTCTGTTATGACCAGTATGTCTTCAAAACTCCCCTACCTTGCCTTCTGAGGAATGATCAGACCGATTCCTATCTTCCAGAACGTCAGTTGTTCAAACGATAATGGGGTACAGATAACTCAAACCGTAGTCATTCGCTTAAATCCCTCTTTTGTGTGGACCGCCCTTTCAGGTTTTCGATCCACCAGGATACCCTTTTTTGCCTAAGTTGCCCTTTCGGGTTTTCAACTTACCGGGTGTACAAATTTTTTCAATTATATCCCTAATTTTTGCCCGAACCTTATTCTGTTTTTGGTTCGCCGGGATGCCCTTTTTTGCCTGGATTTTTTTTATTCTTATTATCCAGCGGGTCTATTCATGCGAAGTATTTTTTGACTACGTCCGAGTTGACAGGGGATGAAAAGTCTTCGCCATCCATGGTTGTAAGCAATAAAGCTCCGCCCGAAAAGACCTTTCTAACCACGAATGGACCTTCATAGTTAGGATTCCATTTGCCCCTGTGATCTGTATTGGGAGGAAGGATCCTTTTGAGTACCACATCTCCGACTTTATAAACCCGAGGACGCACCTTCTGGTCAAATGCCTGTTTCATTCTGCGCTGATATAGTTGCCCATGACATACAACCGCCAATCGCTTTTCCTCAATAAGGCTCAGCTGATCAAATCTGGCTCGCACCCATTCAGCTTCATCTAGCTTAACATCCATCATAACTCTGAGGGACGGAATTTCTACTTCAACCGGTAGCATTGCCTCCATACCATATGCAAGTGAGAATGGGGTTGCCCCAGTGGATGTGCGTACCGACGTTCGATACCCATGCAAAGCAAATGGTAACATCTCATGCCAATCTTTGTACGTGACAACCATCTTCTGCACAATCTTCTTGATATTTTTGTTGGCCGCTTCGACCGCGCCATTCATCTTTGGGCGGTACGGAGAAGAATTGTGATGTTCGATTTTGAAGTCCCGGCATAACTCAGCCATCATCTTATTGTTCAAATTAGAACCATTATCAGTAATGATTCTTTCGGGAACTCCATATCGGCAAATGATATCCCGTTTCAAGAAACGAGCGACCACTTGTTTCGTAACATTGGCATAGGATGCGGCTTCAACCCATTTGGTGAAGTAATCAATTGCCACCAAGATGAAACGATGACCATTGGAAGCTGTAGGCTCAATCTTTCCGATCATATCAATGCCCCACATGGCAAACGGCCAAGGCGACGACATGATACTCAACGGATTTGGAGGCACATGCACCTTGTCTGCATAGATCTGGCATTTATGGCATTTGCGGGCATATTTGCAACAATCTGACTCCATAGTCAACCAATAATATCCCGACCTTAACAACTTTTTAGCCATTGCATGCCCTCCGGCATGGGTACCGAAAGAGCCTTCGTGCACTTCAATCATCAACAAGTCTGCTTCATGTCTATCCACACATCTAAGCAGGACCGCGTCAAAATTTCTTTTATACAGCACGCCATCTTTGTTCAAGAAGAAACTACCGGCTAACCTTCTCAACGTCTTCCTGTCTTTGGACGATGCCCCGGGCGGGTATTCTTGACTTTTCAAGAAACACTTAATGTCATAAAACCATGGCTTGTCATCAGACGCTGCATCGACCGCAAACACAAATGCTGGTCTGTCAAGGCGGGATACCTCAATCTTAGGTACATGGTTCCATCCTTGCACTTTGATCATGGAAGACAAAGTGGCCAAGGCATCCGCGAACCTATTCTCATCTCGAGGAATATGGTACAGTTTCACTGTTGTGAAAAATGTCAGCAATCTCCTTGTATAATCTCTATACGGCACTAGATTTGCTTGGTGCGTGTACCAACTCCCTTTCACTTGATTGATTACCAAAGCTGAATCACCAAATATATCAAGGGTTTTAATCCGTAGATTAATCGCCTCCTCGATCCCCATTATACAAGCTTCGTACTCTGCTTCATTGTTGGTGCATCCGAAAGTTATTCGTGCAGTGAAAGGCATATGAACACCTTCCGGCGTGATAAGAACTGCTCCAACTCCGCACCCATTCATATTGACAGCCCCATCAAACATCAGACTCCATTTGGATTCAGGGTCTGGCCCCTCCTCCGGGAGTGGTTCCTCGCAGTCTTTAGCTTTGAGAAACATGATGTCCTCATCAGGGAAGTCAAACTTCATGGGTTGGTAATCATCAATCGGCTGTTGCGCAAGATAGTCGGACAAGATACTTCCTTTGATGGCCTTTTGTGAAGTGTACTGAATGTCATACTCTGTCAAGACCATTTGCCACCGTGCAACTCTGCCTGTCAATGCTGGTTTCTCGAAAATGTACTTGATAGGATCCATTTTTGAAATCAACAAGGTTGTGTGCCTAACCATATATTGCCTCAATCGCTTAGCGGCCCATGCAAGCGCACAGCATGTCTTTTCAAGCATTGAGTATCGGGACTCACAATCATTGAACTTTTTGCTCAGGTAGTAAATAGCATGCTCCTTCCTACCTGTCTCGTCATGTTGACCGAGAACACAACCCATGGAACCTTCAAGCACTGTCAGATACATTATCAGCGGTCTCCCTTCAACTGGAGGCATTAGAATCGGAGGTTCCTGCAAGTATTCTTTTATCTTATCGAATGCCAATTGGCAATCGTCATTCCACCTGACCGTTTGATCTTTCCTTAACAATTTAAATATTGGTTCACACGTGGCTGTTAGGTGAGATTTGAACCTTGCAATGTAGTTCAATCTACCCAAGAAACCACGAACCTCTTTTTCTGTTCTCGGTTCAGGCATTTCTTGTATTGCTTTCACTTTGGCAGGATCAACCTCGATTCCTCTTTCGCTCACAATGAAACCTAACAACTTTCCAGAACGCACCCCAAATGTGCACTTGTTTGGATTTAATCTCAGACAGAACTTTCTCAACCTTTCAAACAGCTTTTTCAGGTTAACCAAATGTTCCTCTTCTGTTCTCGACTTGGCAATCATATCATCTACATAACATTCGATCTCCTTATGAATCAAGTCATGAAACAATGTCACCATCGCCCGCTGGTACGTTGCCCCTGCGTTTTTCAACCCAAAAGGCATTACTTTATAACAATATGTACCCCACGGAGTAATGAACGTGGTCTTCTCCATATCTTCAGGTGCCATCTTGATCTGGTTGTACCCGGAGAAACCGTCCATAAATGAGAACACTGAAAACTGAGCTGTATTATCGACCAGCACATCAATATGAGGTAGTGGAAAATCATCTTTCGGGCTAGCTTTATTAAGATCTCGATAATCCACACACATTCTCACTTTTCCATCTTTCTTCGGTACTGGCACGATATTGGCTACCCACGGAGGATATTTTGTCACGGCAAGAAAACCAGCATCCCACTGCTTCTGGACTTCCTCCTTAATCTTTAAAGCCATGTCGGGGTGAGTCCGACGAAGTTTCTGCTTGACTGGCGGACATTCTTCTCTTAATGGCAGCCTGTGCACGACAATATCCATATCCAACCCCGGCATGTCTTGATACGACCAGGCGAAAATGTCAACATACTCGCGCAACATTTCCGTCAAAGTTTGCTTCACATCTGCTTGCAAGCTGGCACCAATCCTGATCTCTTTCTTGGCGTCCTTGGTACCAATATTGATGATTTCTACAGTCTCCTGATGAGGCTGGATGACCCTTTCCTCTTGTTTCAACAATCTGGCCAATTCTTCAGGGAGTTCACAATCTTTCTCATCCCCTTCTTCGGCTTGATAAATCGGATTGTCAAAGTCATACATAGTCATATCAAAATCGTTATCGGTGGTATCCGGAGGATCAAGTCTGCATGAACGGGTTCATGCCTTATTTTAGAATTTATTTTTAAGCAAAACAAAAGAAAATGAAACATTGCCATTTTATTTTTTTTGTGCAAAAATAAAAACTGAAAGACAGAGAACAAAATTTGATTGCAAAGCGTCCTTTATCAATGATTAAACATTGCAAATGCAACCATGGTGGCCCTACAAATGAATCTATACGCCTTGGGCAGAGCGCAAGATTTTGACATGCATTATGGTTAGAAAAAACAAAGAAAAAATTACTCTGTCTGAAGAGTAACCCGGATGACTTCTTCAACGAACCAGTTCTGCACTTGTTGTCCCGGAACATGAGGGCGTACCCAGTTGTCCAGGTCACAATCACTGTCAACACTATCCTCTGTGGCTGCACAAGACTGGTCCGTGTAGATAATTCCCCCACTATTGAAAGTAATGGGTCCCCTGCTCCCCGCATCTGAAGTTGTAGAGGGATGATAACCAATACCAAATTTGTCTTCCTTCATTGGGGTCTCTATCAACCTACCCCAACCTTGGGCGTTGCCTGCCCTGACGACTTCGACAGCTTGTTTGTAAGATGAAATGGAGGTACCAGCCCCAACTGGTACAGAAGAAGACTCAGGTGCATCGTCAATATTGACTGCTTCAAATGATTGGCACAGCATCTCATGAATTTCCCCATCCATTTCAATGTACTTGAACGTGGACAAGTGACTCACAAAGATGTCTTCTTCCCCGCACACCGTCACAACCTGCCCTTCAAACTCATACTTCAGCTTTTGATGTAGAGTAGACGTAACAGCCCCGACTCCGTGAATCCAAGGGCGTCCCAATAGGCAGCTATATGCAGGTTGTATGTCCATTACATGGAACGTGGATTTGAATACCTGTGGTCCAATTTGTACGGGCAATTCCACCTCACCAAACACAGATCGTCTGGTCCCATCGAATGCTCTGACCACCAATTCACTAGGCCTTAAGATCAAACCATCAACTTCCAGCTTCATTAATGCCTTCTTGGGCAAGACATTGAGTGATGAACCAGTGTCTACCAGTACATGAGATAACACTGCGCCCTTACACTCCATCGTGATATGCAAAGCCTTATTGTGGTTTCTTCCTTCAATAGTCAGATCTCTACTTGTAAAGCCCAAACCATGGCTAACATTAACATTGGAGATTACGCCCTCGAGCTGATTAACAGTAATTTCTTGTGGCACGTATGCACTCTTCAATACTTTCAACAACGCCTGCCGGTGCGCATCAGAGCACATCAATAGTGACAAGATTGAAATCTTTGAAGGGGTCTGATTCAGTTGGTCCACAATCTTATAATCGCTTTTCTTGATTATCTTCATAAATTCTTCCATTTCCTTATCAAAAGTAATCTTTGTCTCTGCTTCAGGTGTAGGCGCATTTTCAACCACCTGTTTACCTTTAGCCTTTGCTGCGGCTTCTGCCTCTTTATCACTTCTCAAGGTTTGGGGAGCGAACAACCTTCCACTCCTTGTAAAGCCCCCTACACCCCCTACGTTATCAATATTTGGGCTGACTGACGACTCAACTTCCTGCTTTTTACCTTCGTAATATACATCTGCCCCATAGTGCCATGGGATAGCTTTCGTAGATGTGAACGGAATTGGTCCTGGCACCGTGATAGTGACAGGACTGGGCCCTTCTGGCGCAACACTCGCCACGGGAACTGCATTGACCGGCATTTGAATCTCAGCGGGAGTGTAATACATGGTCACGGTTGATATCTCATCAGTGTCTTTCACGACTCTGTCGAACTGTAGACATCCTTCATCGATCAGATTCTGTAAACCCATCTTCAACTTATCACAGCCGTTCTCCTGATTCATACACTCAGAGCAATCTTGATTACAGCCCGGGAACACCTGTCCCTTCAATAAACGATCTTTTACAACCAACAAAGAGGTTTTCACTTGATGAACGTCTAACACCAAATTCAATCTCCTCCCATCTTCAATAGCGTACACATTTGCTGCACTATGATCAGGCATGGGATGTTGAGTAATATTAGGAGCGGGAGAGAAATTGATGGCTTTAGCATCAATCAAATCTTGTACTTTATGATGGAAAGCCCAGCATTTTTCAATGGAGTGTCCCTGAGCACCTGAGTGGAACTCACAACGAGCATTAGCATCGAAGTTAGGTGGCAGGTTTCCAGCAACCGGAGCTTTCATAGTACGGAGTTCTACCAACTTTAACTCGAGTAGCCGGGGCAACAGCGCGCCATAAGTCATAGGGAGAGGATCCATCTTACGATCCCTCTGTCTAGACCTTTGCTGGAAAAAAGGTTGTTGCTGTTGAACTTGTTGTTGGGGTTGTTGTTTCTGAACAGACGGTGTGGGGATTGTTACAGCATCTACCTGATAATAAGCTCGAGAACGCCCTCTGCCTCGTCCTCTAAACACAGCATTCGTATCACCTTCTCTTCTTTTCTGGTTACTAGCAAACGGTTTCTTCGTCCCCGAAGAGCCAGCCCCACTCACATCCTGGATCTTTCCAAGCTTTAACAGACTTTCTATTCTTTCTCCCGCAATCACAATATCAGCAAATCCAGTTGACGGACAAGCAGCTAATCTATCCAGATAGGCCCCTTGCAAGGTGCCCATGAACATATCTGCCATTTCTCTGTCTGACAAGGGAGGTTGGACCTGGGCAGCCATTTCCCTCCACCTCTGTGCATATTCTTTGAAACTCTCCTTGGCATTCTGGGACAATCCCTGCAATTGGGTGCGGTTGGGCGCCATGTCAATATTATACTGGTATTGCTTCAGGAACGCTTCTGCCAGATCTTTCCAATTCTTCACAGCAGCTCTATTCAACTTCATGTACCAGGTCAAGGACGCCCCAGCCAGACTGTCCTGAAAATAGTGCATCCATAGTTTCTCGTCATCCGTATGGGCTGAAATCTTCCCAAAGTAAGCTTGAAGATGCGTTTGGGGACACGCATTGCCGTGATACTTATCAAAAGTGGGAGGCTTGAATTTAGGGGGAATTCTGACTCCTGAGACTAGCCCCAAGCTGGTAACATCAATACCCATAGAGTTCTTGCATTCGATGGCCCTGATCTTCTCTGCTAACTCATCATACCTTCGATCCCCTTGATTACCCACATCAGCATCCAGCAGAGTAAATTGGTCTTCTAGAGTATCTTCAAGAGTAACACCAGCATGCCTACCATTTCCATTACCCCGATTGTTACCACCAGGAGGAGGGTTGCCACCGGGAGGAGGAATGCCATGTCCCTGTGAATTGTCATGCTGATCACCTTCGGGCCCATTGTCTGGACGCTCTACCAGAAGCCTCAATCTCTCCTGATTTTGCGCCATGCCAGTCATGAGGGTCATGAACTGGTCCATACGCGCCCTCATTTCCGCCAAATCACTTTGCACTTGATCCATGATTCTTACTTGATTCCTTCGCGTCGAATATCGGTGAATATGACTCTCCGCTATACTGCCTGAAACCAAATAAAGGTTAGAGTCCCTGCAACGAGTACCTGAAAAGCAAGTAACAAAAAATGCAAAATGATATGCAATGCCATGTTTGTCATTTCCGAGGTGCTTTATACCCTGATTCCAATCCAACCATAGAAATCTGAAGACCAGAAATTGTGATATAAAGAGACGTGTCGTGGTCATGTGCTCGTGTGCAGCTATCTGATAAGGAATAATTCTGAATAAAACTGCTCATACTCATTCAACGAAGTATTCAAGTACATTTAAGAAAGGTTCAACCGCAAATGCAATACAAGGAAAAATGGATCCATCAACAAGCCTGATGGTAACCATTAACAACAAAATATAAGGAAAAGAACATCAGTCTGACAATTCCACACCCTTCAGCTTATCACTTGAGTATTTGATCTCCTCAAAAAGTATACGGGTACGCTGGTGATTCGGCTTTTCAATCATCTCTTTGATCAAGACATCTCTTTTCTCAAGAGCTTCATTTAAAGAACCCATATGCAGCATCAGAGCCTCGTCATCACACACTCCTTTGTGTCTCTTTATGCCAGCTTGCGTCTTGAGTATCTCCCTTTCTATCATGACTTCCTCAAGCTCTTTCTTAGTATTCCTCAGCTCACCTCTAGCTTCTTCTAGCTGTTCTTGACTCTTACCGAGGCTTTCCCGATACTTTCTCCTCTGCTCATGCGCCTTTTCAAGCTCTTCGTCCTTAATCTGCAACTGTTCATGTAATTCAGCATTCTCTATCCTAACTTCGTCCCAAGCGTGCTGAAACTTTGTTAACTTTTCTTTGGTCTGTGCTAACGCCTGTTTGGTTTGCTTGTGGGCTTGCGTAGCATCATCAGCACCTTTACTAATCTTCCGGAAATGTTGGGCTCTTCCAGCAAAGTCTTTTTCTTTTGCAGTTAGGATTTGTTCAGCATCTTGGGCTTTCCGCTCCAGCTCTTTGTTGGCATGTAGAGCATTCTGAAGATGGCTACTCAACTCGGAATTCTCTCCTTGGAGCTTTTTCACCAAGGCTTGCAACTTGTCAACTTCTTCCACAGTAGCAGTGCTTCTTGCTTTCTCATTCTCCGGATACAAAAGGGGTGCCTTACCAAAAGGCAAGAGAAAATATTCAACTCTTTTCTTCACCCACTCTTCATATGCTGGATAAACCCGGTTGTTAGGCTTTCCTAGAGTAACTTTCCCCTTTTTCAGTATGCTACCCCAGCTTTCAGAAGCTTTCTGTGCTGCTTCCCACCCATCTGATGTATGAAAATAGAGGGACTCCTCCACATCTCTCTTAATAGGCGGACCTGTCAGGGCATACCCAAATTGTCGAATGGCCAAAGAAGGATTGTAGTTAATCCCACCCAGTCTTCCTATCAGTGGAACGTTAGGGAACTTACCACAGCTGTGGATAATATTCTTGCCAATCAGCCCATGATCTACCCATACGATGTCCTTGGCCACCAATCCCATTAAACGCTGTTTCCACTCTAGAGAATCTTTGGAATCCACAAAAGCCCCTGATTGTGGTAAACGGCCTGCAAACCACTTATAGAACAAAGGTGCACAACAACGAATTATCCCTCCTCTTTTCTTTTCGTTTCGGTTGTACAACGAGTAGTGAAGATCTCCCAGTAGCGTTGGCACCGGGTTCTTCATCAGGAATATTCGTATAGCGTCCGTATCAATGAAATCCGGCTCGTTGGGAAACAACACTATGCCGTATATGCAAAGGGCTAGCAAAGCATTAAAAACAAGCCAATTCTCGCCTTTAGCTGCTTCCTGGGCCTTCTTAATCAGATATTCCAACTTGTAACCACGGATCTTTCCTTTGTTGGAGATATTGTCGCCTAACTCTGATTTGCTCAAATAAAGAGCACCAGCCACCTTCCCAAAGTCAAGATCCCCCACTGATCCAAAGAAAGGGGGCTCCTCCTTGATAGCAATCCCCAACATGTTGGAATACTCCTCCAGGGTAGGAACCAACACATAGTCTGGCAATACAAAACACCTCAGAGGCGGATCATAGAACTGCATCAACGTATGGAGACCTCTGACTTCATAATCACTGACATTACGGACCATAGATAAAATCCACCCATATTTCTCTTCAAAAGCTTCTCGTACTGCAGGGCTCGCCATTCCCTTCAGCATAACAATAGGGCCTAAAGTAGGCGTAAGGAACTTATAGCTGATGATATTCTTCCTCTCTTTAGTGTTCATCTTTGCAGGGACCTGATGACTGGAATCAAGGGTAATATATGCACCTGGAAATGAATAAACATGTATGTTAAAATATGATAATGCAATGCAAAGGGCAATGTGATCAGGTAATCAGGTGTCTGTGCTGAACTGTGAACGGTGTCAGTGTAGCTCTGAGACTAATATAGAACCATAGATAAGAACCATCTGAATACAATAGGATGAAACTTCCTTTCTGTGCAATGATGATAGAAAACCGGGTATGTAGGAGGTCATGGTTACCTGCAAACCTGTAAACAACCCGCCCTTCTCACATGTGGGTACTAGGATGTTCAGTATCCCGGGCTCTCAGGTCGAGAAATGATGATACGTTCACCATTTCTAGTTTGGCATCATCATCAATCGAGAAGGCCTCAACTGATTCTCCAAAACAAAAAGGTCCTCAGCTTCTGGCACTGAGGTCGAGAAGCAATAGTACATTCATCCCTCAGGGTACAGTACTATCGCCAATCAAGGAGTGCCTCCGCTGACTCTCTTTCAAAAAGGGATGTCCTATAGCAAGTTCCCAGCATTGGGTCCTCGGGTCGAGAATGTGCAATGGGTTTGCCACAGAATGTGGTCTGCCACTGTCACAACTCGGGAGGAGTGCCGCAATTGAGTTCTCGGGAATGGTCGCCAGAGTCGACAGTTCCTCAAGAGAATAACTACTGGCCTGCATAACATTCAGTAGCAGAAAGCTCCTGATAAAACCTCGTCTGGTTGTGGGTCTCATGAACAACAATACGTGGTCACCACCACGCAAGCGTCATGACTATCCACTCTAATACCTATGTGTGTACTCAAGCCTGGGTAGTGAGCTTATCTCTCAGAACACCCCGCCCGCCAAACAGAAAACAACAGCACAGTCCAGCACAATAATGATATGTAATGCAGTAAATGCGATAAATACAGTAATGTACAGTAAAGCAGTAAGTAGCCATGCAATAAAACGGTAAATATAGCACAACAGTAAACACCCAATGAAAGAAAAGCAAACAAGCGCTAGGATTGACTCGCTTAGGATGGACCAGCAATAGGTCAACCTGTCCCCAGCAGAGTCGCCAGCTGTCGCTCCCGGGATTTTCATCCAAGTACAAACGCGAAAGTGGCACCGAAACAGAGTCGCCAGCAATGTGTATTTATCCCAAGAGAGGGAAAGGAAACACCGCGTAAACCTGAAGGAAGGGAAAAGCATGGCCTTGCGACCAAAAGAACTGGGTTCGGGAGTCGGTTACGCGCAGGGAAGGTATTAGCACCCCCACGCGTCCATCGTACCCGATGGGATCCACGCTTGCTTGTCTCGATCAAAGGGTGTAAAGAAAGGATACTGAAAAAGGAACTGAAAGAAAGAAAGGAGAAAGAAAAGAAAAGGAACGGGAAACAAATGTAGGGAAAATAAAAGAAGTGCTCGCATGGGCCCTACCCCACTGCCTACGTATCTCATCGGGAGCATGAGAATCAGAGCGACGTAGTTCCCCTTACCTAAGGGAAAGATTGTTTGTGTTTTTTAGGGAACGACTAACGTTCTAGCTCAGGTGTTGCAGGCTCGCTGGTCCGAGTGCGTTACCATCTTGCAAGAGAACGAGTAGAAGCGCGTTCATACGCTGAGAGTGAGTGAGGTGAGAAAAGAATTCCCGAAGGAAAGACGTTATTGCTTGTTTTTGTCTTTTAAGAAGTTTTGTTATTTGTTTGCATATGATAGTGTATCTAAATCTCAGTCATTGGAGTGTGTACATTCTCACACTCCAAGATGGAATGAGGAAGAAAGTACACTAAGCATGAAGAAGACCCCCACACTTATTTCCAATTATTAAGGTTCAAACACACTAGCATACTTGTGTTTATTAAGTGTTTTTGTTGATTATGAAATGAAGAAGTTTTTTTTTATTATTTGCACCTTCAACAAGTATTGCATTTAAGTCCCTCATACAAGATCAAATGTTTAACACATTGACCCAAGATGGGCTATATGCTACACATTCTAAGATTACAAGAGAAGACCCCTTATAATCTTTTCTTTATATGAAAGGCCTAAATGCAATAAATGCCTACCTTTATTATATGTTTTGAATTTTCTTTGAGATGAGAAGAGAGACTCAAGAGAGGAGAAAAGGTAAAACCTATGTGGACTAAGACTCAATCCTAATTGAAGATTAAAGGGAGTGATCCTAATGGTTTGTGAGGTTTAAAACCTAAAGCCTAAAGAAAGAAAGAATTAAACAATTCACTTCCAAAGTAGAAGATGAATTGTAATTCAAAAAGGGAAAGTGATGAGTTATTAAAAGAAAGCACACAAGTGCTTAACAAAACATAGAATGGAATTGTAAAAGAGAAAGGATAGAAGTTAAATGTGGATTCCTTATCCACACTCAGTTGAAACTTACCAAAGCCCCTACATGGTTAGTAAACATGTATAAGAAGTATAAGAAGTAAAAGAACATGTAATGCATCATAAAACTCAAAAGAATTAAATGAGAAACCAAATCCTAGAGCCACAACCAGAATGGACATCATATGGACAACAAGTGAATATCATCATACAAGTGCAAGTGAATAAGCAATAATCATCACCCATTAGCATTTAAACATGTTACAAGAAGAAGGGGTAGCTGAAAGATGGAAAAAAATGAAGAGGACATTCATAAATGGAACATATAAATCAACAACCAGAATTGAAACTAAATGGAAAATGGTTTATAAACATCTCAAAAATATTTATGAATCAACTTCAAGACATTCAAGAAGTAATATAAGAAGAATTGAAATGAAAGTTCAAAAAGAAAGTGCAAACAATACATGTTAATGATGCACAAAGTTCAAATTGAAATGAACATGTAAAGATGACCTATAATGTGTATCAAAGACCTATAATATCATATGAATGGCTCATAACATATGCAAATGCTCATACAAATATGCACAAAAGAATTCATGTAAACATGCACTAAAGTTGTAATGACATGCCATGGATTATACTTCCAATGTAATGCATCAAACAAAGGCCAAATGGATTCATGAAAATTATGCCAGCATATTATTGGAATGCCTAGGTCAGAAATTCATCATACATCAAGATAGCATGTAAAAATTCAGAGCAAAATGACTTCAAACAAAGCAATTAGGTCAAATTGAAACATCATGCAAAGTGGTGCAAATATAGGCATCAAAACATGTAATAAAGTGACCTAAAAAATCAAACAAAAATCATCTAACATGCTTCAATGTATTAGTGAATCAATTCAAAAAGAATCATGTCAAAACAGTTGGTAATGAGCAAGAACAAAATTAAACAAATTCATGTATCATGCTTAGAATGCATCTAAATGGAAATTCAAAAAAAATTATGGATCAGGGGTAAAAAGGTCATAAAATCAGAAAATAAAATCATGAAAAATTTCCTAAATGTTTTAATGATGCTCATGAATTTTTGTGGAATTTTATGATGATATTTGGTATTTTTAAAAATTAAAAATCAAATGTGTAGAAAAAAATGAAAATAAAAATGGAATGCAAAGGGAAGGGGAGGTGTGAACATAGCAATCATGCAGTTCAAATTAATTGGGCTTGAAAACATGGGGGTGTGGGTAGCAATCTGATTAGGTCCAATAACGCGCACAACACACTAATTACCATGCTCACTCAGTCAACAAAAAAGTCAATCAATTCACACCATTGGATTAAGTCTGGTCAACGTAAGAGTCAAAGTAACCAAAATCAAAGAACATGCGTGCAGGTCCACACTCCCTACCATGTACCACACCACACCACGTTTAAAAATAAAATCAGAAGAACCACGTGAGAGGCACATGTATTTTAATGTGCTGGCGTGTTTTCGTGCGTTGGATCAACAACATCATACGGCTGACATTCATTCTGGCAAGAAACCCTAAAATAATGACCACCGGCCGGAGAGGGACCTCCGGTCACCTTCTCCGGTCAATCACCACCGTCTGCAACTTTCATGTTCACCAAAACACACAATACGCATACCAAAATGAAGCTGAGATAATGGAGATCAATGATACGCAATTATTTTTCACACAACAAGCATGCACACAAAGAACAGAGAGGATCAAACCAAGCCCTAACTTTTGGATCTAAGCCTCTACAAGGCCTATCAACTAGCCGGAGTAAGCAGAGCTTCCATCAAGCTTAAATTAACAAAAACAAGCCAAAATTAATGAAGATCAACTGAAGCAAAGTTGAATGATGAAACCTGAAAATGTGGAGCAATTGGAGATGTTGAGAAACCAGAGAAAAGCTTGATATGCTGAGCTTCTAGATCTTCAAACTTAGCAAAATAAATGCTATGGATTCGTAAATAGATGAAGGATGTTGAAGCTTGCAATGATGCTGAACTTGCAGAAATGGAGTTGTTCTTGTTGCTCTTGATTCAACCACTCCAAGCAATGATCAATGGAAGCACAATGGAGTTGAAATCGTGGAGAAGAAGATGAGCAAAATCAGAGAGAGTGAGAGGAGAATTCTGAAGTGAATGTGTGAAAAATGAGTGTCTTTTCAGAAATGTGAGTGAAATTTGGTTTTATAGTGTGAGTTAGAAATGAACCAGATGGGTTAAGTGAGTGAGTCAACTGAGTCCAAGTTGAGTTAACTGAGCTGCCTCTAACTAACTGAGCCAAGTTAGTTAGGGCGAGTCAGCTGTGGGTGTGCTATAGTGGCGGAGGTCCATGGTGTTATGGTGGAAGTGAAAATGAACTGACATTGCACGGCTGTCTCACCAAACTTGTTCAGCAAGTTGCTTTTTTTCTATATTCTTGCATGGCACGTGCTCATGTGCATGGACATGTGATGAGTGTTTGGTTAAATGAAGAAAGAGTTGGAGGGTGAGCAATGCACGAGCAAGCTGAGACAACAACAACAACATTCATTTTTCATTTTCTGGTTTTTGATGGCAGTTGATAACAATGGAAATAGGGTGATTTGATGATGAAATTCTCTCTACTCCATGGGTGGTTTAGTGTGTTTTTGGAGTCATTGGAAAGATGGCACATTGGAGAACAATGTTGATGTGAAAAAGGAATTGAAATGATGCCTCAAACATGCTCCAAAATGACTATAAACTTAAGCACACAAGACTGGATGATGGGCGCAGCAGGTGGTCGGTTGGCAAGGCTGGCATGGCACAAAATTTCAGCATAACCACCCTAACTTGAGGCCACTATTTCTCCATCATACCTTGATCAGATGAAAATTTTCCCAACATGAACATTGAAGAGGGCACTACAAGGAACATTTTTGATGTTGACAAGTTTTGCAAATGAAACCTTTAACCATGAGAAAAATAGGTGTACATTTGGCCCACCAACTGTTTGTTAAAATGACTGCGCGCGTGCCCTGAAAATCTTGGTCATGACCTAGTTTTGAACCTACTTTGCTCAAACTTTGATCAATCATATCTCACTCAATTTTTATCCAATGGAGATGTTCCACCCATGGATTTGAAGCTTAAAACAAGATCTTTTGTTGTGGCCTGGTGGAATTTTCATTTGATGCTTCAATTTTAAATGGCCTTGGTTCAAACTCTGATGCAAAATGGCCAAAACTTACTATTTTTAGTAACCCTACTTCACCCAAAAATGGCAACTTTCCACATCTTGGTTTTTTCATGATTCCTTTGGAGTTTCTTGACCAAATTTTGCACATTGGACACATATAACATAAATTTTATGAATTTGGCCTCAAAAAGTCAAGAGTTGACTTTTTCCTCTGATTATTTGACTTTGCCCCAATTTCTCTGATTCTTGATCTTTCTTCCAATTGAACCACTTCTAAACCCAATTGAGATGTAATTTTCCACATACATACACTTAGGGACATATGGAATACCATGACATCAAGTTTTGTCCAAAAAATCAGAGATACCCTGATTTAATTGGAAACCCTAATTTTGACCCCCTCTGGTTAGGAGGAAATTGCACATCTTCCAAATCCAAATTCCTCAGGGTATGTTGTGTATCCTCTTAAAGGATGATGAGAAATGCCACTTGAGGATGATTTTGAATCAATGAGCTATCTCTTTTGAGGATTTTCCTTCAATTTTTGGACTTCTTGCATAGTGTAGGATGCAATGCTTCAATCTCCTATTGAATCTCACCTTCTTGAGGTTGTGGAAGATCAATTGGGATAGTATGAGACATGAGAGACCTCTTGGCTTGCTTAGAGCCAACTTGATTGACCTTTTGTGCTCTGAAGGATCCATTGATTGTCCACCTTCCACCTGATCACATGCCCTGATGGTAAGAAGGATGCCATGCTTCATTTTTCTATGTTAAATGCAATGCAATGCTAATGAAATGGATATGATATGATAAATGATAATGCCATGCTATGATGCCAAAAGGGGAGAGCAAATTTTGGGGTATTACAATAATCAAATGGCAAATATTATCTTAGTTGGAGAGGATACACATCATATTCAGAGGAATTTGGATTTGGAGGCTGTGCTATTTCCTCCTAGACTAAGGGTACCACAACTAGGGTTTGCTATAAAGTCAGTTTATTTCTGATTTTTTGGGCAAGACTTGATTCCATGGTACTCCTTGGGTCCTTAAGTACCTAGGGATGGGAGGTTGTCCATCAGTTTGGTTCAGGAGAGACTTAATTGATCAGAAGATTGAGAATCAGGTGAATTGGGTAAAAGTCAACAGTGAGAGGAGAAGTCAACTGTGGAATTTTGAGGTTCTCTCCAAGGTTTCAAGGTCTCACATCCTCATATGGTCATCAAGGGTCAAGTTTCATGCCATATACCAAAAATCAGGAGTTGGTGCAAAAGTTACTAAAAATGGAAATGACCTATAATTTGAAGTTTCCTTTTTGGGCAAGTTCCTGCACTGCATTCAACTTGACTTTTCATCATCAAGAAAGCTTCAAATGAATTTTTCTCCAACATGAAAGTTGAAGATCGTTTTCTCCTCTTTCCAAAAAGTACTAGTGGGTCTCCATATCATTTGTGAAACTCAACTTATGGTCAAAATAAGGCAAAGTGGTTTTTAGGGTTTCATTTTCACAACTTTTAGATTTTGTGACATATGGACCTATGATTAATTCCATTGCTTCAAGACATGTTCCAACATCCAAGAACAATCCCTAAGGAGCATTTTTGGCTTTTTAATCAAGTGGTTTCATGGGTTATTATTCACTTATTCTCCATTATTCAAAATTCCCAAATTGTATAAAAGTCATGAATCAAAAAGTTTCAAGGCCCAATTCCAATATGGGTGTAATTAGCAATTCAAATGCAAGTGATCCATCATGGAATTCTTAAGTATACATGCATGGAGAGAAGTGTAATTCACATTATGCTATTTTCCAAAATTATTCAAAAACTCATTAAACAAGTAATAACCCAAGCCCAATTCATTATCAGAGGAAAAACCTAGTCTATTTAAACCCATCCATGCACTGGTTAGGGTTCATTCACGTGCATTTGGAGGAGAACAACAACTTGAGCCCTAATTCTTGAATTCATTGGATCTCTCAATCTACAAGGAGTTTCTTCAAAGTTCTTCCACAAACCTTCTCCTGGTGATTTCTAGAACACAACCCAACCACCATTCGCAGCCAAAAGCGAGGATTAGAGGTGCACCATCTCAGGTTGGTGGATTTTTTAATGATCCTAAAACTCTCCTTTTTTATATGCATATTGAAGTGTGAAGATTGGTGATTATCCTGATCTATTTATTTTTAATTTTGGACGTGTGGTTTGCTTGTTCTATGTGTTTAAAGTTTTGAGCCATAACAGTATTTCATGTGTTTTTTATTGTGTGCTAATGGTTTGGAATTTTTGATAGCATATTCGTAATCCTTGCGAAAATCTGGTCGGAATGGTATATGGGTTCGTGTTTTCTGGGCACGTTTTAATTTGCAGGTGAAGCAAAGGGGCGGCCGGAGCTAGGGCTCCGGCGACGGTGGCGGTCCGGCGAGGGGGAGAGTTGGACGAAGAAGACGAAGTGTGGGCCGTTGATACGTTCCATCGTGTGGCCATCAGCCGGCCGCGTGTCCCTTTTATTATTTTTTTTTCTGATTTTATTTTGCTGATTGCATGCATATGACCCCATGACAATTACCGTGTGCTAGTCAACCCATGCCAATCATCTTGCCTAATTGTGAAATGTTTGACCGTGCTTCATCCGTCTAATTCATATTGTGGCTATCAGTGGGACAACACATTAAAATAACCACGTGCACCTCACATGGCATGTGCATCGTATGTCTGATAATTGTGTGTACGTGTGCATATCGTTCTTACCACGTGCGTTTTGATCTAAACCGCTGATCTGCAATACCTTTTGATTGTGCTGACCAAATAATGGACGTAGGATTGATCTAAAGGCAGGTATGAGTCAACTGGGTTGACTGAAGCCCATGTACACCTTTTATTTTTATTTTCGTTCTGATGGATTTTTGCACGCTGGGCCTTCTATCTGCGCCCCCATCCCTTAGCCCATCATCATTCTCAACAGGTTTGGACTACTAAACGCACCCCATGCCATTTATTTCTTTTTTATTTTTTTATTTTAATTATCATATTTCATTTTTAATTTTTTAAAAATACATAATTGCATCAAAAAATCCCAAGAAAATTCATGCACCATTTCTATTATTTTATAAAATTTTTACAAATTTTATTTTTATTTTTATTTTATTTTTCATCATCTAAATTTATTATTTAGTCAATTTTCTTTTTGAATTATCCATATAATGCATACCTAATTTTGTTTATTTTATTTCTCTGCATCCGTAAATTATTTTTAATCCGTTCCTTTTGCTTTCATTCACTAACATTCTAAAATGCATTAAAATATTTTTATTTCATTTTTAAATTTATTTCATATTGCATTTTGGTCCTTCCCTTTGGCACATTAATCCCTACTTCTCACCTGAGCTTTGCCCATTTGTTTGAATGACTAACACTTTGAATTTTTGCAGGAATTTTTGATGTGTTGTTTGTCTCTGGCTGAGGAACCTTGATATTTAATTTGGGAATTTTGGGATTTATGTCTCCAATTGTTTGATTTATTTTCACTTGAGATCTGCTTATATGTGTATTTCTGATCATGCCTAAGTCCTTGTTTGAAAGGCACCTGTGCCATTTGCTTTGGGGTTGTTTCTTTGATTTCTGAATTCATGTTTGGATTATTATTACTATTGTTTGCCATTGTTTGATTTTCACTTTCCTTGATATTATTTATGTCCGTTTCGTACTAACCTTTTATGCAGGGACTAAGGTAAGATCTTTAAGGGTATGGATAAGTATCCATGGTCACCCTTACTCTTTCCTTCTCTCATCTTCTTCCTTTAGGATCTAGGTTGCCGTCAAACCCCACTAACCGTAGGTCACCCATGCATGATAACTATAGGATTCATAGTCCCCCTTAGAGTTACCCTTGTGTCTTCTCTCTTCTCATCTCAAATTTCTTTAAAACACTTAATAAGAATAAAGTGTATTGCGCACGAGCCTTAAGTGTGGGGAATGAGAAATGAGGGGCTTCCTCTCATCTCTCTAGAGTGCTTAGCGAGCGTCCTGTCTTGGGACGATGCGTTAAGTATTCGCCCCTGTGCCCTAGACTTTGGTGCAATGCAACTTAGGAACTAACTTAAGCCATTTCTGTCCTAAAAAACACAAACCAACTTCAAACATTTTTGTCCTTCGGGATTTTCAAACTAAAGGTTATTTTCAAAAAGGGCACGTTACCTTCCTTCTGAGTCGTAAACATGCATCGACCCTAACTGCCGGACGCGAACTTAACGTCGCTCATAAAAAACACAAAAAGAACTTGGTCCGAACTACGTTGACTCTGAATTCCCCATTGCACAAAGGGGGTACGTAGGCCTAGGACGTTGACGTCCTACCGAGTCTGTCTTTGTTTTCCCCTCTCTGTTTTAGTACAACCCTAGATGATAGTATAACTTACCCTTAGAAAAGACAACAAGCGTGGATCCCATCGAGTACGATGGACGCGTGGGGTGCTAGCACCTTCCCCTCGCGTAACCGACTCCCGAACCCAGGAAATGGTTGCGATGACCATTCCTTTCCCTCTTCCTCAGGTTTATGCGGTGTTCCCTTTCCCTCTCTTGGGATAAATTTACACGGCTGGCGACTCTGTTTTCCGCGCCACTCTCGCGTTAATACCTGGATGAAAATCCTGGGAGCGACAATCAGCTCCCCATTCTCCAAGGACATAGCTGATGATTTCGCCGAATAGGTGATTCCGCAGGCCGTGTACTGCCCTATTCCACCACCGCCCGACGCAGATCCCAGTACGGTGGCCCTGTTCGCCTTGATCAACCAGACCAACCAAATGATCGCACAGCAGAACATCCTCCCTCTCCCCATCAATCTCCCTGAAGAACTGCCCGGTAGGACTCGCGCAGTCCCTCCCCGCGACGCGAGGGTCGCGGGCCACGTTTGGAACGCCCTCAACTGGCAGTTGCCCAGAAATGCCACCGCACACCTCCCCCGAAAGAGACGACCAAGAAAAGGAGCAGAGACACTGGCGAGAGACCCAGGGGCCAGCCCATAAATCCTCCTCGTGGATAAGGATCTGGGCAAGACTGTCACTCCCCGTCCAGGTCCCCTCACCGAAGCGACGAAGACGATCCAAGAACTCCCCTGTCCAAGGAAATTATGGACACCCCAATACCTCCAGGCATGGAGAAGCCCCCACAGCTAGGGACCTATGACGACACGGCTAACCCTGACGACCATATTGAGAGCTTCGAAGCGATGCTCGACTTTAGGAACGTACGAGGAGCCATTAAGTGCAGGCTCTTCCATACGACTCTCAGGAAAAGGGCCATGACATGGTATAAACGGCTTGCTCCAGAGTCCATCACTTCCTGGAAACAGTTCAAGCAGCGGTTTTCCAGACATTTTACAACTTCTCTCCGACATCTGAAGACGGTGGTGTCCCTCGAGGCCATCTTCTAGGGACATAACGAATCTCTCCGAAATTATATCGAGAGTTTCAACCGAGAAGCTGTCGAGGTCCATGAGACCGATGAGATGAAGAAGTTCCTGATCGCGAAGGGATTGCGCCCTGGAACTGACTTTGCCAAGACCGTGGGCATTCATAAGCCCATATACTTGGAAGATTTACTCGTTCGAGCTCAGTCTTACATTGAGTTCGAGGAGTCACAGGCCGCCCAGCTGGCCCTCGACTCGCGACGACGAGAAGGCTCCCGCAGCCACATAGATGAAGGTTCTCCTCCACTGCAATGTGGAGGAGAGAGGAGGAGGGACAAGCAACCCCGGGACTCCCGCGGTCCTAGTGGTATGTTCTCGGATTACACTCCACTCAACGCGACCCACTCACGAATATTCTCCGAATGCGACCGCTCGGAGTTTCAAAAGGGAAGCGTCCGTTTTCCCAAACCGATGGCTCCCAAACCAAACACTAACAAGTGCAAATACTGCAGGTTCCACCGCAGCCACGGACACGTCACCGAAGATTGCATCCACCTCAAGGATGCAATCGAAATCTTGATCAAGAAGGGCCATCTGAAGAAGTACGCCCAGAAGAATGACCCCCCGCGAGCAGATAACCGGGACGCCCAGAGCGTTGAGGATACGACCCATTCAGACGGGGAGAATCGACTTTAGGTCGCCCTCAGCATTACTCGACCTGAGGATTTCTGCATTCCTGAGGGAATCGAGAACGCAGAGGTTGTCTGTAACTTTTGGAGAAGCTTCCCCGACCCGTAGCACGTGGGAGAGCTTCCCCAAGACGATGGTTATATCGGCCGGGGGCCCCGAAAAGGTCTCTGTTGGATCAATAAAGAGGAAGTTTGACGAGCTGGAGTTAGCTAAATCTGCGAAGACCACCACCCTCGACAAGGTGCAAGGGAGGTCAAACCCAATCACCTTCTACCTCGAGGAGTTGCCCGGAGGAGCGCCAAATTCAACTATTCCCCTCCCGATTCGAGCGCAGATGGCCATCTTCGACGTCCGCAGGATCCCGGTCGACCAGGGCAGCTCGGTGGACATAATGTACTCTCACCTCTTCAGCACCCTCCAGCTCACCGAAAAACACCTGACCCCGTACGTGGGCTCAGATTTGCAAGGGTTCAACGGCACCACCACCAGGCCGTGGGGTTACGTCGAGCTGGTGGTCACTTTCGGGAACGACGACACTTCCCGACAGATCAAGACCCGTTTCCTGGTGGTCGACTGTCCTTCCCTCTATAACTGCATCTTGGGGAGGACCACCCTGGCCGAACTTACTGTGGTGCCTTCAACAGTCCACCTAAAGATGAAGTACTACACCACCAGAGGTCGTGTGGTCACCATGCACGGGGACATCGAGGCGGCCAGAAGATGCTTCGACACTGCCATAAAGGGTTTGAACATCATTGGTCCCAAGCCCAAGAACCAAGCAAAGATATCTTCGGACACGGAGCAGATGCCACTCCCGCCCGTCAACGCGGTCGACCTTGACAGTAGGTTCCCCGGGGAATAGGGTCCAGATAAAGCCGCAGGTGATAACTTTTCAGCTGAAGGCAGCGGGCAGCCTATCTACCCAACGCGCCCCATCCCAGACGGAGACTTCGAGCTGGTGACCCTCGGAGACGACCCCGACCGAAGCGTAAAGATCGGTTCTGGACTCCCCGACCTGGCAAAGAAGCAGCTAAAGGTCTGCCTCCGCGAGAATTCTGACATGTTCTCCTGGAGTGCTTCTGAAATGCCCGGTCTCGACCCCGAGGTGGCTTGTCATCAACTGAATGTAGACCCGACCGTTAGGGTCGTAGCTCAACGTAGGCGTAGGCAGTCTCCGAAGAAAACGGAGGCTACTGAAAAAGCTGTAAAAGACTTCCTAGAGGCAAATTTCATTTCGGAAGTCAAGTACACCACTTGGCTGTCCAACGTTGTACTCGTTAAAAAAATAATGGAAAATGGAGGATGTGTGTCGATTATACCGACCTTAACCGGGCATGCCCGAAAGATTCTTACCCTTTGCCTAACATCGACCAGCTGGTCGATAATTCTGCAGGTTTAAGCTGTTGTCCTTCATGGACGCTTACTCGGGGTACAACCAAATCCCCATGGACAAGGCCGACAAGCAGCATACCGTCTTCATGACCGAGTCGGGCAACTACTATTACAACGTAATGCCTTTCGGCCTAAAGAACGTCGGCGCAACCTACCAGCGGATGATGAACAAAGTCTTTTGGGCAGAGATCGGCGATATGCTCGAGGTTTACATGGACGACATGATCGTCAAGTCCACGGCGGAACTCAACCACGCGGCTTATCTCAAAAAAGTGTTCGACATAGCGAGGAGATGTCGTATGAGATTCAACCCCGACAAGTGCACTTTCGGCGTTCGGGCAGGTAAATTCCTTGGTTTCTACCTCACAGAGAGAGGAATCGAGGCAAACCCCGACAAGTGTAGGGCCTTCTCTGAGATACCCACCCCGGACTCGAAGAAATCCATACAATCGATGAACGGGATGCTAACCGCCCTCTCCCGCTTCGTCGCCAAATCAGCCAAATACGCACTCCCATTTTTCAAACTTCTTTGCCAAAAGGCCACTTTCGAATGGAGCGAGGAGTGCGAGCAGGCGCTCCTCCATCTCAAACAGGTGCTATCACAACCCCCGGTCCTCTCACGACAATAGAACGGGGAGACGCTCTTCTTGTATCTCGCCATCACGGAAGAAGCGGTCAGCGTTGTCCTTATCTGGGAAACTCCCGACGGGTAGAAACCGATTTACTTCACCAGTAAAGCCCTCCAGGGCCCCGAGATCAGGTATCAACAGATCAAAAAGGTCGCCTTGGCCCTCATCACCGCAGCTCAAAGACTTCGCCATTACTTCCTGGCCTACACGATCGTGGTAAGAACCGAGCAGCCAATAACGCAACTCCTCGGTCGACCAGACATGGCAGGAAGAATGCTCAGGTGGTCGTTGGAACTCGCCGAGTCCGACGTCTAATACAAAGGAAGGAAAGCCTTGAAATCTCAAGTGCTGGCCGACTTCGTGGCTGAAATGACCATCCCTGAACCCTCGACCAACGGAGCCCAAAGGTGGACAATCTATGTCGACGGGGAATCCAACTCGAAAGGAAGCGGGGCGGGCATCATCCTCGAGAACGAGGAAGGCATCTTGATCGAAGTATCCCTTGAGTTATCCTTCCCGACGTCGAACAACCAGGCGGAATACGAGGCTTTCCTCGCTGGGCTACGTTTGGCCGAGGACCTCGGGGCCAAGGAAGTCAAGATCTTTATGAATCCCAACTCGTGGCCTCCCAGGTCCGAGGAGAGTACCAGGCCAAGAACGATTGCCTTATCGAATACTTAACTTTAGTAATGGGAAAAATGAAGAGTTTCATCTCCACGGAGGTGACCAACATCCCGCGCGAGCACAACACCCGGGCAGACTTCCTGTCTAAACTGGCTAGCACAAAGAAGAAAGGAGGGAACAAGTCAGTCACCTAGGAAGTACTCTCTCATCCGAGCATCAACAAGCCCGCTCCAACTACAGATGTAAACGCTATCGGGGAAGCCAATTGTTGGATGACACCGGTGTACGAATATCTAATGACGGGCAAGCTCCCCGAAGATCCCAAGGATGCGGGGATGGTCAAACGACGAGCGTGTTCATACACGATAGTCGAGGATAAATTATACCACCGAGGATTTTCAATCCCCCTTCTCCGGTGCGTCAAAAGGAACAAGGTCCCCGGTATCCTCGAAAAGATTCACGAGGGCATCAACGCCCAACACCTTGGTGGACGATCTTTAGCTCGCAAAGCACTTCGGGCAGGGTATTACTGCCCCACTATGCAACACGACGCCAAGGAGCACGTTAAGAAGTGCGATAGATGCCAACGACACGGGGAGATGCACCTTGCTCCCCCCAATGAGCTCAAAACGCTCTCATCTCCGTGGCCATTTGCGTGGTGGGGAATGGACATCCTTGGGCCTTTCGTCGTGGGTTCATACCAGAATAAATACCTTATCATCGGAGTGGACTATTTCATGAAGTGGATCGAGGCGGAAGCCTTGGCCAAGATCACGGCCTTCAACATACTCCTTTTCTATAAGAGGAACATCCTCGCTCGGTTCGGCGTTCCCCAAGTAATCGTCACCGACAATGGGACACAATTCACTGACAAGAACTTCCAAGACTTCGTCGCCAAATTAGGCACGAAGCAGCACTTCACGTCGGTCGAGTACCCACAAACAAACGGGCAGGCCGGAGCAGCAAATAGGGTGATCCTTCAAGGATTGAAACGTCGGCTCGGCGATGCCAAACAAAGGTGGGTCGAAGAACTCCACAGTGTCCTCTGAGCCTACCGAACAACCCCACATTCCACTACCGGGGAGACTCCCTTTCGCCTGACCTACGAAACCGAAGTAGTGATCCCTGTGGAGGTCAGTGTTAGACGATGGCTATGGATCTAGAAGGGGGGTTGAATAGATCCCTTGAGTTTTACACGCAAATGGTTTTGAAAGTTTTAGTTTTAAACAATTGTTTAACGGAAGCTACCACTGGATAGAACGTCTACATCGAACCTTCTACTAAAAGGATCGGATATGCACGGATATATCGAGAATGAGTATGGAAGAGAAAAATTCAGTTTGATTACTACACTTAAAAAACGCAGTCAACAAAATATCACTTGCTTGATGTTTATTCCAATCCAATGAGGTAAAGTGATAAGCAATTTAAGACAACCTGTTCAAAATTTGCTTTGAAATAAATTATCAAACACATAGTGTGCGTAAACACACTAAGTGCAGAATTTCTATGGAGGGTAATGTAAAGCTGCTCCAAGATATAATTCAAGGAATTGTATCAATTTAACAAAACAGTTTATCAGCTTACAATTACTCTACGACATAAATGTCAATAACTTGCGACTTCACAAATTCGAACAAACTGAAATGTAAAAGAGTTAAGGGAAAGAGAGAACAAACGAGATTTGATTAGGCAATTCCCCAATCGTCCTCACTTTGGGTACCTCTGCCCCCAATTCCACAATTGGAATTGAGATATATATATATATATATATATATATATATATATATATATATATATATATATATATATATATATATATGTAGCTGTTGCAAATTGTTTATTACAAGAGAAAACTATGAACATCCAAACCCTCGAACGTCTTCGATCGTTGATGCAGAATTTTATCTTCCCTTGATTCAAGATGAATCAAGTCCTTCGAATATGGTTGATCCAATTATCTTCCCACGCTACTAAACCGAAAAAACCTCCGTTCTTCGGTTACCTTCACTCGATCAATTGTAATCTACCAAACTTCGAACCCAAACCTCTCTTCTACGATCCTCCGATTACAGCTACTAAACCGAATAATTGCTCCAATTGCCGGTTACCTTCGCCGGACTGAATCCCTGTAGAACGAAACGGTTTGTGCAAAAACCCCCAAAATCTTCCCGATTCTTGGAGGAGAAAACCTAGGGTTTTATTCAAGAAACACCTACCAAAATCTCAACTCAGAAATGAAGATCACGTGCTCTCAAAATCTGAACGTTATCACCTTAAAACAATGAACAACTCAAACAAAGATTGTTATGTGTAATTGTTTGTTCACTCAATGTTGAAGATGAAGATGAAGAGAAATGCATAAATTTTCACGTTTCTTGTTGTGTAAAAAATGAGCTAAAATGATATATATACTATCTTAGACAATACAATTGAAATAACCGAATTTTGAAATGAATAACACAATAAAATTCTGGTCACATTCAACGAGCGGTCGACCTATACATATAGTATAGTCGACCTGAGCAATGTCGCGCGTTCACTGCCCAAAACTGCAGGTTATGCGTCGACCGAAGCAGGCTATGAGTCAACTCATAGCTCCCAGTTTTGGGCAAACACAAATGCAGAATAAGTGAGTCGACCGGTAGGTCGACGCGAGCACTCCCGCTGATTATACTAACATATGACAGACGTTTAGGTCGAACAATGCAGGGTTGTGAGTCGACTCATACCCTTGGAACATGCAAAAATCCATTTTTGAGTTTCCTAAAAGTGTTAAAACATATCTAATGAATCTAGACCATCTACTAATCATGATCAAACACTCTTAGACCACTTAATGAGCATTTCATATGACGTTTATCACTAGAATCTCTATATTCTAATCATGATAGTTTTGACATCATTAAAATCAAGTACATAGAGAGAATCTTCCCTCACAGTCAGGGAACCCTCAAGGAGGACAGAAGCTCTCCTCGAAGAGGGGGCAAACAACGAGGCCCTAAGGGAAGAACTCGAATTCGTCGAAGAGACAAGAACGGGGGCCTCCCTACAGGAAGCCTCACTCAAACAAAAAATTACTTTACGCTATAACAGCAAAGTTGTTAAGCGTGATTTTCAAGTAGGCACCCTCGTCCTACGAAGGAACCAGAGAGATTCGCGGGAAGGTAAGCTCGCCGCGAACTGGGAGGGCCCGTGCCGCGTCAGCGGAAAGACGGGGACAGGAGCCTACTTCCTCGAAAATCTGCGCGGGGAGGAACTTGCTCGACCATGGAATGCTGAGAAACTCAACCAATACTACAGTTAGACACTGCCCGCGACACCCCAACGTCGCGACTACGGGGGCGCGCTAAAGTACAAGCGCGACACCCCTCTTAAACGTAATAATCATGGTCGCATTGTGTATGCGCGAAGACCATTGATCCGACGAGGACACCTCAATCGAGCCCCATCGTCGTCGTACCATGTAGGCAGAACACCCAGCTCGCGATGGGAAGTTCACGCCGCAAGGTTAAGACTTCTAACGAGCGCTTACCCCCGTTGAAGGACGGAATACACCTCTGTGTAGCGAGCGATTTTGGACGCGGTTCTTAAGCGCTGGTCGCTCTCTGCGGTTTGAGCTTTGACTACAGGTCGATTCATTTTTTATCCTATTGTGAGCTGAATAAGGAAGGGAAATAGATGTCTCCAATTAACCCTGCTTTGCATACTGAGTTTAAACAGCAGTCTGTTAGGTTACAGATGCTATCAATGTGGGGGGCCTTTGTACTGGTTATTTGTATTTTCGCCAATACGGTTTTCTTTCTTTCTTACCTGAGCAGAAGGTTTCTGGCGGGGAACAAGGATTAGGATGTTAGGACTGATGCTTTTGAATTACTGCTTTTGATTGATGGAGATATGGGATTTGGGTTTTTTGTTGATTGCGCTCGCTAAGATATTTTCTTTCGATCTTATGCCTACGTATTCCCGTTTACCGAAACAGGGAAATCAGAGCGTTCGTAGTTCCTCCTATTCTATGGGAGGAAATGGGTGTTTTTGGTGTTTTGGTGTCTTGTTTAAAGCCCAAGACGTGAAGCGAAAGGTGGTTTGTATCTTGTTCAAAGCCCAAGATGTGAAGCTGAAAGGTCTATTTGTGTCTTGTTCAAAGCCCAAGATGTGAAGCTGAAAGACCTCGACTTTAGAGAGAATTTGTCATCTCTAAAGAGGGGGAAGGAGAATTACTTTAACTGGGATACGCGGATCCGAGCAATGCCATAATTTCCAAAGAAAGGGTTTTAACCTTAAGTATACATGAATGGAGAGAGGTGTAATTCACATTATGCTATTTTCCAAAATTATTCAAAAACTCATTAAACAAGTAATTACCCAAGCCCAATTCATTATCAGAGGAAAAACCTAGTTTATTTAAACCCATCCATGCACTGGTTAGGGTTCATTCACGTGCATTTGGAGGAGAACAACAACTTGAGCCCTAATTCTTGAATTCATTGGATCTCTCAATCTACAAGGAGTTTCTTCAAAGTTCTTCCACAAACCATCTCCTGGTGATTTCTAGAACACAACCCAACCACCATTCGCAGCCAAAAGCGAGGATTAGAGGTGCACCATCTCAGGTTGGTGGATTTTTTAATGATCCTAAAACTCTCCTTTTTTATATGCATATTGAAGTGTGATGATTGGTGATTATCCTGATCTATTTATTTTTAATTTTGGACGTGTGGTTTGCTTGTTCTATGTGTTTAAAGTTTTGAGCTATAACAATATTGCATGCGTTTTTTATTGTGTGCTAATGGTTTGGAATTTTTGATAGCATATTCGTAATCCTTGCGAAAATTTGGTCTGAATGGTATATGGGTTCGTGTTTTCTGGGCAAGTTTTAATTTGCAGGTGAAGCAAAGGGGCGGCCGGAGCTAGGGCTCCGGCGACGGTGGCGGTCCGGCGAGGGGGAGAGTTGGACGAAGAAGACGAAGTGTGGACCGTTGATGCGTTCCATCGTGTGGCCATCAGCCGGCCGCGTGTCCCTTTTATTATTTTTTTTCTGATTTTATTTTGCTGATTGCATGCATATGACCCCATGACAATTACCGTGTGCTAGTCAACCCATGCCAATCATCTTGCCTAATTGTGAAATGTTTGACCGTGCTTCATCTGTCAGATTCATATTGTGGCTATCAGTGGGACAACACATTAAAATAACCACGTGCACCTCACATGGCATGTGCATCGTATGTCTGATAATTGTGTGTACGCGTGCATATCGTTCTTACCACGTGCGTTTTGATCTAAACCGCTGATCTGCAATACCTTTTGATTGTACTGACCAAATAATGGACGTAGGATTGATCTAAAGGCAGGTATGAATCAACTGGGTTGACTGAAGCCCATGTACACCTTTTATTTTTATTTTCGTTCTGATGGATTTTTGCACGCTGCGCCTTCTATCTGTGCCCCCATCCCTTAGCCCATCGTCATTCTCAACAGGTTTGGACTACTAAATGCACCCCATGCCATTTATTTCTTTTTTTATTTTTTTATTTTAATTATCATATTTCATTTTTAATTTTTTAAAAATACATAATTGCATCAAAAAATCCCAAGAAAATTCATGCACCATTTCTATTATTCTATAAAATTTTTACAATTTTTATTTTTATTTTTATTTTATTTTTCATCATCTAAATTTATTATTTAGTCAATTTTCTTTTTGAATTATCCATATAATGCATAACTAATTTTGTTTATTTTATTTCTCTGCATCCGTAAATTATTTTTAATCCGTTCCTTTTGCTTTCATTCACTAACATTCTAAAATGCATTAAAATATTTTTCTTTCATTTTTAAATTTATTTCATATAGCATTTTGGTCCTTCCCTTTGGCACATTGATCCCTACTTCTCACCTGAGCTTTGCCCATTTGTTTGAATGACTAACACTTTGAATTTTTGCAGGAATTTTTGATGTGTTGTTTGTCTCTGGCTGAGGAACCTTGATATTTAATTTGGGAATTTTGGGATTTATTTCTCCAATTGTTTGATTTATTTTCACTTGAGATCTGCTTATATGTGTATTTCTGATCATGCCTAAGTCCTTGTTTGAAAGGCACCTGTGCCATTTGCTTTGGGGTTGTTTCTTTGATTTCTGAATTCATGTTTGGATTATTATTACTATTGTTTGCCATTGTTTGATTTTCACTTGCCTTGATATTATTTATGTCCGTTTCGTACTAACCTTTTATGCAGGGACTAAGGTAAGTTCTTTAAGGGTATGGATAAGTATCCATGGTCACCCTTACTCTTTCCTTCTCTCATCTTCTTCCTTTAGGATCTAGGTTATCGTCAAACCCCACTAATCGTAGGTCGCCCATGCATGATAACTTTAGGATTCATAGTCCCCCTTAGAGTTACCCTTGTGTCTTCTCTCTTCTCATCTCAAATTTCTTTAAAACACTTAATAAGAATAAAGTGTATTGCGCACGAGCCTTAAGTGTGGGGAATGAGAAATGAGGGGCTTCCTCTCATCTCTCTAGAGTGCTTAGCGAGCGTCCTGTCTTGGGACGATGCGTTAAGTATTCTCCCCTGTGCCCTAGACTTTGGTGCAATGCAACTTAGGAACTAACTTAAGCCATTTCTGTCCTTAAAAACACAAACCAACTTCAAACATTTTTGTCCTTCGGGATTTTCAAACTAAAGGTTATTTTCAAAAAGGGCATGTTACCTTCCTTCTGAGTCACAAACAGGCATCGACCCTAACTGCCGGACACGAACTTAACATCGCTCATAAAAAACACAAAAAGAACTTGGTCCGAACTACGTTGACTCTGAATTCCCCATTGCACAAAGGGGGTACGTAGGCCTAGGACGTTGACGTCCTACCGAGTCTGTCTTTGTTTTCCCCTCTCTGTTTTAGTACAACCCTAGATGATAGTATAACTTACCCTTAGAATAGACAATAAGCGTGGATCCCATCGAGTACGATGGACGCGTGGGGTGCTAGCACCTTCCCCTCGCGTAACCGACTCCCGAACCCAGGAAATGGTTGCGATGACCATTCCTTTCCCTCTTCCTCAGGTTTATGCGGTGTTCCCTTTCCCTCTCTTGGGATAAATTTACACGGCTGGTGACTCTGTTTTCCACGCCACTCTCGCGTTTATACCTGGATGAAAATCCTGGGAGCGACAATCAGCTCCCCATTCTCCAAGGACATAGCTGATGATTTCGCCGAATAGGTGATTCCGTAGGCCGTGTACTGCCCTATTCCACCACCGCCCGACGCAGATCCCAATACGGTGGCCCTGTTCGCCTTGATCAACCAGACTAACCAAATGATCGCACAGCAGAACATCCTCCCTCTCCCCATAAATCTCCCTGAAGAACTGCCCGGTAGGACTCCCGCAGTACCTCCCCGCGACACGAGGGCCGCGGGCCACGTTTGGAATGCCCTCAACTGGCAGTTGCCCAGAAATGCCACCGCACACCTCCCCCGAAAGAGACGACCAAGAAAAGGAGCAGAGACACTGGCGAGAGACCCAGGGGCCAGCCCATAAATCCTCCTCGTGGATAAGGATCTGGGCAAGACTGTCACTCCCCGTCCAGGTCCCCTCACCGAAGCGACGAAGACGATCCAAGAACTCCCCTGTCCAAGGAAATTATGGACACCCCAATACCTCCAGGCATGGAGAAGCCCCCACAGCTAGGGACCTATTGTAATACCCCAAATTTTGACCACTTAGATTTCCCATCATTGTGAAAATCATCATCACAATATGGATGAACCATCATGCCTTGTCAGTCTCCCCAAAGATGGGTGAGCATCCAATACAATAAAAATTAGGGTTTCAAGCCCTCTCTGAGTGCTTAGACAAAGGATCAATCAAGAAATGACATGATCTTCAACTTGTCTAATCTCTTAAATATCCACAATGGATCAAAAAGGACTCCTACTTCAAGGATTAAGCACAAGGCTGCTCCCTTCTAGGTGGATCAAGTCTCAAGATCGACAGTGTCACCAAATTAGGGTTTTGATCGACCAGGGTCTCCAGATGGAAATTTTCATCTGGGCACAAGGCAATGATCCAAAACATGACCTAATATGCTTCATGGAACCTCATGAACCCATGCATCAAGTCAATTTTGCCTCAGGGGATGCATTCATCAAAAATCAGGAATTAGGGTTTCTTGACCTAATTCACCCCTAAGTTGACTTTTGGGACAAACCATGAGCCAAGACCTCAAGAGATGATTTGAGGGTCTCTAATATACCATATTGATCCATTTGGAACAATGGATTGATCCAAGAAGCTTGAGCAACAAGTCTCATTTTCATCTGCACCACACTTAGGGTTTTAAGGGAAAAGTCAACTGTAACTTTGACTTTTGACCAAGACATGCTCCCAAACCCTAATACATGATTGAATATACCCTATGACACCCATGGAACATGTCCATCAAGTTTGATTTAGGTCAAGGACATGATTTCCTGAAGAATTGCACAGTTTGGAATTCATCTGATAAAAAGTCAACTGTGCACAAAAGTCAACTTTGACTTTTTGAGATTTTTCACCAAAATGGATTTTTAACCCTAAAATGATGTTAATGTATGATTTGAATCATCATTCATCAAGAAAAATCAAGAAAAGTGAGATAAATTTTAAAAGGGGTAACCATAAAACTTAGAAATTTTTCTAAGTTAAAAATAAAGTGGCAAAGGTACCAACTTTGGAGGACCATAACTCCTAAACCACAAGGCCATTTTTTCTCATCCAAAGATGGATTTGTAGCCCTCATTATCACCTACAAAAACTTCAACTACAAGTCATTCCAATTCATTAAGGATTTTGAGTTATGGAGTGATCAAAGTGGCTGAAAAGTGAAAATGTCACTTTTTCCAACACTTAGTGAAATTTTCACTAAGTCAGATTTTGCCTCACTTTTTGCCAAATGTAGGGGGATTTTTCACTTGGAATCAAAAGAGATCAAAACCAAACTTGTTCAAACAGTTGTTGTATCATGTAAGGGCTTTCCAAAATGGCCAAGAACATTGCCAAATTCAACCTACATCATGAGATACAACATTGGCAAGTTGCCTTGCTGAAATCTGTCAAAGCAAGGCAGAATTTGCACTTTGGCTCAATTTGCTAAAATCAGCCAATTGCAATTGCTCCAATCCACTTGGACACCTCAGAGGATTGAATCCAAAGGGGACAATCACTGAGCCAAGCCTCCAAGGTCCAAGGAACAAAGAATAGCATGTTGAACCTAGAATGGCCAAAATAGGGACAAGACTTCAAATTTGGAATGAGGCATTCAATGGAACCATCAAGGTGGCATGGACTGAGCCATTATTATCTGAAATCAGTCAAGACTTATCCAAGACCAAGGGGACCAAAGCTCTGTGCCCTAACCTCTAGTCAATGGCTAGAGGAGACTTTCATTTCCATTGGCCAACATTGAGGAAACCTACTTACCAGCTGCCATGCACTATTCCTTGCAAAACAAACTTGCTCTACTATAAATAGAGCTCAATTGTGGTCAGTTTAAGTACACCAAAGCCATCTAACAGATGCTTTCCTCAAAATCTCTTTCTCTTGGCAAAAATGCCTTTCTTAGCAAGGTAGCTATCGGGTTTTGAGTTTGAGAGCAATTCTGCACAAACCAATCACTCACACACCTCACATACATCACATATGAGCTGATCAAACACTCACATAACTTCTGAAACATCAATTTCATGAAATCACCAGCTGGTTGCTCAAATTTTCAAACAAGGTGCAGTTGAGATGCCATAAACTGATCCAGTCCATTTCAATTCAATCCAAGTGTTCAAACACACTCCATATGGTGTAGGGAAGTTGTCCAGATCATCACAACTTGTCTGTAACACCTCCAACTCAAAATCACATATGCTCTTGCTGTCACGACTTGGAGGTAAGCACATACTTGGTCATCTCTCAATCTATGAATATTTCCTCACACAATAATTTGGCCATATGTTCATAATCATGCATGGAATGTTTTCCCTCAATTAATTGCATTGTTTGAATCGTGTATCAAAAATCCTAGCCTTCATGCAGAAATTAGGGTTCTTGAGGTCTCTTCGTGATTTCTTGTTGTATGTTTAATTTAAATGAAATTAAAGTACATAGACATGATCGTGAGGTTGAGGCGAGCATAATGATATGTGGATTGCATGTTATAATTACGTATTCAGTGAGATTGGATGGAAAATGCAAATCTGGGCAAACTGAAAAAACGCGCGTGTTCTTGGTGTTGTTCTTGGCACCATTTTCATATATTTGAATATTTGAATTTTGTGATTTTGTTTAATTGATTCAAAAATTAATTTCTCTCTGAGTTTTAATGATTTTGAGTTGATTCTTTTTTTAATAATTCACAAAAATGTTAAAATATTTTATTTTATCAAAAAATCCCAAAAATATTATTTATTTCATATAATTGATATTTTTGTAAAGAATTAATATTTTAATTGTTTTTGGCATTTTAAATATTTTTTCTACATTGATTTTGCAACTTTTAATGCTTTCTAATTATTTTGTAGGTCAATACTTAATTTTTGAAGCATTAATCCAAGATCACGATTTGTTTTCCATGTGTTAAACAATTTTTGATCATTTTAATTGAATTTTTATTCAATTAAATACATTTTGAAAACAAATTAGGGTTTTGGATTAATTCAACCCTCATAAATCATTTTCAAAACACTTTGGGCCTCTATTAGAGTGTAAGACCCAATCCTTTTTTGACCAAATCATCTTTGGGCCTCACTTATTGTATAAGTCCCGATACCGTCAAAAAACAAACGGCGCGATCGTCGCCTTTTCAAAAATCACCTGGGCCTACCCTCGAGTAGTAAGACCCATTTATTTTTCTTCAAAACTCTTTGGGCCTCTTGAGAGAGTGTAAGACCCATCCCCCCAAGTACAAAAACTTTTTGGGCCTCACTCATTGTATAAGTCCCTCTGTACAAGTAAACGGCGCGATCGTCGCCCGTTTAAAAATAAACCATCTGGGCCTCTATTAGAGTGTAAGACCCAATCCCCCTTTTAACCAAAACATTTTGGGCCTCACTTATTATATAAGTCCCTCTGCGTTAAAAGAAAACCTCGGCGCGATCGCCATTTTTAAACGAAAAATCATTTGGGCCTACCCTCGTGTTATAAGCCCCACTCTTTTCTTTAAACCTTTTTGGCCCTCTTGAGAGAGTGTAAGACCCATCCCTTTGTACAGAAAACCTTTTTGGGCCTCAGTCACTTATATAAGTCCCTCTGTACAAATTCAAAGAGTGCGTTCACTGATAAAACCCTGGGCCTCTCCTTTAGCTGTAAGCCCCAGATCTTTCTTTTTTAAAGCACTTTCTCCTTTGATTTTGAATATACTATTGTTTTTAATCTTTCTTTGTTGAACAACTAACTAAACAGCATGGAAGCACTACAACCGAGTAAGTGGTTATCGCTTTCATTTACTGCTTTCATATTATAAACTGTATTGTGGTGCTGCTCACTGTAAGTCTCCTTTCATAAACTCATATCTACTGTGTAATAATAGTATAGATATTTCGAGTTTCCCCAGTAACTACGTCTAGAACTTGGTGACGCCGTTTCACTTATTCGTAGAAATAGACGCCTAGATCCCCAATAGGAGCACCAGATACAGTCTTCTCTTCGGCTGTCCTCCTTAGGAATCGTCAAGAAGCTCTACTCCCCAAGATGAATGTATTCTCCGTGAATGGCATGTTTGAGTTTCTTCCCAATTCTCGAACTTTCCTGACATGATCTATTCCTTGTGGATAGCTTTCCTTGAATGTCTCGGGGTTTGGGTACCCACTACGGTCATAATCTTGGACCTTAACTAAGGAAACCTCTTTAAAAGTTAAAAGCCGCTGGATAGTAAACCTCGCACGTTTACCAGTGGTTTTCATCTTTAAAAGAGTTATCTCTCCTAATGGAAAGGAGATGATAGACCCACGGGATTCTTAAAAGCATCGGCCTCCTCTTGGGCATTATTCAAGGACCCTACGGCTTCTTAGAAGTATTCACAGCCTCCTCTTAGGCTTCGTATAACGATCTCTTCCTTCGGGAATGATAGCCTCCTCTTGGGCTTCGTACAAGGACCCGTCGGCTTCTTAAAAGTTTCCAGCCTCCTCTTGGGCTTTGTACAAATTGTCCCGACGACCTCCTAGAGGTATAGGAACAGAACCTAGTCATCCTCATAGAACAGTCCTTTCATAGAGTCTACTACTATTTCTCGAAGCATAGTACAAAAGATAAAACTCTAGACACGGACAGTCTAACTTCCTTGAGTCTCAAAGACATTCTCAAGCACCCTTCGTTAAATAGGAAGAAAACCCGCAGACTCGGATAGTCTCGATACCCCATGGATTTCCCATTTCCTCAAAGAGAAGGAAATATACCTGATCCTCAAATTAAATCCCTGAGTACAGTGTTGCTCATATATGAACTGATTTTCTCTTTTAAATCAGTATATTGGATCTGTCACTCAACTAAAACAGTTACAATAGCCTCCATCTCGGGCGTCGTACGAGATACCAAAATTCTCCCCAGTGGAGTCAAAACAACCTTTTCGCCTCTCTCTCAGGCTTTGTATGAGACACAAAAGATTCCCTCGTTGAGTCAATCACCCCTTTTTGCCTCCATCTCGGGCCTCGTACGAGATACAAATTCCTTAAACTGAGTCAACTCTTTGCTAGCCTCCTCTTAGGCTTTGTATAACGATATGCCCCACTGGGTCAAAAACTTTTAGCCTCTCTCTCGGGCTTTGTACGAGACACAAAATAGCCTCCTCTTAGGCTTTGTATAATGATTTTCCTAGCGGAAATTAGCCTCCTCTTAGGCTTTGTATAAGAAAACCACTGGTTGATCCAATCGACCTTTTAGCATTAAAGTTGTGCCTCGTTCACAGTATACAAACACCAACAACTCTTTCCCCCCATCTAATCGCTGTAAGCGGCAAGCCTCTGGATCATCTACATCCATGCCACTCTCCCTCTTTTAGCATGAGAAATTCCTAAGGAAAGATGGCATTGCTCTACACTGAGTTAAAGTCTTCTCCTTCAGGTTAAAACCCTTTCTTCGGAAATTATGGCATTGCTCGGATCCGCGTATCCCAGTTAAAGTAATTCTCCTTCTCCCCTCTTTAGAGATGACAAATTCTCTCTAAAGGCGAGGTCTTTCAGCTTCACGTCTTGGGCTTTGAACAAGACACAAATAGACCTTTTAGCTTCACGTCTTGGGCTTTGAACAAGACACAAATAGACCTTTTAGCTTCACATCTTGGGCTTTGAACAAGATACAAATCACCTTTCGCTTCACGTCTTGGGCTTTGAACAAGACACCAAAACACCATTTCCTCCCATAGAATACGAGGAACTACGAACGCTCTGATTTCCCTGTTTCGGTAAACGGGAATACGTAGGCATAAGATTGAAAGAAAAGATCTTAGCGAGCGCAATCAACAAAAAACCCAAATCCCATATCTCAGTCAATTAAAAGCAGCAATTCTAAAGCATCAGTCCTAACATCCTAATCCTTGTTCCCCGCCAGAAACCTTTTGCCCAAGCCCTTGAAAGAAAGAACCTGTATTGGCGAAATACGAATAACCAGTACAAAGGCCCCCCACATTGATAGCATCCGTAACCTAACAGACCGCTGTTTAAACTCAGTATGCAAGCAGGGTTAATTGGAGACATCTATTTCCCTTCCTTATTCAGCTCACAATAGGATAAAAAATGAATCGACCTGTAGTTTAAAGCTCAAACCGCAGAGAGCGACCAGCGCTTAAGAACCGCGTCCAAAATCGCTCGCTACAGAAAAGTGGCGCCCACCGTGGGGCCCTTGTTTTTTTTTCTGTCTGTTTTCCTTGTAAAATGGCGACTCTGCTGGGGAGTCTCCTTTTCTGCCTTAGGGCGTCATCCCCGTTTTCCACGGAAAATGGGAACTCTACCGAAGAGAAAGATTGACCTATGCTGGTCCATCTCTTAGGCAGGGAACCACAGATTCGGGCTTCCGCCGGGGAACCCATTTTCTGTCAGGAACTTAAGATTCATAGCTTTATAAGTCTAGGATGATTAGGACAAATATATATACTATTTTTCCTAATTGCTATATGTGTTTATTTTTCTGCTACTGGGAATGCGTGTGATGCCGCATGTGGTGAGATTGAGTATACACTTAAGAAAAGCCAACCTTTTTCGTAGTGCGGAAACTATCAGAAATAGTTGTTACGCGATACTACCCTCATTTGAGGCTGGTGATCTATTCTCGATGAATGACACTTACTCTAAGATTGCACACAACTCGCTGGCGATCCGCTTGTTGTCTGTCTTCCTGGGAGGAGCTGATGATAATGAGTACAGGTACAAAAATCACCCTAGTATAAACCTTTGGGGATGGGTAGAGCCTTGACTTCATGACAACGACCCTTTGACCCCATGTTTTTTCTATGTTTTTGTGTGCTGCATTCATGCATTCATTTAATAAAACATTAAAACATTCAAAAAAATTTCTCTTGTAGTCTCTCTATTTTTCAAATTAAACTAAGACTGTGATTGCAAATATCAGAGAAAAAGATTGCATTAATGGATTTCGGTAGAAGGAGAACTCACCAGTATACCTTCAAGGTTCCAAAACTAGGGTATTTGAGAAAGTTAGCGAGGATGATCGTTAACCCAGAGGCTTTTAGAGCCAAGCACGGTGGTCTGCTACCACTGTTAAGAGTCCATGTGATTAAGGGGATCATGGACGCGCTCATTCAATTCTACGATCCGGTTTATCACTGTTTCACATTCCCGGATTACCAGCTATCACCAACGCTGGAGGAGTATTCTCATCTGACTGATTTACATATCACTGATCGAGCTCCATTTTCTGGACTGGAAGAAATTCCAAAGAATCAGACTATTGCAATAGCAATTCATTTGGACGAGTCTGAGGTCAGGACTCACATGACTACTAAGGGTGGCATCCAAGGTTTGCCAGCCCAGTTCTTGACAAAGAAGGCTCTGTACTTTGCTAGTATAGGGAACGGGACTGCTTTTGAAAGCATCTTTGTCTTTCTCACCTACGGATTATTTTTGTTTCCCAACATCAATAACTTCGTCGATATCAATGCTATTAAGGTTTTTCTCATTGGAAACCCTGTGCCGACTTTGCTCGCAGATGTGTATCATTCTGTACACTTGGGAAATTTGTACAGCGGAGGGGAGATCACATGTTGTGTACCTTTGCTTTACAAATGGTTTATCTCTCACTTGCCCAAGTCTGCTGCTTTTTGGGATTGCAAGAGTGTCTTATGTTGGTCGCAGAAGATCATGTCTCTCACCAACTCTGATATAGATTGGTGTAATAGGATTTATGAGGGAATCAGAATCATTGACCGTTGTGGAAACTTCCCCAGTGTACCCCTCATAGGAACTAAAGGAGGAATCAACTATCATCCGATATTAGTTCTTCGTCAATTTGGATACCCGATGAGACACATCCCACTGGGTGTTCATCTGGAAGGTCTTTTCTTCAAAGAAGGAGAAAGTGACAGAGCACTAAAGATGGAAATAGTGCAAGCTTGGAAACAGGTTCATAAGAAAGGACGAGAGTCTCTGGGAAAACCAGACTGTGTCTCGGTGGAGCCTTATCTCCATTGGGTACAAACTAGAGCTCTCAAGCTAAAGATGCCTTATCCTCGTTACGGAATTCTTCCACCGAGGGAAATTGTCATGTACTTCATGACGGAAACTGAAAGGCTTCAGGTTACTCTCAACAAAGTTCAAAAGGAAAGAAGGTCTTGGAAGAACAAGTACCGCACCCTCGACGTAGAGTGTATCCAAATACAGCAACTACTGAGAGAGAAAGATGCTCTGATTGAAATTTTGGAGCAGCATGCTGTAGAGAATCAAGATGACCAAAGGAATTTGCTCGATCCTTTCACCTGACAAAGGAATGACAACCCGACAACGGCCCAAGCGCCCCGGTCAAAGAAAAGGAAGATACCAGAATCAACACCTAGTTTCTCCTCAGAGAGGACTCGGGACCCATTAGTTTAGGTTTCTGTTTCTGCACTTTGTAATCTACTGTATTTCCATTTCTGTAATCCTTTGGAATTCAATAAAAAGGGGTTTCCCCACTGTTTGATATTTGCAATCTAATTGTCGAAGTTTATTTTGATTAAACCAAAAAAACAACAATTAATATAATCATTGCATTCATTATTCTTACATCGCGTATTCTTCTTCCCTACGAATCTCACGTTTGTGTCTCGATTCTAGAGTCAAACTGTCTCATTCGTATAATGCTCGGGCCAATCGTCAGAAAAAGATGGATGATCTTGAGGAAGAAAACAGAGAGTTGAAAGAAGAGATCGACGCTCTAAGAGAGGATATGAGAAAGCTTCGTAACAACATGCAAGCCATGGCAGAAGCTCATCTACAAAGGACTGTGATCTCAGAGATCACCTCAACGCCCATCATAGAAAAGTATGATCCTAGGTATCAGATGCCGAAAGATCGTCCTTGGGGCATGCCTATTAACTATATCCCGGAAGGATATGTTCCGCCGATCACTGAAGATCAAGGAATCGCAACAGAAGCCGCTGGGCCTGAAGGTTACAAACTTCGGGAAAGCGAAGATGTCAGGGGCATACTGAAGTCTCCTGAAGGTTACAAACTTCGGGAGGCGCCAAGACTTACTGTCGTAGTCACGGTACCACCCCCTGTGGTGCACACTGTCCCGGAAGGACAGATTCCACCAACACCTTCTAGTAAGAAGGAAACTATGTTCGACAGAATGGATGAATTCCAGGAGCAGTTCTTGGAAATACAGAAAGAGCTGCAAGCCATTCGCGGTCAGGATCTATTTGGAAAGGACGCCGCAGACCTCTGCTTGGTCCCAAATGTGAAAGTCCCGCACAAGTTCCAAGTGCCCGACTTTGAAAAATACAAGGGTAACTCGTACCCTCAGAGCCATCTGGTGATGTACGCTCAGTGGATGTCAGCTCAGACGGAGAATCAGGACCTGCTGATTCACTACTTCCAGGATAGTTTAACCGGTGCCGCACTCAAATGGTACATGGGTTTAAACCGTACTACGATCAGTACATTCAGAGATCTTGGTACTGCCTTCGTCCAACAATACAAGTACAATTTGGACATGGCATCCGACAGAGATAAACTCAGATCAATGTCGAAAAAGGACAAGGAAACCTTTAAGGAGTATCCTCAAAGGTGGCGTGAAATTGCCGCTCAAATTTGTCCACCTCTTGAGGAAAAAGAGATGACAAAGATCTTCTTAAAGACCTTGAGCTCATTTTACTACGGCGGAATGGTCGCCAGTGCACCCAGTAATTTCACCGAAATGGTCGGCATGGGTGTACGTCTTAAGGAAGCCGTCCGAGAAGGACATTTGGTAAAAGACACTGGATCAACGAGCGGTACTAAAAATACGGTAGTGCTCTCCCTACGAAAAAAGAGCAAGATATTGGGAATATCTCTCTCGGAAACAAAGGCGTCGTTATCAGCCAGTAGCAGCTGTTACTCCTGCTATCGGCCCCACGCCTGTTCCTATGTATGAACCTCAGGTTGCGCAGAGCCAACCTGACCAACAAAGGACACAACAGCCACTTCAGCAGGCTCGTCCTCCATATAACAACAACCGTACAACACGGCCACCAGGATTTGATCCTATACCCGTGACGTACGCAGAGTTATTTCCGTTACTGCTAGCCAAGGGGCACATCCAGACTAAGTCTCCCCTTTCAGTTCTGGAAAATCCGCCTTTTTGGTTTAAAGCGGATCAAACATGCCCTTATCATCAAGGAGGTTCAGGGCATAACATTGAGACTTGTCTCAATTTCAAATCTGACATACAAAAGCTTGTTACGAGCGGGCTCTTATCTTTCAAAGATACGAATCCTAATGTTCTTACGAACCCGCTGCCTCAACACGAGAAAGCTGCAGTCAATCTGATTGAGAAAGAGACTAACAATGTCTATCAAATTCACGATGTACTCTTGTTGAAGACCAATCTGGTCAGGATGCATTGTAGACAGAGTGGATATGGCCATGTGCCACCTCATAACTATCACCAGTGTGATATCTGCTCTAAAGATAACCAAGGATGTTCTGTAGTGCAAGCAGCTCTACAGGAACAAATGGATCTCGGATGGATCCAGGAGCACCAAGTTCTTGGAGTCAACATAGTCTCTACGAATTCTAACGTCATTCAAAACCACGACATCCGTGTGATGAATGTCAACTTGGTGGCAATGCACTCAAGGCAAAGCCAGTATTATAATCTGCCGCGGCACGATTACAGTTCCTGTCTGATTTGCTCGGTAAACAAACAGGGATGCTCTTTCATACAAGAGGCCCTCCAGTGTCAGATGGATCTTGGATGGATCCAAGACTACCATGATAGGAACTCCTATCAAATCAACATGGTTCAGATCTTTAACATCCGCGTGATGAATACCAGTCTGGTAGAGTTACATGCTGAGCAGGTCCGACTCGGATTCTTAATATCACATGATTATCAAAACTGTAAAGCGGGTTGCGAAAACGATCGAGGTTGTACCCTTGTCCAGGAGGCACTTCAGCACTTGTTAAATCACTGGTGAATGCCAATCTATATGGACGAAGATACTCAGCAGATTAGTATCAATAACAGGAATCCTACTCGTCGTCAAAGTCAGGATGTCCGATCAATGGAAGGTAACCTAGTGAGGTTACATTGCATTCAAAATGGGCGTGGCCAGGTGCCACCACACAACTATGACAGTTGTAGCGTCTGTTCGGAAAGTAACCAAGGGTGTTACCTTGTGAGAGCAGCTCTTCAGGGTCAGATCGATCATGGAGAAATTCATCCATATCCAGGTTCAAGACCCATCATTTGGTTGCCGAACTACCTTGCCGATCAAGTTGAGGATGTTGTCACGATCTCTGGTCATCACCAGATCAGGGATGTTTTTGCCATCGTCCCTCTACTTGACGAATCTAGAGTTCCCAACCGGGAACGAATCGAGGTTACTTATGACGGTCAGAAAAATCAGAAGGTTCCCATAGTCATCTATCTACCGGGACCATTACCGTATGAATCAGCTAAGGCGATCCCTTACAAATACGGTGCAACAACAATTGAGAATGGAAAGGAAATTCCATTACCCTCCGTCGTGAATATTGCAGACGTCAGTCGTGTAACACGGAGCGGTCGAATCTTCAACCGAGGGGTTGGAGAATCCAACAAAGAAAAGGAACTTTAGGCAGAAATTCCTGATCCGCCAGTCAGTCAATCTAGTAATCCCGACTTTTCAAAAGACAAATATGAGATGCTAAAGCTCATCCAAAGGAGTGAATATAACATCGTTGATCAACTGTTACAGAATCCTTCAAAGATCTCAGTATTATCACTGTTACTCAGTTCAGAAGCACACAGAGAGGCTTTACAGAAAGTCTTGGAGCAAGCCTTTGTGGAACAGGATGTAACAATCAGACAATTCGATAGCATTGTCTCTAACATCACTTCCTGCAATAATTTGGGATTTAGTGATGAGGAATTACCTGAAGAGGGTCGTCGTCATAACATGGCGCTCAACATTACAGTTAACTGCCAGGGCGATGCTTTAGCCAACGTACTGTAGACACAGGGTCAGCCCTGAATGTTATGCCGAAGTCCACTTTGATGCAATTATCATTTAAGGGCCCTCCGATGAGAGTCAGCGAGGTCGTCGTCAAAGCATTCGACAGATCCAGAAAAACAGTTATCGGCGAAGTTGATCTTCCCATAACTATTGGTCCTCACACTTTCCAAATTACTTTCCAGGTCATGGACATCCGGGCAACATACAGATGTTTATTAGGAAGACCTTGGATACATCAGGCTGGAGCGGTCACTTCGACCCTCCACCAAAAGCTAAAGTTCATCAAGAACGATCAACTTGTCACGGTTTGTGGGGAACAAGCCTTGCTTGTGAGCAACTTATCATTATCTACTTGTGTGGAACCCGAGGAGGTTATTGGAACTCAGTTCCAAGCACTATCGGTGAGCAAGAACGATCAATCCGAAGAAGGAACTTCAATTTCTTCATACAAAGATGCTATCAAAGCGGTCGAGAGTACCGATACGACAGGATGGGGACGGCTTGTCATTCCTATTGACAATAAAACAAAGAAGGGTCTTGGTTTTTCTGCGACCTGTACCCAGACAGCTGCCAACGATGAATGTCTTCATCCCCTTCAAAACTTCTTCCACAGTGGAGGTTTTCTTCACCCAGTGTCTCAGACAGTTCATGCTATCAATGAGGAAGATCCCTCTAACACAGATGAAGAATTGAAGTCCTACCTTAACAAGGACGGCTATATGTCTCAGGAAGAGGTGCCTATGCCTTTTTGCTTTCCTACAGAAAGTCCGAGATTTATACCAAGATCAGATGTCGAAATGATCTACGGAGATTGTGATCCGGAAGGATGCCGTGCTCCGCCAAATTCATTAGAGGAAGACACTCTGATGAAAGAAAACTTTGATCACAATTACTATGGCCCGATGGATGGTCTGCCAATGTGGCAGCCTTACCCAGGAAACTTGGGGCAAGAAAGTCAGCCGAGTAATGAAACTCAGCTGAGCGTCATTGAACAGAATACCTGTGTCCCCACCATGTCATGGGATCAACACTCAGGTCATTCAGAAACTACTCAACATGAAGATGAATTCGCAACGTTTGCAGGACTAGAATTCATCAATTATGCTTTTCCTGAGGTCAACGTCATCGAGAGGGATGACTTCTCCAGTTCCAAAGAAGTTTGGGACACTCTGGGATGACCAAGTGGAAAATACGACTTTATGGTCAAGTACACTGCTCCCGAAAGCTCTCGTATCAGGCTCGAAGATATCCAGTCAACTGGATGGGGAGATACAGCTGAGAGCACAAATGCTATGCAAAATGCAACAGAGGAATCCTCCTACGACAATTCTGCCTGGGAGACAGATTCCAATGATCCTGCTCCACCAGAAATCAGCGTCATTTCTGAAGACAAACCAAGGAAGGTGCCAGACTTTGTGATTCACCGAGGAGTTCTCCGCCAATGGGTTGCTGTCGAGGTTCCGAAGGTCGTTCGCCAGTCAAAGTAATTGCCATCTTTAACCTTTCACCCCTCCCAGGTGAAACGGATGTTTTGATAGGGCTCCCTTTCTGTAAATTTCCCTCTTCGCTTTGCCCAGAGCGAGTGAGTTTTGTTTTATAGGGCTGTAGTTTCAAGATTCGACTTGTTCATTAATAAAATAACGTCGTTCTGTAATTTCCGCATTAATTGCTGTTTTCTCTTTTTACTTTTTCAGAAAATGGTAATCCTAAAAAACATTCAATAATAAAAACAAGCAGTAAAATCAAAACACTGCACACACTTGCATTTTCTCTATCTCTTCTAAACACGAATCATCACGTCATGCAGATTGCTTATTTTATACCCCGTTGAAACATACGATCCGATGCCTTCTTCCAACTTTGAGTTCCCGGTATTCGAAGCTGAAGAAGAAAATGACAACGAAATTCCAGAAGAGATCTCCCGACTACTCAGACAAGAGGAAAGGTCCATTGAACCTCACAAAGAACCGTTGGAAACGGTAAACTTGGGTTCAGAAAAAGAGAGAAAAGAAATCAGGATCGGAGCATTGCTCAGTCCAACTGCCAGAGAGGGTTTGATAAAGCTTCTCAAAGAATTCCCCGATGTGTTCGCTTGGTCCTATCAGGATATTCCAGGGTTGGATACCAGCATCGTGGAACATCACTTACCGTTGAGATCGGAATGTCTGCCAGTAAAGCAAAGGTTGAGACGCACTCACCCGGACATGGCCATCAAAATCAAGGAGGAGGTACAGAAACAGATCGACGCGGGTTTCCTCGCTACATCTGAATATCCTCAATGGTTAGCCAACATCGTACCCGTTCCCAAAAAGGACGGAAGGGTCAGAATGTGTGTTGATTACAGAGATCTAAACAAGGCAAGTCCAAAGGACGACTTTCCTTTACCACACATTGACATGCTGGTTGACAGCACAACAAAGTTCAAAGTTTTCTCCTTCATGGATGGATTCTCGGGCTATAACCAGATCAAAATGGCGCCGAAAGACATGGAGAAAACTTCGTTCATTACCCCATGGGGTACCTTTTGTTACAAGGTAATGCCGTTCGGTTTAAAGAATGTCGGGGCAACCTATCAAAGGGCCATGACTACTCTGTTTCATGACATGATACACAAAGAAATCGAGGTATATGTCGATGATTTGATTGCAAAATCAAGAACAGAGGATGAGCACGTTGAACATCTGTCAAAATTGTTCGAACGTCTAAGAAAATTCAAGCTCCGCTTGAACCCCAACAAGTGCACCTTCGGTGTCCGTTCAGGGAAACTACTAGGGTTCATCGTCAGCCAGAAAGGGATTGAAGTTGATCCTGACAAGGTCAAGGCCATTCAAGAAATGCCTTCTCCGAAAACTGAAAAACAAGTCAGAGGATTCCTGGGACGTTTGAACTACATCTCCAGATTCATATTCCTTATGACCGCCACTTGTGCGCCGATTTTAAAATTACTCAAAAAGAACCAGGATTGCGTTTGGTCAGAAGACTCCCAAACTGCCTTCGACAGTATTAAGGAATATTTGTTGAATCCTCCGATTCTATCACCTCCAGTGGAAGGAAGACCACTGATCATTTACTTCACAGTCCTAGAGGACTCAATGGGATGTGTACTTGGCCAACAAGACGAAACTAAAAGGAAAGAGTCTGCCATTTACTATCTAAGCAAGAAATTCACCGACTGCGAAACTCGGTACACAATGCTTGAGAAAACTTGTTGCGCTTTGGCTTGGGCAGCCAAACGTCTTCGTCAGTACATGATTCGTCATACTACTTGGTTGGTCTCCGAAATGGATCCAATCAAGTACGTTTTCGAAAAACCTGCTCTCACGGGAAGGATTGCCCGTTGGCAGATGTTACTATCAGAATATGACATAGAGTACCACGCTCAGAAAACCGTTAAAGGAAGTATTTTAGCCGATCATTTGGCTCATCAACCGATTGACGATCAAGAATCAATCGGGTTTGACTTCCCAGACGAAGATGTCATGTATCTAAAAATGAAAGATTGCGATGAACCGCTACCCAGTGAAGGGCCAGAACCAGGTTCCCAGTGGGGACTCATCTTTGACGGAGCAGTTAATCATTATGGAAACGGAATTTGGGCAATCATTGTTACCCCTCAGGGTTCCCACATTCCTTTCACTGCCAGACTTACGTTCAAATGTACGAACAACGAGGCCGAATACGAAGCATGTATTATGGGTCTCGAAGAAGCGATTGATTTATGAATCAAAGACTTGGACGTATACGGCGATTCAGCCCTGGTTATTAATCAGATAAAAGGAGATTGGAACACATACCAATCAGGATTGATTCCTTACAAAGACTATGCAAGAAGGTTGTTACCCTTGTTCAACAGAGTCGACTTTCATCACATCCCTCGTGATGAGAATCACATGGCTGATGCATTAGCCACTCTCTCTTCCATGATTAGCGTTAGTCGATGGAATGACCTACCTAAGATTGACGTAATGCGCCTTGAATGGCCCGCTTACATCTTCACGATTGAAGCAGTCATAGACGGCAGACCTTGGTATCACGATATCAAATGCTTCCTTCAGAAACAAGAGTACCCATCTGGGGCACTCAGAAAAGATAGGAAAACCCTCAGAAGATTGGCTGGAAACTTCTACCTGGGCGGTGACACTCTTTATAAGAGAAATTTTGACATGGTCTTGCTCCGATGCGTCGACAGACCAGAAGCAGACGTGCTCATGAAAGAAATTCATGAAGGATCCTTTGGCACTCATGCCAACGGACACACAATGGCGAGAAAATATTCTCAGGGCCGGGTACTATTGGTTGACAATGGAATCCGACTGCTACAAGTACATGAGGAGGTGTCACAAGTGTCAGATATACTCCGACAAAATTCATGTACCGCCATCACATCTCAAAGTTCTTTCTTCCCCGTGGCCTTTTTCCATATGGGGAATCGACATGATTGGTATGATTGAACCTAAGGCTTCAAACGGACATCGGTTCATCCTGGTAGCCATTGATTATTTCACCAAGTGGGTCGAAGCAGCGTCATTCGCCAATGTAACCCGACAAGTGGTGGTTCGATTTATCAAAAATAATATCATCTGCCATTATAGTGTTCCAAGCGAGATCATTACTGATAATGGATCTAACTTGAACAATAAGATGATGAAAGAGTTGTGTGCAGAGTTCAAGATCGAACACCATAACTCATCTCCCTACCGACCCAAGATGAACGGAGCGGTAGAAGCGGCTAACAAAAACATCAAGAAGATCGTTCAAAAAATGGTTGTAACCTATAAAGACTGGCATGAGATGCTACCCTTTGCTCTTCATGGTTATCGTACATCTGTTCGTACTTCAACAAGGGCAACCCCTTTCCCTCTAGTATAGGGATCCCATCAATCCGGGTATTGATGGAAGCTCAGCTCACCGAAGCTGAATGGTGTCAAAGTCGACACGACGAACTGAACCTGATCGAAGAAAAGAGAATAACGGCACTATGCCACGGTCAGTTATATCAACAGAGAATGAAAAGGGCGTTCGATAAAAAGGTCCGACCTCGTATTTTCAGAAAAGGAGACCTCGTGCTCAAGAAGATACAATCATTTCTCACTGATTCTCGGGGCAAATGGACCCCAAATTATGATGGTCCCTATGTGGTCATGAAAGCTTTCTCAGGCGGCGCCTCGAGACTTGCAACCATGGATGGAGAGGAATTTGCCTACCCCACGAATGTTGATGTAGTCAAGAAATACTTTTCCTAAACTAAAAAAAAAAACGTCTCGGTGGATTGAAAACCCGAAATGGCGGTCCAAGCAAAAGTTAGAGACATGGAAAAAAAAGAATCATCCCGATGGATTGGAAATCTCATAGTACAATCCAGGCAAAAATTAGGGATAATGGCAAGTAACTATGTTTAACAGAGGCAAGTCCCTCAGCAGCAGTTGCAACATCATCTATCGAAGGAAATCTCCAGTCAAAGGTCATCTTCGACAGAAGCTCAGGATGCCCCGAATTCAAAGTTGGTAGAATGATAGTGGTCGTTATGTTTCAACGTAGCCCTTTTCCCTGTAAATTACCATTTTCTAACTTTGTATATACTCTTTGGAATCACGCGTTTGGCTGATCTCCATCTTATCAATAAAATTTGAGCCCTTGTGCTTTTGTTTGTAATTCTTTACTTGTTTTAGCTTTACAGAACGACGTTGTTTAAACTTAATCAGCGATTCTTGAAATAAAACAAAAATAAATTTACTTGTTAAACTTTTTCTGCTTTTAAATTAAAGATGGCATTTCTTTTGACTGTTGAACATCAGAAGAACATCGATCGCTTCTCCCGAAGTAAGCGGATTTCAAAGTGCAGAATCAAAGTACTCCTTCTAAGCCAGTATGCCTGAATGAAGGGATCAACTGTGTCAGAGGCCTTGTTTCGTCTGACACGCCTCGGCCAAGTTCTCATCTCCTAAGCCCGATCGACATAGCTCCCCGCGTGGACTATTTCTCCTAAGCAAGGTAGAATTGCTATTTTGAATCAACGGTACTTCTTCGCTCCGCGATGGCCGAGTATCCAATTGTGTTCATCCATTAGTCTGTATGTCGCGTCTGTTTTGTCAGCATATACATACATACTTCATGCATTTTATTTGCGTTCGCATTTCGTATTGCATCACTATCACTTGAGTCGGTCTTGTCCCCTAGTGATAAACAGTTTTCTCAATCGAGTTTGTCAGTTCTTTCCTCGTCAGGAAGTGTTGCGTATGCACAATCTCGCCACCAGTGAATCTTTAGATCAGAGTCGGCACTTGGCCACTTTGATAACTTGAACCTCTGAAAGATCAGAGAACCTTCAACAGATGTCACTCTTCGCCATTGAAGATGATATCCTTGCTTTCCCAGATTAAGGAAAATCCACAGAGAAAGCCTCGTGATCAGAGATTCGGCAGTACATCAGTATTTCTCCGAAAACCGCTGATGAAAAGGTCATTGGCACCTCAAAATTGGACCCATTCGTATGGCGTTTCTCCAGGAAGATCCCGAGAAAAGTATGATGAAAGATCCCAAACGAAAACGGTCTCTCAAGAGACTCGCTTTCCCCAGTAGAAACAAATGGCGTCTCCAACAAAGAAGTTTGTACAACTCTACAACTCAGACGATTGGGTTCCCCAGCAAGTCTGACATCAAAACTTTTTCCATTCAAATGGCATCTCCCCAGGAAAATTCGGCGAGAAGTTTGAGGAAAGCCGCTATGAATAGCGTCCCTTGTCAAGAAAGTTTATTGACAAAAGAAACTAAGACCAGTTCTTGGTAGGAAACCAAGATCAAGGGGAAGTTTAAATCAGAAACTAAGACCAGTTCTTGGTAGGAAACCAGGATCGAGGGGAAGTTTAAATCAGAAACTAAGACCAGTTCCTTGGTAGGAAACCATGATCGAGGGGAAGTTTACCTTTTCTAAGCATCATTGCTTAGCTAAAGAAGATGAATGTGTAAGCTACCATTAATAACCACCATCAAAATTTCGGATATTCTGATATTTAATCCTCTTGCACCCCGAATGCTCGAATACCTTCGTCATTCATACCTTCGGGTCCAAGAAGATTAAATAGGGGCATCTGTAATAACCCAAATTTTGACCACTTAGATTTCCCATCATTGTGAAAATCATCATCACAATATGGATGAACCATCATGCCTTGTCAGTCTCCCCAAAGATGGGTGAGCATCAACTACAATCAAAATTAGGGTTTCAAGCCCTCTCTGAGTGCTTAGACAAAGGATCAATCAAGAAATGACATGATCTTCAACTTGTCTAATCTCTTAAACATCCACAATGGATCAAAAAGGACTCCCACTTCAAGGATTAAGCACAAGGCTGCTCCCTTCTAGGTGGATCAAGTCTCAAGATCGACAGTGTCACCAAATTAGGGTTTTGGTCGACCAGGGCCTCCAGATGGAAATTTTCATCTGGGCACAAGGCAATGATCCAAAACATGACCTAATATACTTCATGGAACCTCATGAACCCATGCATCAAGTCAATTTTGCCTCAAGGGATGCATTCATCCAAAATCAGGAATTAGGGTTTCTTGACCTAATTCACCCCTAAGTTGACTTTTGGGACAAACCATGAGCCAAGACCTCAAGAGATGATTTGAGGGTCTCTAATACACCATATTGATCCATTTGGAACAATGGATTGATCCAAGAAGCTTGAGCAACAAGTCTCAATTTCATCTGCACCACAATTAGGGTTTTAATGGAAAAGTCAACTGTAACTTTGACTTTTGACCAAGACATGCTCCCAAACCCTAATACATGATTGAATATACCCTATGACACCCATGGAACATGTCCATCAAGTTTGATTTAGGTCAAGGACATGATTTCCTGAAGAATTGCACAGTTTGGAATTCATCTGATAAAAAGTCAACTGTGCACAAAAGTCAACTTTGACTTTTTGAGATTTTTCACCAAAATGGATTTTTAACCCTAAAATGATGTTAATGTATGATTTTAATCATCATTCATCAAGAAAAATCAAGAAAAGTGAGATAACTTGTAAAAGGGGTAACCATAAAACTTAGAAATTTTTCTAAGTTAAAAATAAAATGGCAAAGGTACCAACTTTGGAGGACCATAACTCCTAAACCACAAGGCCATTTTTTCTCATCCAAAGATGGATTTGTAGCCCTCATTATCACCTACAAAAACTTCGACTACAAGTCATTCCAATTCATTAAGGATTTTGAGTTATGGAGTGATCAAAGTGACTGAAAAGTGAAAATGTCACTTTTTCCAACACTTAGTGAAATTTTCACTAAGTCTGATTTTGCCTCACTTTTTGCCAAATGTAGGGGGATTTTTCACTTGGAATCAAAAAAGATCAAAACCAAACTTGTTCAAACAGTTGTTGTATCATGTAAGGGCTTTCCAAAATGGCCAAGAACATTGCCAAATTCAACCTACATCATGAGATATAACATTGGCAAGTTGCCTTGCTGAAATCTGTCAAAGCAAGGCAGAATTTGCACTTTGGCTCGATTTGCCAAAATCAGCCAATTGTAATTGCTCCAATCCACTTGGACACCTCAGAGGATTGAATCCAAAGGGGACAATCACTGAGTCAAGCCTCCAAGGTCCAAGGAACAAAGAATAACATGTTGAACCTAGAATGGCCAAAATAGGGACAAGACTTCAAATTTGGAATGAGGCATTCAATGGAACCATCAAGGTGGCATGGACTGAGCCATTCTCATCTGAAATCAGTCAAGACTTATCCAAGACCAAGGGGACCAAAGCTCTGTGCCCTAACCTCTAGTCAATGGCTAGAGGAGACTTTCATTTCCATTGGCCAACATTGAGGAAACCTACTTACCAGCTGCCATGCACTATTCCTTGCAAAACAAACTTGCTTTACTATAAATAGAGCTCAATTGTGGTCAGTTTAAGTACACCAAAGCCATCTAACAGATGCTTTCCTCAAAATCTATTTCTCTTGGTAAAAATGCCTTTCTTAGCAAGGTAGCTATCGGGTTTTGAGTTTGAGAGCAATTCTGCACAAACCAATCACTCACACACCTCACATACATCACATATGAGATGATCAAACACTCACATAACTTCTGAAACATCAATTTCATGAAATCACCAGCTGGTTGCTCAAATTTTCAAACAAGGTGCAGTTGAGATGCCATAAACTGATCCAGTCCATTTCAATTCAATCCAAGTGTTCAAACACACTCCATATGGTGTAGGGAATCTGTCCAGATCATCACAACTTGTCTGTAACACCTCCAACTCAAAATCACATCTGCTCTTGCTGTCACGACTTGGAGGTAAGCACATACTTGGTCATCTCTCAATCTATGCATATTTCCTCGCACAATAATTTGGCCATATGTTCATAATCATGCATGGAATGTTTTCCCTCAATTAATTGCATTGTTTGAATCGTGTATCAAAAATCCTAGCCTTCATGCAGAAATTAGGGTACTTGAGGTCTCTTCGTGATTTCTTGTTGTATGTTTAATTTAAATGAAATTAAAGTACATAGACATGATCGTGAGGTTGAGGCGAGCATAATGATATGTGGATTGCATGTTATAATTACGTATTCAGTGAGATTGGATGGAAAATGCAAATCTGGGCAAACTGAAAAAACGCGCGTGTTCTTGGTGTTGTTCTTGGCGCCATTTTAATATATTTGAATATTTGAATTTTGTGATTTTGTTTAATTGATTCAAAAATTAATTTCTCTCTGAGTTTTAATGATTTTGAGTTGATTCTTTTTTTAATAATTCACAAAAATGTTAAAATATTTTATTTTATCAAAAAATTCCAAAAATATTATTTATTTCATATAATTGATATTTTTGTAAAGAATTAATATTTTAATTGTTTTTGGCATTTTAAATATTTTTTCTACATTGATTTTGCAACTTTTAATGCTTTCTAATTATTTTGTAGGTCAATACTTAATTTTTGAAGCATTAATCCAAGATCACAATTTGTTTTCCATGTGTTAAACAATTTTTGATCATTTTAATTGAATTTTTATTCAATTAAATACATTTTGAAAACAAATTAGGGTTTTGGATTAATTCAACCCTCATAAATCATTTTCAAAACACTTTGGGCCTCTATTAGAGTGTAAGACCCAATCCTTTTTTGACCAAATCATCTTTGGGCCTCACTTATTGTATAAGTATCGATACCGTCAAAAAACAAACGGCGCGATCGTCGCCTTTTCAAAAATCACCTGGGCCTACCCTCGAGTAGTAAGACCCATTTATTTTTCTTCAAAACTCTTTGGGCCTCTTGAGAGAGTGTAAGACCCATCCCCCCTTGTACAAAAACTTTTTGGGCCTCACTCATTGTATAAGTCCCTCTGTACAAGTAAACGGCGCGATCGTCGCCCGTTTAAAAATAAACCATCTGGGCCTCTATTAGAGTGTAAGACCCAATCCCCCTTTTAACCAAAACATTTTGGGCCTCACTTATTATATAAGTCCCTCTGCGTTAAAAGAAAACCTCGGCGCGATCGCCATTTTTAAACGAAAAATCATTTGGGCCTACCCTCGTGTTATAAGCCCAACTCTTTTCTTTAAACCTTTTTGGGCCTCTTGAGAGAGTGTAAGACTCATCCCTTTGTACAGAAAACCTTTTTGGGCCTCAGTCACTTGTATAAGTCCCTTTGTACAAATTCAAACAGTGCGCTCACTGATAAAACCCTGGGCCTCTCCTTGAGCTGTAAGCCCCATATCTTTCTTTTTTAAAGCACTTTCTCCTTTGATTTTGAATATACTGTTGTTTTTAATCTTTCTTAGTTGAACAACTAACCAAACAGCATGGAAGCACTACAACCGAGTAAGTGGTTATCGCTTTCATTTACTGCTTTCATATTATAAACTGTATTGTGGGGCTGCTCACTGTAAGTCTCCTTTCATAAACTCATATCTACTGTGTAATAATAGTATAGATATTTCGAGTTTCCCCGACAACTACATCTAGAACTAGGTGACGCCGTTTCACTTATTCGTAGAAATAGACGCCTAGATCCCCAATATGAGCACCAGATACAGTCTTCACTTCGGCTGTCCTCCTTAGGAATCGTCAAGAAGCTCTACTCCCCAAGATGAATGTATTCTCCGTGAATGGCATCTTTGAGTTTCTTCCCAATTCTCGAACTTTCCTGACTTGATCTATTCTTTGTGGATAGCTTGCCTTGAATGTCTCGGGGTTTGGGTGCCCACTACGGTCATAATCTTGGACCTTAACTAAGGAACCCTCTTTAAAAGTTAAAAGTCGCTGGATAGTAAACCTCGCACGTTTACCAGTGGTTTTCATCTTTAAAAGAGTTATCTCTCCTAATGGAAAGGAGATGATAGACCCACGGGCTTCTTAAAAGCATCGACCTCCTATTGGGCATTATTCAAGGACCCTACGGCTTCTTAGAAGTATTCACAGCCTCCTCTTAGGCTTCGTATAACGATCTCTTCCTTCGGGAATGATAGCCTCCTCTTGGGCTTCTTACAAGGACCCGTCGGCTTCTTAAAAGTTTCCAGCCTCCTCTTGGGCTTCGTACAAATTGTCCCGACGACCTCCTAGAGGTATAGGAACAGAACCTAGTCATCCTCATAGAACAGTCCTTTCATAGAGTCTACTACTGTTTCTCGAAGCATAGTACAAAAGATAAAACTCTAGACACGGACAGTCTAACTTCCTTGAGTCTCAAAGACATTCTCAAGCACCCTTCGTTAAATAGGAAGAAAACCCGCAGACTCGGATAGTCTCGATACCTCTTGGATTTCCCATTTCCTCAAAGAGAAGGAAATATCCTTGATCCTCAAATTAAATCCCTGAGTACAGTGTTGCTCATATAAGAACTGATTTTCTCTTTTAAATCAGTATATTGGATTTGTCACTCAACTGAAACAGTTACAATAGCCTCCATCTCGGGCGTCGTACAAGATACCAAAATTCTCCCCAGTGGAGGCAAAACAACCTTTTCGCCTCTCTCTCAGGCTTTGTATGAGACACAAAAGATTCCCTCGTTGAGTCAATCACCCCTTTTTGCCTCCATCTCGGGCCTCGTACGAGATACAAATTCCTTAAACTGAGTCAACTCTTTGCTAGCCTCCTCTTAGGCTTTGTATAACGATATGCCCCACTGGGTCAAAAACTTTTAGCCTCTCTCTCGGGCTTTGTACGAGACACAAAATAGCCTCCTCTTAGGCTTTGTATAATGATTTTCCTAGCGGAAATTAGCCTCCTCTTAGGCTTTGTATAAGAAAACCACTGGTTGATCCAATCGACCTTTTAGCATCAAAGTTGTGCCTCGTTCACAGTATACAAACATCAACAACTCTTTCCCCTCATCTAATCGCTGTAAGCGGCAAGCCTCTGGATCATCTACATCCATGCCACTGTCCCTCTTTTAGCATGAGAAATTCCTAAGGAAAGATGGCATTGCTCTACACTGAGTTAAAGTCTTCTCCTTCAGGTTAAAACCCTTTCTTCGGAAATTATGGCATTGCTCGGATCCGCGTATCCTAGTTAAAGTAATTCTCCTTCTCCCCTCTTTAGAGATGACAAATTCTCTCTAAAGTCGAGGTCTTTCAGCTTCACGTCTTGGGCTTTGAACAAGACACAAATAGACCTTTTAGCTTCACGTCTTGGGCTTTGAACAAGACACAAATAGACCTTTTAGCTTCACATCTTGGGCTTTGAACAAGATACAAATCACCTTTCGCTTCACGTCTTGGGCTTTGAACAAGACACCAAAACACCATTTCCTCCCATAGAATAAGAGGAACTACGAATGCTCTGATTTCCCTGTTTCGTTAAACGGGAATACGTAGGCATAAGATCGAAAGAAAAGATCTTAGCGAGCGCAATCAACAAAAAACCCAAATCCCATATCTCAGTCAATTAAAAGCAGTAATTCAAAAGCATCAGTCCTAACTGTTAGACGGTGTGGCTAGTGATCGAGAGGGGGGGTGAATAGATCACCTCCTTTAAACTCAAGGATTTAAAAAAGTTTATCAGAGTCTTTCAAGTTAGCGGAAAAATTATGATCCCGAATCGACTTCCGTCTATTCTGAACCAGCTACTAGAAAACCGGACACACGAGTTTATGCTGGATTTATTAGGATGACAAAGATATATTAACACCAGATTGGAATCGACACAAATGCACTTATCATACAAAGGCTATTTCCAATGAACAAAAACACAGCACACAATTTTGTCAAACACTTGGCGTGTATGCATTCAACGATTAACAATAATGGTGATTTTGACAAAGATTTTCGTACCACTATTGTATCTTGAAACTTTAATACGCAACACACCAAGTGAATCACAAAATTGTTGAAAGCGTAAAGAGATAAACATAGAATACGATACGCAGAGATTTGGTAAGGAAGTTCCCCACTTTCGTCCTCGCGTGTGGGTACGTCTCCCTCTCAATTTCAAAATGAAATTGAGACCTGTTATATCAATAATGCTGAATTCGTTCTTTACAAAGTTACAATACAAATCCATAAATCTAAACCCCAAGATCTTCCTATTGTATGAACCTTCACTTGATCTGAGCTTGATCAAGAATTTTCCTGCAAGAAATACAGACAATTCACCGGTTCCACGACCTGTTTGCGAAATCTCCAGATTTCCAAACCCTACGCTGCGGCTGAATCTGTTCTGCAATCGTGACTAACAAACCCTCAAGAACACACCCGTTCTTGAAGGACAAACCAGATGGTTTTTCCTCGAAACCCCCTTTGTATCTTCAACTCAGCTAGATCAATGATCGTACCACTGAACGTTATCTCGAAGATCCCTTAATCCGAAGAACAAAAATGATTATGTGTTGATGTTCTTGAATTAACGAGATTGAGAAGATGATGAAGACAAAGTCTCTTTCAAGTTTCTAACACTGCTCTTGAAAAATCATGCACCCCAAACTTGTCTTTTGCTTTGATTGCACTTTTTCACTCTAACCAGAATTCTTGCCCAAACTGAACTGTCATGACACTTATATATGAAAACAGAAACGGTTAAAAGCAACAAACAGCTCTATGTATCGATACAAGAGTAGTATGCGTCGATACATAGTGAGTATAACACATGCATGAGTCGACACATGGTTGTATGCATCGATGCATACTGTACCTGTTAATTTCCAGAATGTAAAATAAATCATGCATCGATACATGATGCGCATGCGTCGATACATAGCTCAATTACAAAGGAACATGTGTCGATACAAGTATCGTATGAATCGATACATACTGAAGCAAAATTATTTCAGAATGTGAAGTAAATCATGCATCGATACATGATGCGTATGCGTCGATACATACCCTAGTTACAAAGGATCATGTATCGATACAAGTGTCGTATGAATCGATACATACTGAAGCAAAACGGTTTTTGTGAGTTTATCAAAGGTATGTGTCGATACAAGACACGTATGAATCGATGCATGCATAGGGAAAATCGTTTTTATGATTACAATGATGATATGAATCAATTTGCATTGTCTTTTAAATCATAGTAGGTATGAAATCATATGTATGTACAAACTAATCATGCATACAAATCTTATATCATGCATATCACACAATTTGCAATCATACAAAAACTTAAAGGCTTGCTCACAAACTCCCCCTTTTTGATGATGGCAAATTTGCAAGATGTCATAGAGCACTCCCCCTGAGTTTGTGCATGGCTGTCAACGTCTTGTTGTCTTTCTTCTCCCCCTTTGTCAACATCAAAAAGAAGAGATAGACAGTCTGGTGAAATAGTCCCAAAGCTAGACAGCAAAATTGATGTAACAATAGACAGCAATATTGATATAGAAGCTCACAATCACCAAGAATGAAGCTTAACATAACAGAATCATTCACAAAGAATGATAAGACAGGGAAAGACTAACACAAGTAAACAGAACTAAAAGAAATAAGCATTAAAATTTTAAGAAAGTACTTGGAGTTTACATAAGCAGAACCAAAACAAATGACGTTTGAACAATGTAGCAAGGAAACTGAAACAACATGATGATGAAATGAAATGTAATGAAATGACATGATGCTAGCCTAAAAAGGGTTATGGCCTCCACAGGACTCCTCATCGTCTCTATCAGGATCTCTGAAGCTTGGTGGAGGCGGCGGAGGAGGCATCTCATCAGGATTATGGCCCATGAAACTGTATCGCCGAAACCGGTTCTGAACTTCAACACTTCTGAATCTGTCCATGATACCAGGATGTGCACGACAATCGTCCATAAAACCAGACATTTCATTGTAAAAGACTTGATGCCATTTAACCAATTCCGTGTGCCAAGCATGCTGATTATGATACATCCTTGTGTGTTCATCATGCCACTCACGATGCTCCTTATGCCACTCATTTTGCTGCACATCCCAAGCAAGCGCCTGTTCATGACGGGCTTGATTAGCAAGCTCCATTTGCTGAAACATTTGAGTCAAGTACTCAGGGGCAGTTGAAGAGGAGGCAGCGCCAGAGAACGGAGGAACACGTGGACCTGGTTCATAATTTGTTAGAGACCACCTTTGTGGCACCCAATCACCCCAGCCAGCATTAGCATCTGCTTCAGGCTGATTCTCTTCATTGGCCTCATGCATTTCTTCATCCAGTTGGTCTTCAGGCACAAACACTTGTTCAGATGGCACATCAAAATTGTACACCCTTGTTTTGGATCCTCTGTCCAGAAAATAAAAACATTGACGCTCCTTGTCCCACCGGTATCCCATATGAGATAAAGTGGCAGTGTTGAACTCTTGGGCGGAAGAGGAAGATGTAAGGGGTACTAAAGGGATGGTTATATTCCAGTATTTGATGATTCGCATAATTTGGGCAGCATATCCAAGTGTGATATTCTTCATACTGTTACGCATAAGAAACATGCGTTTCACAAAGTAGTTTGGCCAATTAAGTGGGACCTTTTTGTGAAGAAGGTACACAAGATGAATGTCTGATCGATCCAACCTAGAATGACCACCAGACTTTGGACGCAAGATGTGCGAGACAATCCAGTGAAGTATTCTAGGTATGCTTGTAATCATACCAGAAGTGATGGGTTCATCCTCTCCGAGAGGTCTATCCAATTTGGAAATAGATGCAACATAGTCCCTTATTTTAAACTCCGTATCAAAACTTTGGTCATGCCATTTTTTCAGTCCAGGCACCCCAAGCGGAATTTGAAACACTTTCTCCCAATCAGTGGCTTCAAAAGTGTAAGTTTTGGTGCCAATTGAGCATCTGAACATATAGCCTCTACCAGTATGCAGACCAGCATAAAATATACGAATAAAATCCTCATGATAGGCATCATTTATGGCCAAAAATGTACCAAGGGTTTGTGCCTTCAATAAATCAACGACATCGTTGAGATGGAGGGCAGATGCATCAGTTTTATCAAAGACATGAGGTTTCATAACTAACCTTGTCTTGAAAGAGGTCTCAAACTCCTCAGCGATGGCAGGATGAAGAAGAGTGAGAGCACTGGGAGGGATTTCTGGAGGTTGTGGAGACTGACCAGACGTCCCAATGGGTTCCTTTCCTTTTCCTCTTTGTCTAGCCGGTATAATTCTGGGAGGCATGGTGATGAATTGTAGAGGGGTTAAGATGTGAATTAGGGTTTTGGAGATGAAGATGTTTGAGAAGGTTAGGGTTAGCCGTGTGGGTATGAGAGGAGAAGAGAGGTTAGAGTGAATTTTCCCTTTAAAATTGGCTGATGTGTCGATCCACAACTGATTTGAACATGCATTTATAGTAAAAGAAACAGTATGTATCGATACAAAGGGTATGGATCGATTCATATCACGAAATTTTTGTTTTTGAAAGTGTCCTATGTGTCGACACAAAGCACGGATGCATCGACACATACTGAAACAAGTTTTAAAAAAATTTGAAAATGAAAAGACATGAATCGACACATATCACGAATGTATCGATCGGAAACTCTAATGTGTCGACACATGTTCTTGTTGCATCGATACATACTTGATGCTAAAACATGTTTTAACTGATTTGTGACTACCTGTTGAGTTAGAAACCTGTGAACAGCCCTTGAGTCAATGCAGTATGGATGATGTCATGATAATGATACTCAAGTACAATTCATGAATCAAACGTTAATGTTCAAACAACATATGCAATGAAATACATATAAACGATCTTAAAGAAGTTGTTCTACCATACACTAATCACAAAGTTCCAAAGAGATTTTAGAAGGGAATGATATTACCTCTGTTGATGTAACCTTATGGAGTCTGAGTGATGTCTAAAAACAAAGCTTAACAGCCAAAGTGAGATATATATAAATAAGGACCAACATGCTTAAGACATTGATGAGGAGAGATCTAAAATCCCCAATTCACGACGAATGTTGAAGAACGGTTCCGTTGCTAATGGTTTAGTAAAAATGTCAGCAAGTTGGTTTTTAGTATCAACATGCTCAAATACAACGTCCTCTTTTTCAACATGATCGCGAAGAAAGTGATGCCTAATCTCTATGTGTTTAGTGCGTGAGTGTAAAACAGGATTCTTAGTAAGATTTATAGCACTGGTGTTGTCACACTTTATTGGAATACGTTTGAGTTGAATATCGAAATCTTGTAGTTGTTGCTTCAGCCACAAGATCTGAGCGCAACAGCTACCGGCTGCAACGTACTCAGCCTCAGCAGTTGACAATGCGACAGACACCTGTTTCTTGCTATGCCAACTGACCAAAGAGTTTGAAAATAAGTGACATGTACCACTAGTACTTTTCCTATCTGATTTGCAGCCAGCAAAATCAGAATCGGAGTAACCTACTAAGCTACAATCGTTTCCTTTTGAATACCAGAGCCCATACTTAGATGTTCCATGAAGATATCTAAATATGCGCTTGACAGTTTTCAAGTGTGACTCCTTAGGATTCGATTGATATCGTGCACACATGCAGACACTAAACATGATGTCAGGTCTAGACGCAGTAAGATACAAGAGAGACCCAATCATACCTCTATACTGTTTGACATCTACACTCTTACCGTGTTCATCTTTATCTAGATTTCCATTGGTAGGCATAGGTGTGTCTATTGATTTTGAGTCGTTCATTCCAAAGCGCTTGAGCAACTCTCTGCAGTATTTTGTTTGACTCACAGCTGTACCCTCATCAAGCTGCTTTATTTGGAGACCGAGGAAGAAATTAAGCTCCCCCATAAGACTCATTTCAAATTCACCCTGCATAACTTTTGAAAACTCTTCGACCAAGTGTATGTTAGTTGAACCAAAAATTATATCGTCTACATAAACTTGAACTAAAAGAAGGTGTTTTCCCTTGTGTTTAATGAAGAGGGTGGTATCCACTTTACCTCTTGAATATCCATGATCAAGTAGAAATTTGCTAAGTCTTTCATACCAAACCCGAGGGGCTTGCTTAAGACCGTACAAAGCTCGTTTTAATTTGTAAACATAATCTGGATATTCAGCATTCTCAAAACCAGGAGGTTGTGAGACGTATACCTCTTCATTTAGGACACCATTTAGAAACACACTCTTTACGTCCATTTGGTAAAGCTTAAAATCTCTAGAACACGCATAAGCAAGCAAGAGACGTATAGCTTCGAGGCGAGCAACTGGAGCATAAGTTTCCTCATAGTCTATGCCCTCCTCTTGGTTATACCCTTGTGCCACTAAACGTGCCTTATTCCTAGTTATCACTCCGTTTTCATCAAGCTTATTTCTAAAAACCCATTTAGTACCTATGATATGATGATCTCGCGGACGAGGAACAAGTTCCCAAACGTCATTTCTTTTAAATTGATTAAGCTCTTCTTGCATGGCCATTAGCCAAAATTCATCAATCAAGGCCTCTTTGGCATTTTTAGGTTCTACTTGTGAAACAAAAGCGAAGTGAGAGCAGAAATTACTTATCCTAGAACGAGTCATGACTCCCTTTGAAATGTTTCCCAAGATGTTGTCAATAGGATGATCTTTTGAAGATCTCCAAGTTGGTGGAAGGTCATTCACTTCAGTTTGTCCTTCTTCCTTATCTTTTACATGACTGGTATCTTCCTCCTCCTCATTGTCTTCTGTTTTGGACTGATCAGTTTCCGAAACAGCTTCTTTGAGTATATCTTCTGTAGATATACCTGTGTCATCAAAAGAAATACCTTTTCCGACATTTTTCGGATAAGACTCATCAAAAGAGACATGAACAAATTCTTCAACGGAAAGTAAACGCTTATTATACACTCTATATGCTTTACTTGATTGTGAATAACCAAGAAAAATACCTTCATCCGCTTTTGCATCAAACTTCCCAAGTTTTTCCTTACCATTATTCAAAACAAAACACTTACAACCGAATACGTGAAGATGTGACAAGTTTGGCTTTCTTCCTTTTAAAAGCTCATAAGGGGTTTTATTTAAAATAGGGCGAATTAGAATCCTGTTTAGAACATAACAGGCTGTGCTAACTGCATCAGCCCAAAAATATTTTGGCAATCCACCCTCATTTAGCATTGTTCTTGCCAGCTCTTCTAAAACGTGATTTTTGCCCTCCACAACGCCATTCTGTTGTGGAGTTCGAGGAGCTGAAAAGTTATGCTCAATACCATTCTTATCACAGTACTTATCAAAGAGATAGTTTTGAAATTCTCCTCCATGATCGCTTCGAATTGTAACTATTTTAGAATTCATTTTATTTTGGGACAGTTTTGCAAAACTCTTAAAAGCGGAAAACGTTTCATCTTTGCTATGAAGGAATATAGTCCAAGTAAATCTAGAATAGTCATCAACGATTACTAAACCATAATAGTTTCCGCCTAGACTCTTTGACCTAGAAGGCCCAAAGAGATCCATATGGAGAAGCTCAAGGGGTCGTGAAGTTGAAATTACATTTTTGGATTTAAAAGATATCCTTGTTTGCTTTCCCATTTGGCACGCGTCACATAGATGATCTTTTGAAAATTTTATCTTTGGAAGACCGACTACTAGATCCTTAGATACAACCTTATTAAGAAAATCGAAATTAACATGCGCTAAGCGTCTGTGCCAAAGCCAAGAATCATCATTCAAGGCAACTAGACACTTAGAGCTTGTTAAAGGTACATCAAAAAGATCAAGCATATAGATATTGTTTACTCTTACACCCTTAAACACAATATTCTGTTCAGTATGTTCAATTGTGCAGCAAGTTTTTGTGAAAGAAACCTTGTAACCCTTGTCGCACAGTTGACTAATACTTAACAAATTGTGTTTAAGCCCCTCAACTAGATGGACATCAGAAATAGTAGTGGTAGAGGGATTACCTACACTACCTTTGCCAAGTATAGCTCCTTTGTTATTGTCTCCATAAGTAACATATCCCTTCTTCTTTGCTTTGAAGTCTATAAAAAGCGATATGTCACCCGTCATGTTCCTTGAGCACCCGCTGTCTAGAAACCATCTTCTATCTACGGATGCAAGACACTCATCCTACAATATCAAAAGAGAGAAACAGGTACCCAATTTTCATTGGGTCCATGTGGGTAAGTTGTAACATGGTTGCCTTTAGGCCTCCATTGATAAATGCCTTTAGGAACAAGAAATCTCCTAAACTTGCATTTTTCAATGGTATGACCAGTATGACAACAATAGTGACATAAGCCACGATGATGTATTTGTTTATTTTTGGTCATTAAACCCTTTGGAATAAAGGAGTATTTTGCATATGGTGGATTTAATGACTTCTTAAACAACCTAGAATCAACGGCGTAAGTAACCTTGGGTTGTAAAGCTTTTTCCAATTTGACTTTAAGAGTTTTAACCTCTTGTTGCCAAATATGACAAGCTTCACAATACCTAACTTTACTGCATCCGTTAACATTAATATCTTTTGAATTTTCTGCAATACTAGCTTTCAAGCTTTCTAAATCTTTTTCAGCTTTGTATACTTTACCTTCCAAGAATGAAAAAATTTGTTTATCGGAAGATAATCTTTTGAAAGCATCTACAACTTCGTTATGCAGTTTTTCAAAAGCTATTTTCAGTTCAGAAAAAGACATAGAGGAGACATTACTATAGTAGGCTTGTCTTACTTTCTTATCGTTGATTTTCTTCTTGTGGTAGGACTGATTTTTGGTGTGACCCATAAGACACAGATTTGCTGTCTCATCACTATCATTTGAACTTTGTGAGCTTGATGAGTCACTATCGCTTTCCCATGCTATGTAAGCTCTTCTTTGTTTATTTGACCTTCTTGGTTGAGCTTTTCCTTTGTCCTTTTTCTTCATAGGACATTCTGTTTTATAATGTCCAGATTTACCACAATTAAAACACGATCCTTTTACTCTATGCTTCTTATTCTCTTCCTGTTTTGACTTTACAGATTGTCTGCGAAACTTAATGAGATTTTTGTCGGAATGCTGGATTCCATTCTTTCGAATGAATCTATTATATCTCTTAACAAAAAGTCCCATTTCTTCATCACCCGAATCTTCGTCACTACTTGGATCATTGTCGCTTTGCTCTTTTTGTGAGGACTTTGAGTTAGAGGCCACAAGAGCTATTGGCTTCTTCTCACTCTCTTTGTCTTTATTCTTTTCCTTTTTACTCTTTTTCTCAAATATTTCGAGACTTTCCAGTTCTTGCTGATGTTCTTCCAGCTTGCCGAATAAAGTTGTAATCGTTAGCGTCGTGAGGTCGTTGGCTTCCTTAATAGCTGTTACTTTAGGTTGCCATTCCCTCCTAAGACACCTCAGAATTTTATTAGTGGCTATTTCATTGGAAACAGGTTTTCCAAGTGCATTCAACCGATTTATGAGATGAACGAATCTCTTTTGCATGTCAGAGATAGATTCTCCTTGTTTCATGCGAAAGAGCTCGAACTCTTGATTAAGTGTGTTAATACGGGACTGTTTTACTTCAGTAGTACCCTCATGGGCAATTTCTAAAGCATCCCACATTTCTTTAGCTGTCGAGCAATGGGATACCCGATAATACTCATCAGCACTAAGTGCTGAAATTAGCATATTTCGAGCTCTCCAATCACTCGACCACTTTTTCTCATCTTTCTCATCGTAATCATCTTCTGGTTTAGGAACTATGGCGCCAGCCTCATTTCTCATAGTAATTTGAAAAGGACCATTTTGAATGGCAGCCCACACATTCCTATCCACAGAATTTATATGAACTCGCATGCAGTCTTTCCAGTAGCCATAATTTTCACCGTTGAAAACAGGCGCTCTATTATACGCCCCCTTTGGTTCAGAATCCATATCGTTACAAGCAGCCACAAAGCACCAGCGAACCGGCGCTCTGATACCACTTGTTAGACGGTGTGTCTAGTGATCGAGAGGGGGGGTGAATAGATCACCTCCTTTAAACTCAAGGATTTAAAAAAGTTTATCAGAGTCTTTCAAGTTAACGGAAAAATTATGATCCCGAATCGACTTCCGTCTATTCTGAACCAGCTACTAGAAAACCGGACACACGAGTTTATGCTGGATTTATTAGGATGACAAAGATATATTAACACCAGATTGGAATCGACACAAATGCACTTATCATACAAAGGCTATTTCCAATGAACAAAAACACAGCACACAATTTTGTCAAACACTTGGCGTGTATGCATTCAACGATTAACAATAATGGTGATTTTGACAAAGATTTTCGTACCACTATTGTATCTTGAAACTTTAATACGCAACACACCAAGTGAATCACAAAATTGTTGAAAGCGTAAAGAGATAAACATAGAATACGATACGCAGAGATTTGGTAAGGAAGTTCCCCACTTTCGTCCTCGCGTGTGGGTACGTCTCCCTCTCAATTTCAAAATGAAATTGAGACCTGTTATATCAATAATGCTGAATTCGTTCTTTACAAAGTTACAATACAAATCCAGAAATCTAAACCCCAAGATCTTCCTATTGTATGAACCTTCACTTGATCTGAGCTTGATCAAGAATTTTCCTGCAAGAAATACAGACAATTCACCGGTTCCACGACCTGTTTGCGAAATCTCCAGATTTCCAAACCCTACGCTGCGGCTGAATCTGTTCTACAATCGTGACTAACAAACCCTCAAGAACACACCCGTTCTTGAAGGACAAACTAGATGGTTTTTCCTCGAAACCCCCTTTGTATCTTCAACTCAGCTAGATCAATGATCGTACCACTGAACGTTATCTCGAAGATCCCTTAATCCGAAGAACAAAAATGATTATGTGTTGATGTTCTTGAATTAACGAGATTGAGAAGATGATGAAGACAAAGTCTCTTTCAGGTTTCTAACACTGCTCTTGAAAAATCATGCACCCCAAACTTGTCTTTTGCTTTGATTGCACTTTTTCACTCTAACCAGAATTCTTGCCCAAACTGAACTGTCATGACACTTATATATGAAAACAGAAACGGTTAAAAGCAACAAACAGCTCTATGTATCGATACAAGAGTAGTATGCGTCGATACATAGTGAGTATAACACATGCATGAGTCGACACATGGTTGTATGCATCGATGCATACTGTACCTGTTAATTTCCAGAATGTAAAATAAATCATGCATCGATACATGATGCGCATGCATCGATACATAGCTCAATTACAAAGGAACATGTGTCGATACAAGTATCGTATGAATTGATACATACTGAAGCAAAATTATTTCAGAATGTGAAGTAAATCATGCATCGATACATGATGAGTATGCGTCGATACATACCCTAGTTAGAAAGGATCATGTATCGATACAAGTGTCGTATGAATCAATACATACTGAAGCAAAACGATTTTTGTGAGTTTATCAAAGGTATGTGTCGATACAAGACACGTATGAATCGATGCATACATAGGGAAAATCGTTTTTATGATTACAATGATGATATGAATCAATTTGCATTGTCTTTTAAATCATAGTAGGTATGTGTAATACCCCAAAATTTGCTCTTCCCTTTTGGCATCATAGCATGGCATTATCATTTATCATATCATATCCATCTCATTAGCATTGCATTGCATTTAGCATAGAAAAATGAAGCATGGCATCCTTCTTACCATCAGGGCATGTGATCAGGTGGAAGGTGGACAATCAAGGGATCATTCAAAGCACAAAAAGGTCAATCAAGTTGGCTCTAGGCAAGCCAAGAGGTCTCTCATGTCTCATACTATCTCAATTGATCTTCCAAAACCTCAAGGAAGTGAGATTCAATGGGAGATTGAAGCACTACATCTTTCACTATGCAAGAGGTTCAAAAATTGAAGGAAAACCCTCAAAAGAGATAGCTCATTGATCCAAAATCATCCTAAAGTGGCATTTCTCATCATCCTTTAAGAGGATACACAACATACTCTGAAGAATTTGAAATTGGAGACTGCACATTTTTCTCTTAGGAGGTGGGCACCAAAACTAGGGTTTCCCATTAAATCAGGGAATCCTTGATTTTTTGGGCAAGACTTGATGTCATGGTTCCCTATATGTCCCTAGGTATAGGGATGTGGAAGATTGCATCTCAATTGGTTTTAGAAGTGATTCAATTGGAAGAAAGATCAAAAATCAGGGGATTTGGGGCCAAGTCAAATAATCAGAGGAAAAAGTCAACTCTTGACTTTTTAAAGCCAAATTTATGAAATTCATGTTATATGTGACTAATGTACAAAATTTGATCAAGAAACTCCAAAGGAATCATGAAAAAATCAAGATTTGGAAAGTTGCCATTTTTGGATGAAGTAGGGTTACTAAAAATATCAAGTTTTGGCCATTTTGCATCAGAATTGGAACCAAGGCCATTCAAAATTGAAGCACCAAATGAAAATTCCACTCTTCCTCAATGAAAGGCCTTGCTTTGAGCTTCAAATCCATGTGTGTAACATCTCTATTGGATAAAAATTGAGGGAGATATGATTAATCAAAGTTGGAGGAAAGTAGGCCAAAAACCATGTCTTGACCAAGCTTGGCCAGGTCTGCGCGCAGTCATTTTCTCAAACAGTTGGTGAGCAAGATGTGTAGATCAATTACTCATGGTTAAAGGTTTCAAATGAAAAATCTTGCAACATCAAAGTTGTTCCCCTATGTGAGATCTTCAAGATTGATGTTCATGGATTTTTCATTTGATCAAAGGATAAGGAGTTATGATGGCTCAAAGATTGCTCAATGCAACTGAAAATCCATGCCAAGCATGCCTTGCCAACCAACCTCATTATCTCGCCCATGCACCAGTTGGTGTTTCTTCTGTTACAAGCCACATTTGGTCATGTTCCAAACTCCAATTCAACCAACTTTCAACACCAATATTGTTCCCTAATGTATCATCTTTCTAATGCCACCAACATTGGATTGTTTCATTCATTGACAAGTGAGAAATTCCTCCTCAAACACTTGCTGTCACAATGAAGATTTGCTGCATAATTTTGGTTCAAACACACATCAAGTACATGACATAAGTCCTATGTGTGCTGCTCTATTCTTTGCTTCATTTGGCCAAACACATTTCACATTATGCATACGAGCTTGAGCCTTGCATGAAAGAGGAAGTGAGAAACTTGCACCACAAGATTCCTGCTGCTACATCAGAACAACATAACATCACTTTCCTTCTCCTACACACCACCATAACTCCATGAACCTCACCCTCACTCTAACAGAACTTCCCCAACTCGTGCCATTAACCACCTAACTCAGTTAGTTAACTCAAACTCAGTTAACTAACTCAGTTTAACTAGAGTTCTAACTGTTAACTGAACTGGTTGGGAGTTAACCTTGGATATATAAGCTGAAACTCTCACAATTTCAGAGGAGGATTCTCATTTTTCACTCTCACTCCAAATTGCTCTCACTTTTCTCTCAGAGTTCTCTCCATTCTCTCTCTGATTTCACACGAGTTCTTCACACGTTCTCACCTTGATCTTCATCAATTGTTCATCATCAAGCACTTCTGATCAAGAACAAGCTGAAGTAAGAGCAAGCTATCGAGAGCAGCAACTTCTCCAATTGGAATCTCAGTTCATTGTCTTCAAAATCCAAAGGTTCAGAGCATTTATTTTGCTCTTAGGAAGCTCAAGATCAATCTCTCATCTCTGGTTTTCTGTTGATTCAAGAGTTCTCCAATTTCAGGTTTCAAAATTTCTCAAACTTTAATTGCACGATTTTATCCTGTTTTGACTTGTTGATGTGTTGTTTGAGCTTTTTAGAAGCTATGTGAAGCTGGCTAGTTGATAGAGCTCTTTAGGAGCTTAGAACTGAAAATTAGGGCAAATTTATCCTCTTCGATTCTCCTTATTCATGCTTGATCTATGAATTTTCTTGTTGGATTTGTGTTCCTCGTGAGCTTAGCTTTCGTTTGGTATATGGCTTGTGAATTTCTGGAGAAAATGTGAGTTGCAGGTGGTGGCTGCTGGCCGGAGAAGATGACCGGAGGTCCTCTCCGGCCGGTGACTGTTAGAGCTAGGGTTTTTGCCATGTTTTAATCCTGTCCGTTGTTTTTTTCTCATCGTGTGGCTAAGAGCATGACAACGCATTAAAACGCATGTGCGAGGCATGTGCCATTTTTCTGAATTCAATTAAGCATTTTGTGGTGTGGTGTATGGTATGTTATGTGGTCGTTCATGTATGCGCGTTGGATGCAATTACTTTGACCACGCATTGACCTTGACTTGATCCATTGGCTGAGAATGAGTCAATTTCTGTTGACTGAAGTGCATGCTTGCTATTGTGTTATGCGCTGAAATGGACCCAAATCAGAATACTATCCACACCCCCAATTCTGGGGCCCATGTGATTTGAACATGCTGATTTGCTATATTCATACCCCCCTCTCATATTGCATTTTATTTTTATTTTCATTTTCATACACGTTTGATTTCTAACTTTTAAAAATACCAAAACATATTGGAAAATTCTACAAAAATTCATGTGTATTCTTAAAACATTTAGGAAATTTTCTATGATTTTATTTTCTGATTTTATGACCATTTTGCCCCTGTTCCATTATTTCTTTTGAATTTCCATTTGTATGCATACTTAATGTGACATATGATTTTGTGCATTTTTGTTCTTGATCATAAAAAATGATTTTGATGCTTTTCTTTTTGCATTGTGGTCACAATATGTTGAGGTATGTTTGAGATTTATGAGATGATTTTTAAGTCTTTTTTGGATGACTTTTGATGTGTTGCTTTGAGCATGAATGCATGAAACTTCCATGAGACTTTGACCTAATTGTTGAGTGACTTTGGTTCTGATTCATTGCTTGTGGACTTGATATGTTAATGGCATGTGTTTAAGGTGTTTGATTGGTGAAAGTCATAATTTTTGAAGCATGTTTGCTATTTGTTTGAAGCATGAAGTTTAACTTGTTCATTTTGTGAATGCATGCCTCATGTTTGGTTTGCTTGATCATGAAGGCACTTGTGCCATGAGTTGTGGTTTTGTTTGAGGATGTATAGCATGTTAATTGACTTCTGATTGTGACATTTGGGTTTCATCTTTGCATGTTTGATGTTTATCTTGCACCTTAAGTCACTTGTTTCACAAGTATGAACCACATTCACATCACTTCACCTTTTCTTCTTTGCTTCTTGTTGGATTGAGATTTTGTTTGTTTGATTTGGTATGCTCATTTAGGATAACATTAGGTTGTGTAAATATGAGTTACATTCTGACTTGGAAGCATGTATAGCATTCACTCTCATTTTACTTTGTTTGTCAACTTGTTTGAGTTTGATTTGTTCGTTATATTTTCTTACTTTACTTGTAAGTAATTGTGCTAACCATGTAGGGGCTTCGGTAAGTTTCAATTGAGTGTGGACAAGGAATCCACATGCAAATTTCTTTCCTTTCTCTTTTACAATTCCATTTTGTGTTTTGTTAAGCACTTATGTGCTTTCTTTTAATAACTCATTACTTTCCCTTTTGAATTACAATTCATCTTCTATTTTGGAAGTGAATTGTTTAATTCTTTCTTTCTTTAGATTTTAGGTTGAAACCTCACAAACCTTTAGGATCACTCCCTTTAATCTTCAATTAGGATTGAGTCTTAGTCCATATAGGTTTTACTTTTTCTCCTCTCTTGAGTCTTTTTTCTCATCTCAAAGAAAATTCAAAACATATAATAAAGGTAGGCACTTATTGCATTTAGGCCTTTCATATAAAGAAAAGGTTATAAGGGGTCTTCTCTTATAATCTTAGAATGTATAGCATATAGCCCATCTTGGGTCAATGTGTTAAACATTTGATCTTGTATGAGGGACTTAAATGCAATACTTGTTGAAGGTGCAAATAATAAAAAACACTTCTTCATTTCTTAATCAACAAAAACACTTAATAAACACAAGTATGCTAGTGTGTTTGAACCTTGACAATCGGAGCTAAGTGTGGAGGTCTTCTTCACTCTTAGTGTGCTTTCTTACCCATTCCATCTTGGAATGTGAGAATGTACACATTCCGATGACTAAGATTTGGATACACTGTCGTATGCAAACAAATCCAAAACACTTCCTTCCAAAAGACAAGAAACAAACAATAACGTCTTTCCTTCGGGAATTCTTTTCTCACCTCATTCACTCTTAGCGTACGAACGCGCTTCTACTCGTTCTCTTGCAAGATGGTAACGCACTCGGACCGGCGAGCCTGCAACGCCTGAGCTAGAACGTAAGCCGTTCTCTAAAAAACACAAACAATTCATCCCTAGTGAGGGGAACTACGTCGCTCTGATTCTCATGCTCCCGATGAGATACGTAGGCAGTGGGGTAGGGCCCATGCGAGCACTTCTTTTATTTTCCCTACATTTGTTTCTCTTTTTCTCTCCTTTCCTTTTCCAGTTCTCCAGCTAGCAGTTCCCTTTCCAGTATCCTTTCCTTACACCCTTTGATCGAGACAAGCAAGCGTGGATCCCATCGGGTACGATGGACGCGAGGGGGTGCTAATACCTTCCTCTCGCGTAACCGACTCCCGAACCCAGTTCTCTTGGTCGCAAGACCATGCTCTATCCTTTCCTTCAGGTTTATGCAGTGTTTCCTTTCCCTCTCTTGGGATAAATACACATTGCTGGCGACTCTGTTTCGGTGCCACTTTCGCGTTTGTACTAGGATGAAAATCCCGGGAGCGACAGTATGAAATCATATGTATGTACAAACTAATCATGCATACAAATCTTATATCATGCATATCACACAATTTGCAATCATACAAAAACTTAAAGGCTTGCTCACACTAACATTCTAATCCTTGTTCCCCACCAGAAACCTTTTGCCCAAGCCCTAGAATGAAAGAACCTGTATTGGCGAAATACGAATAACCAGTACAAAGGCCCCCCACATTGATAGCATCCGTAACCTAACAGACCGCTGTTTAAACTCAGTATGCAAGCAGGGTTAATTGGAGACATCTATTTCCCTTCCTTATTCAGCTCACAATAGGATAAAAAATGAATCGACCTGTAGTTTAAAGCTCAAACCGCAGAGAGCGACCATCGCTTAAGAACCGCGTCCAAAATCGCTCGCTACAGCATCAACGGCCCACACTTCGTCTTCTTCGTCCAGCTCTCCCTCTCGCCGGACCGCCACCGTCGCCGGAGCCCTAGCTCCGACCGCCCCTTTGCTTCACCTGCAAATTAAAACTTGCCCAGAAAACACGAACGCATATACCATTCCGACCAGATTTTCGCAAGGATTACGAATATGCTATCAAAAATTCCAAACCATTAGCACACAATAAAAAACGCCTGAAATATTGTTATGGCTCAAAACTTTAAACACATAGAACAAGAAAACCACACGTCCAAAATTAAAAATAAATAGATCAGGATAATCACCAATCATCACACTTCAATATGCATATAAAAAAGGAGAGTTTTAGGATCATTAAAAAATCCACCAACCTGAGATGGTGCACCTCTAATCCTCGCTTTTGGCTGCGAATGGTGGTTGGGTTGTGTTCTAGAAATCACCAGGAGAAGGTTTGTGGAAGAACTTTGAAGAAACTCCTTGTAGATTGAGAGATCCAATGAATTCAAGAATTAGGGCTCAAGTTGTTGTTCTCCTCCAAATGCACGTGAATGAACCCTAACCAGTGCATGGATGGGTTTAAATAGACTAGGTTTTTCCTCTGATAATGAATTGGGCTTGGGTAATTACTTGTTTAATGAGTTTTTGAATAATTTTGGAAAATAGCATAATGTGAATTACACCTCTCTCCATGCATGTGTACTTAAGAATTCCATGATGGATCACTTGCATTTGAATTGCTAATTACACCCATATTGGAATTGGGCCTTGAAACTTGTTGATTCATGACTTTTAAACAATTTGGGAATTTTGAATAATGGAGAATAAGTGAATAATAACCCATGAAACCACTTGATTAAAAAGCCAAAAATGCTCCTTAGGAATTGTTCTTGGATGTTGGAACATGTCTTGAAGCAATGGAATTAATCATAGGTCCATATGTCCCAAAATCTAAAAGTTGTGAAAATGAAACCCTAAAAACCACTTTGCCTTCTTTTGACCATAAGTTGAGTTTCACAGATGATATGGAGACCCACTAGTACTTGTTGGAAAGAGGAGAAAAAGATCTTCAACTTTCATGTTGGAGAAAAATTCATTTGAAGCTTTCTTGATGATGAAAAGTTAAGTTGAATGCAGTGCAGGAACTTGCCCAAAAAGGAAACTTCAAATTATAGGTCATTTCCATTTTTAGTAACTTTTGCACCAACTCCTGATTTTTGGTATATGGCATGAAACTTGACCCTTGATGACCATATGAGACCTTGAAACCTTGGAGAGAACCTCAAAATTCCACAGTTGACTTCTCCTCTCACTGTTGACTTTTACCCAATTCACCTGATTCTCAATCTTCTGATCAATTAAGTCTCTCCTGAACCAAACTGATGGACAACCTCCCATCCCTAGGTACTTAGGGACCCAAGGAGTACCATGTAATCAAGTCTTGCCCAAAAAATCAGAAATAAACTGACTTTATAGCAAACCCTAGTTGTGGTACCCTCAGTCTATGAGGAAATAGCACAGCCTCCAAATCCAAATTCCTCTGAATATGATGTGTATCCTCTCCAACAAAGATAAGATATGCCATTTGATGATGATAAAAACCCAAGGAGCTTGCCCATTGAAGCAATAAACCCAAGAATCTCAAAACCCTAATCTATGCACTAGTTAGGAGAGGATGATCCACCTAAGCTCTCTTGGACAATACCAGGACTCTTGCTTGAACCTCTGAAGCACTGCCTCAGGCACCTTGACCCCATGCTTAGAACCAATAATATGCACACATGATAATGCAAAATGCAATGCAACATAAGCCAGTTAGTAATAAAGTAAGGAGGGCAAATTTTGGGGTGCAACACTGATCTGTCCATCTCTGATGTCAACGTCCTCGACTGGGACAGCAAAGTTCTCTTCACGATGGTCACCATTTTCGAATGGTGCGGCGACGGCTTCCGGTGCTTTGGTTCTAGATGCACTGGCCATAGTTGTTGAGAAGGAATGCTTTGGTTTATCAAAGGAGAAAAACGGGGAAGCAAAGAGTTCCCACAGACGGCGCCACTGACCGTACATGGATCAGATAGGAGAACGGTGGCCAGCAACGTCGTGAATCCTCAGCTCTGGTGATGGTGAGACGGCGGCAGGGGGGGTGTACCTGCAAGGTACTCTGACGCTCAAGTAAGACAAAGGTCAGAAGTAAAAGCAAGTACAAAAAAAGGTTAGAGTGTATGAGATTGTGTAACCTGACCCTCTCAAGTGAGAGGGTATTTATAGAGAGCCCCCAACGCAGGGCCAACGGTTACTTGCATTGGGCTAGATGGCAAGGCCCAATCCAAGTAACTGCCAGGGCTTATGTGGCGTAGTGAAGACCATCATGTGGTTTTCGCCCTGGTGTAACGGTCCCGAAATCTCCAGAAGTAGGGCAGACCGTTTCTTTCGGGAGTGGGAAGTTACAAGAGAACGTACCCTCTCGGGGAGGAGCACGTGGGTGTCGGGGAGAGGTGTGCCCGTAGACCATATGCTTCTACCGACAGTCTTTCGCCTCGCGTGCCCGACGTCCAAGAGGACTGGCACGGGCCCGACACGAACGTAGCTTTGGCCTTGTTGGGTTTCCGCTGGCCATTGGGCTTGGGCCTGCCCGACAGCAGGGCAGGCGCTAGCCCAGTCCAGAACAACATTCTTGCTTTTTATTTTGGCTTTTTACTTTTTTGTCTTTCATTGATTTTCTTATTTCAAAAGCACAAAAACATTATAAAATGGCTAAAACCTTAAAAATGTTTAATTTTATATCTTGGACTTTATGTTACTATCCCTTGCTTAAGGAATATTTTGGAGCTTGGACTTTAGTGTTATACCCCAAATTTTATCCTCAGATCCTCTGATCATTGTCATATCATCTTAGGCCATCTGTCTTGGCATTTTACAGTCATATAGCTCATTAATCATAGTCACGCATTTTTCGTCCAATTATTGTCATTTGTTCCTTTTATTATTATTCAATTATTTTATGTGTCTTAAAACATTTCTTGTATTTAAAATTTTACTTTTTATTTTTATGATTATTATTATTATTATTATTGTTTTTTATTATGATCATTGTTATTATTTTTATTTTCTTTATGTCCTTTTTTATAATTATTGAGTCCAAGAGCACAAATCTACACGCCATAACCTATTCAAAAGGCCCAACCACAATTTCAATTCATTCTAAGCCCATTCCTACCAATTTGAAGCATTTGATTTCAAACCAGAAAAATACAAGAAAAAGTATAATTACAACAAAGAAAAGTCTTGAGTCAAAGCCAACAAAAGCCACAGCATCTCAGGTTTCACGAAAACACCCCCTGTGCAAGCTTTACCATATTCACACTACTCCAAACAGAACCAAAACCATGACAAACCCTTGCTGCAAGTGTCTCCAAACCGGACCCACAAGCCCCTAAACACTGCTACCACAACTGTGTCAAAGTTGGTCAATACACCCTGCACAATACAGCCAAATACCTGAAACAGATACAACAAATTAGCATACTTGTGGTAACAACACACAAACCAATATCAAAGCAGAGAAAAGTTAAAACTTGACTATCAAAGTTTAAGAAATATAGCAGTTTTTTTCATCAAATTATCATAACAATTTCTGAACATCAAAAAAAGATGAACTATTTCCAGATTAATTTTTGTCACTCAGCAGCATCAAGCCCTAATTCCTCTAACTATAAAAGAAACAGTAAATCCAAAAAGATGGGGGAGAGGGAGATATAGTTCTGAGAATTTTTTAGAAAATAACTCACCACTGTTTCTTATCGACCTTGCCTCACAAACCTTCTACAACACTATCCTTTGACAACCTCCATCCATTTTCTTGACCTGATTTCAGTAACCATCTTTCCCCATCAATCCTCAACCGTTCTTCACACAGAAAACAAGAAGAAAAACAAGAGAGTAACCCTAAAACCCTAAACATCCACAAAATCTTAAATCATTTACACCATAGAAAAATCCTCAAACATCAGAAATTCACACGAGGGGCCACACGAAATCGCAAACTATTCCACACAATCAGAATCGAAAGGAGGAAAGAAGGTTACCTGACCATCTTCGCACGGTAGAATTTCGTTTCATACTTTTCTCTGTAGACTCGTTCTTCCCGTTTCCATCGATTGCTTTCCATACGACTCCTTATTTAAACTTGTTGTCAAGCGCGGATTTGTTTTCATGAGGTTTCCATCTGTTAACATTTGAATCTTATTTTTTTCTGTGATGTTTATGGCCCTGTGAACTAGGAGACTTTAATTTCTATGAGCTGACATTTGATCTTTGATCCATAGTTTGCGATTTTCGAGAATCTATATGTCGGACCTTTCGACTTGAGCTTTTAATTTTTGAAACCAAGTGAAGAAAGAGAGGAAGAGGTCGCGAGCTCAGAGAGATTAAAATGGAGAGGGAAGAATGTTTGGTCGAAAAAGAGACGGAAATCGCGAGAGGGGTGAGCGATTGAGAGAGCGATAGATAATGAGGTGAAAACAAGAAGTTGATTTCGTTTCAGAACGTCCCCTGTTCTCTTTGCGTTTTTTCTATATGTCGTTGGAAGATGATTGTGAAACGGCTGCTGCTAGGTTTTTTTTTCATTTTCATTGCCTTGTTAAGATTTGAATCGGATCTGGGTCGACCCGCCCAAGACCCGAACTGGGTTCCCTTGGGCCCTTTCCCTCCTAGCCCAGTTATTTCTTTTTATCATATCTTGTTTAAAATAAAACTAGTTTCTTTTTTTAATAATTTAGTTCTAACAAAGAAAATAAATATTTTAAAATAAGAATGTTTTGAATTCTTAGTAAATTATGTGTTTTTTATCACTATGTTTTTTTATGAAAAGGAAAAAATGTGAAAATAATCATTTGATAAAGATAATTTTCAAATATTTAAGATTAAGCTACTTTTAAATCTTTTCCAAAATCAAATCAATCAATTCTTTTCATAAAAATAAGAAAGAAGAGGACTGTTGGAATCCACCATTCCAGCATAAACCTCGAACGATTGGTCCTAAGTCTCGCACTTTGGGGTAGCCATTCATTCATTCTTTCGCTCTTCAAAAACATCTAATTTTAATTCGGACGAATAAGAGCCGTCAAGATCTAGCATCTTGGCATAACTCTTCGAACAATTGATTTTTCATCAAATGTTCATTGTCCATCGAACAACTTTCATATTAACTTGGACAAACAAGGACCGTTAAGATCTAGCATCTTTACATAACCCTTTTGAGTGATTGATCATCGTCAAAAGCTCGTTGTCCTAAAAATAATCTTAATCATAACTTGGATGAATAAGAGCCGTCAGGATCTAGCATCTTGGCATAACTCTTCGAACAATTGATTTTCATCAAGTGTTCATTATCCATCAAATACTTTTCATTATCAACTTGAATGAATAGGAGTGTAATACCCCAAAATTTGCTCTCCCTTTTTGGCATCATAGTTTAGCATTATCATATATCATATCATATCCATCTCATTAGCATTGCATTGCATTTAACATAGAAAAATGAAGCATAGCATCTCTCTTACCATCAAGGCATGTGATCAGGTGGAAGGTGGACAATCAAGGGATCATTCAAAGCACAAAAAGGTCAATCAAGTTGCCTCAAGGCAAGCCAAGAGGTCTTTCATGTCTCACACTACCTCAACTGATTATCCAAAACCTCAAGAAGGTGAAATTCAATAGGAGATTGAAGCCCTACATCCTACACTATGCAAGAGATCCAAAACTGAAGAAAAACCCTCAAAATAGATAGTTCATTGGTTCAAAATCACCCTCAAGTGGCATATCTCATCACCCTTTAAGAGGATACACAACATACTCTGAGGAATTTGAAATTAAAGACTGCACATTTTTCTCCTAGGAGGTGGGTATCAAAACTAGGGTTTCCAATTAAATCAGGGCATCTTTGATTTTTTGGACAAAACTTGTTGTCATGGTATTCTACATGTCCTTAAGTGTATGGGTGTGGAAAATTGCATCTCAATTGGTTTTAGAAGTGGTTCAATTGGAAGAAAGATAAAAAATCAGAGAAATTGGGGCCAAGTCAAATAATCAGTGGAAAAAGTCAACTCTTGACTTTTTGAGGCCAAATTCATAAAATTCATGTTATATGTGTCCAATGTACAAAATTTGGTCAAGATACTCCAAAGGAATCATGAAAAAATCAAGATGTGGAAAGTTGCCATTTTTGGATGAAGTAGGGTTACTAAAAAAGGCAAGTTTTGGCCATTTTGCATTACACTTTGAACCAAGGCCATTTAAAATTGAAGCCTCAAATGGAAATTCCACTCGGCCACAACAAAATATCTTTCTTTGAGCTTCAAATCCATGTGTAGAACATCTCCATTGGATAAAAATTGAGGGAGATATGATGGATCAAAGTTGGAGGAAAGTAGGGCAAGAACCATGTCATGACCGAGAATTTTTAGGTCACGCGCACATCATTTCCTCAAACAGTTGGTGGGCCAAATGTTCATTCACTTTTCATCAAGATAAAAGCTTCAAATGGAAAAGTTTTCAACATGAAAGTTGTTCATTGCACTGTCACCTTCAATGTTCATGTTGGACAAAATCCCATTTGATCAAGTTATGGTGGAGATATTTTGGTCCAAAGTCATGGTGATAATGCTGAAAATCCACAGGCCAGCTTGCCATGCCATGCCACAAGTCTGCACGCATATGTACCAGTTCCTTTTCCATCTGTTTATGGTTATTTTTAGACATGTTTGAGGCACCATTTCACTTAAATTTGCACATCAACATTGTTCTCCAATGTGTCCTCTTTTTAATGAGCCCATAAACTCACTAATTAAGTCATTGAGTAGAGAGAAAAATTTCCATAAACAGCCCTATGTTGGCACTGACACATTGATAGCATGCTGCATAATTTGGTTCACACACACGAAAAACACTTCTTCACTTCAGTTTCCTCTTTTGACCAAGCACATATTACCTACACTATGCATAGTAACACGTGCATTGCATGGAAATAGAAGGAGAAACTTGTTGAGCAAGCTTCTGCTGCATAAACCGTACCAATTCACCTTCTCATTACTCTCACCATAACATATCATGGGCCAGATGCACCTTACTATAGCTCTCCCTAACTAACTTGACTCAGTTAGTTAGGGATGACTCACTTAACCCAATGGTGACTCATTTAACTCACTCACAAAACCATGATTAGAGCTCACTATAAAACAAAATCACACTCCCTAATTTCAGTTCTAACTTCATTTTCACACATTCACTTCAGAAAAACTCTCTTCTTCTCTCTCATTTCCACCATTGCCACTGATTCTCGAGCTCTACCTTGTTCATTCCACTTCAATACTCTCTCTGATTCTCTCTCAAGTTCTCCACATTGCTACTTGTTTAGAGCTTGGTTTCAACCTCTTCTCCATTGGATCATCATCAATTTTCGCATCTCAGCCTTTATTTGGCCAGGTCAAGTTTAAGACTCATTGGAAAGGATCTCTGGTTTTCTGAAGGTTCAAGCAACTTCAAATTTCAGGTTTCGATTCATGCTTCTGTTGCTTGATTTTTGTTGATATTAAACGTGTTTGAGCTCAATATGAGCATTTGCTAACTCCGGCTAGTTGATAGGCCTCTTAGAGGCTTAGTTGCAAAACTTAGGGCTTGCTTTCATCTCCTCCGTTCTTGCTGTGTGTGCATGTTTTGTGGTTTTTATGAGCATATTCTAGATCTACAAAAGTTCAGCTTCAATTTGGTATACGATTTGTGTGTTTCCATGAACATGTGAGTTTGCAGGTGGCGGCTGTTGGCCGGAGAAGATGACCGGAGGTCATCTCCGGCCGGTGAATCTTGAATGCTAGGGTTTGTGTGTTTTCTAATCGTGTCTGTTTATTTTTTCTCATCGTGTGGTTCAAAAGCATGCCAGCACATTAAAATCAGTGTGCCTCTCACGTGCTGTTTTTCTGAAATCACTTAAACGTTGTGTGGTGTGGTACATGGTATGGAGTGTGGACATTCATGTACATGCGTTGATTTTCACTACTTTGACTATGGTTTGACTGTGACTTGATCCAATGGTTACGCGTGAGTCAATTTTGTTGACTGAAGAGCATGATAGTTAATGTGTTATGCGCGTAAATGGACCTAGACTATTTTGCTACCCACACCTCCACTTTTAAAAGCCCAAATCATTTTGAACTGAATAATTACTATGCATGCACCCCCTCCCTTATTTCCATTTTATTTTATTTTCTTCATTTTCTACACATTTACTTTTTAATTTTCAAATATATCAAATATCATCATAAAATTCCATAAAAATTCATGAGCATCATTAAAACATTTAGAAAATTTTTCATGATTTTATTTCTTGATTTTATGACCTTTTTACTCCTATTCTATAATATTCTTTGATTTTTCTTTTGTGTGCATTCTTAATGTGATACATAAATTTGTGCATTTTTGTTCTCGATCATTAAAAATTGTTTTGGTGCTCTTCTTTTTGTATTAAGTCATTAGTCTCTTGAGGTATGTTAAGTGATTTTATTTGATTTTTTAGGTCAGTTTATGGCATGTTTGGTGTTCATTTTTGTGTTACTTTGTATGATGTGTATACTTGACCTAAGTGCATTGTATAAAGCCTTTTTGCCTTGATTTATTGCATGTTATTTTGGTATATAATTCACTTCTAATTTGTGTATCTTTAAACCATGATTGCATATTTTCCATGAGGTCATCTAATTTTTGTTTAATGCATTACCTTTGAAACATAATAACATGTCATATCATCTTAACTTTTGTGCATGTTTACATGATTTCTTTTGTACATACTTGCATGATCATTTGCATATTTGGTGAACCATTCATGTGACATAATAGGTCATTGATACATATTATATGTCATCTTTGCATGTTGATTATCATATGAACCTTGTCCACCTTTAACATGTTGTGTTTGCACTTTCTTTTGAACTTTCATTTCAATTCTACTTCTCCTATTACTTCTTACATGTCTTAGTTGCTTCATGAATACTTGTGAAATGTTTGTGAATCATTTTTCATTTCATTTCAATTCTGATCCTTGGATTACATGTGTCATTTATACATGTTTCATCTCCCTTTTCCCTTTCTTTTCATCTTTCATCTCCCTTTTCTTATGATAGCATGTTATAATGTCATGGATGATGTTTGTTGCCTATCCACTTGAACTTGCTTGATGATAATCTTTTGTTTTCCATATGATGTATATTCTGATTGTGACATTAGGATTTGATCTTTCATCTTATTCTTTGATTGTCTTTTGATCTTTATGGTGCATTAAATGTTCTTTTGCTTCCTATACTTTTACACATGTTTACTAACCATGTAGGGGCTTTGGTAAGGTTCAATTGAGTGTGGATAAGGAATCCACATTCAAACTTCTATCCCTTCATCTTTTACAATTCAATCTTGTATTTTGTTAAGCACTTATGTGCTTTCTTTTAATAACTCATCATTTTCCCTTTTTTGAATTACAATTCATCTTCTAACTTAGAAGTGAATTGTTTAATTCATTCTTTCTTTAGACTTTAGGTTTAAACCTCACAAACCATTAGGATCACTCCCTTAACTAATCAATTAGGATTGAGTCTTAGTTCATATAGACTTTTACCTTTCTCTCCTCTTTTGAGTCTCTTTTCTCATCTCAAAGAAAATTCAAAATATCTAATAAAGGTAAGCATTTATTGCATTTAGGCCTTTCATATAAAGAAGGGATTATAAGGGGTCTTCTCTTATAATCTTAGAATGTGTAGCATATAGCCCATCTTGGGTCAATGTGTTAAACATTTGATCTTGTATGAGGGACTTAAATGCAATACTTGTTGAAGGCACAAATAATAAAAAACACTTCTTCATTTCATAATCAACAAAACACTTAATAAACACAAGTATGCTAGTGTGTTTAAACCTTGACAATTGGAACTAAGTGTGGGGGTCTTCTTCACCCTTAGTGTGCTTTCTTACCCATTCCACCTTGGAATGTGAGAATGTACACATTCCCATGACTAAGATTTAGATACACTATCATATGCAAACAAATGGAAAAAACTCTTAAAAGACAAAAAACAAACAATAACGTCTTTCCTTCGGGAATTTCTCTCCTCATCTCATTCACTCATTCCTTAAGGATGCGTCATTTCCGTTCTACCGCAAACAGGTAACGCCTAAGTCTCCCTACAGCGAGCTGCAACACCTAAACTTCTAGGACGCGAACGTTGACGTATTCCACTAAAAAACACAAACAACTTTCCCTTAGGTGAGGGGAACTACGTCGCTCTGATTCTCATGCTCCCGATGAGATACGTAGGCAGTGGGGTAGGGCCCATTCGAGCACTTCTTTTATTTTCCCTACATTTGTTTCTCTTTCTCTCTCCCTTCCTTTTCCATTCCTTTTCCAATTCTTTTTCCAGTATCCTTTTCTATCACCCTTTGATTGAAGCAGCAAGGGTGGATCTCATCGGGTACGATGGACGCGAGAGGGTGCTAATACCTTCCTCTCGCCTAACCGACTCCCTTACCCTTTCTCTTGGTCGCAAGACCATGTTCTTTCCTTTCCTTCAGGTTTATGCGATGTTTCCTTTCCATCTCGTGGGATAAATACACATTGCTGGCGACTCTGTTTCGGTGCCACTTTCGCGTTTGTACTAGGATGAAAATCCCAGGAGCGACAGCTGGCGACTCTGCTGGGGACAGGTTGACCTATTGCTGGTCCATCCTAAGCGAGTCAATCCTAGCGCTTGTTTGCTTTTTTTTCATTGGGTGTTTACCGTTATCTTGTATTTGCTGTTTACTGTATTTTATTACTTGTACCATATTTACAGCATGTTAGCATTTACATTTCATATATTATACTGTGTTGCACTGTTCTGTCTGTTTGGCGGGATGGGATTTCTGAGAGATGAGCTCAATACACAGGCTCGAGTATACACTTAGACATAGAGTGGAGAGTAGTGGGACCTACGTGCCATTTGTGTACGTGGGTAATCACAAAATTCACAGCTAGACGAGGCTATCTTGGGACCCATCATGGCGTGCACATCTTACGTATTCCAGGATGTCGATCTAGAGAGTTGTCGACTCTAGTGACCGATCATGAGGACCTTAGTGGAACATCTCTCTTTAGCGGTGACAGTGGCAGACCACATTCTGTGGCAAACCCACTCGCACCCGAGGGCCCACTTTGGTACCTGCATAGGATGACCTTTATTTTCTAAGGTGAGTCAGTGGACAACCTCTTTGATTGGCATAGCATTGTATCCTACGGGCTGAATGTGCTATCGCTTCTCAAACCTCCGAAGCTGACAAACCTTATTTTCTAGGAACCACATGTGAGTATCGGTGGGATGTTTACAGGTTTGCAGGTAACCCGGCCTCCTACATACCGTACTTATGATTTTATGATTATTACAGACAGTGTATCCTATGACAGTGGTTTGAGTATTCATCTCAGATATATTGCCAGATTCAGTACAGAGACACAGTGCACACAGTTCAACACAGACACAGACACCTGGATACCTTATCACTTTCCTTTTGCATTTGCATAATCATATCATAATAGGTTATGTTTGTCATTTTCAGGTACTTACCATATTGTCTGATTCCAATCATGAGTTGCCAAGAAGTTGAGGTTAAAAGGAAGAATAATGTGTCATACAAATTCCCTGACCCTAAGCTGGATTTATTGAACAAGATGATAGGTATGGCTGGTTCTGATGTTCTCAGCACTTTTCAGAAGGAATATGGAGAGCTGATTAAGATGGTCTGTGCATTCACAAAGTATGAGAAGGATGGGTTGCATACTTTCTTACAGTTCTATGAGCCATCAATGAGATGTTTCCTATTCCCTGACTACATTCTGATGCCCACTCTGGAGGAATTCTCATTTATTTTGGGAATTCCAATCACGTCTGCTATACCGTACTTTTCTGAAGGTGCTCTTGCTCCTGAAGTAATCGCTGCTATTCTACATCTGGACCTGTTTGTTGTGAAAAATGGCCTAAGCAGACTCAAAGAAGATGAAGGATTTCATTTGGAGTTTCTTTTTCAGCAAGCTCAGGAAGCTGCCAAGGCTAACAATTGGACTACTTACAACGCCGTGTTAGCTCTTTGCATCTATGGTTTGGTGCTTTTCCCCAGTCAACCTGACTTTGTTGATATGTAAGCGATGAAAGTGTTCGTCTCGAAGAATCCGATTCCCACCCTGCTAGGGGATTTTTATTACTCCGTACACTAAAAAAATGAGAAGGCAAGAGGGAGCTTGGTTAGTTACTGTACCCAATTGTTATGTCATTGGCTCTTCAAACATTTACCTCGGACTGGTGCGTTTGTAGAGACTACTGAGACAATGAAGTGGTCCAAGAGACTGATAGGTTTGACTGCCAATAATATCATTTGGTTTGATCCTAAATTACTGACGATAGAGCTTACTGTCAAATGTGGAAGTTTTCCGAATGTGCCTCTACTTGGAAGAAGAGGTGGGATTAATTATAACCCGGTATTGGCAGTTAGACAATTTGGTTATGCCTCGAGACATCCTCCTGCTAATGAAGAGATTAGCGCTTCTCTGTTTTTCGTGGGAACCAAGAATGAAAGAGTGCCAGAAATAATAAATGCTTGGAAATTTAGGCAAAGAGGGGGAAAGTTGACTTTCGGCAAAGGAGACTGTAGATCATACCCTGACTACGATGCTTGGGTTGAGATGAAGGTCAAAAAGCTGTTGCTACCCTTTTCCAGAGAAGTTCTCTTATGTCCAGATCAACATTCCATGGTACCGGTTGAAGAGTGTGAGAAATTGAAGAAAATGGTCAGGGAGTTGCAGATAGAGAACTCTGGGATGAGCAGATGTCTTCAAAAAGCTTTAGCTGATAACAAAGATTTGGAGAAGAGAGCGTTGAAAGCGGAAAAAACCCTGGCGGACAAAGAAGAAGATTTTGATGAGAGAGCTCGATACTTCCGGAAGCTTACCTTGGGAGCAGATGATACTAGTCAGGCTCATAAGGCTACAAAGCAGGCGCTAGCCCGAAGCAAGGATTCGTTAGCTAAACTCCGTCAAGCTTGGGATGAGGTCAGAATTGAGAACTCTGAATTGCAGGCCCAGTTAAAAGATAAAGATGAATAGCTGAAGAAAGCACACGTGGAAAGAAGAAAGTATCGAGAAGATCTTGGCAAAAGTCAAGAACAAGTAAGAAATGCTGAAGATAGGCTGAGAATCGCCAACAAAGAGCTTGAAGATGTCACAGCAGAGCTGAAACTGGTTAAAATGCAAGCTGGAATCAAGAGGCGCAAAGGAGCCAATGAAGATGAAGCCTTGCTGATGCACGTGGGGTCATTAGAGGATGCATTGGAAAAAAGGGACGTAGTAATCAAAGAGCTGATTGAGAAGCCGCATCATCAGCGTACCCGCATCCTGTTTGAAGAGATTAAGTACTTCAGTCAGAAGCTGAAGGATGTAGAGCTGTCGGATTAGTGATTTTTGTCATTTCTTTGTAATTTGCAATGGTTACCATCAGAATTGTTGATGGATCCATTTGACTGCTTGTTTCTGATTTTGTTACTGAAACTACGACAAACGTGCTTGAAAGTTTTCGGGAATTTGTATGAAATGAGCTATTTTTGTTCACAGTTTCTGGTCTTCAGATATATGTGATGTGATATCTGCACACTGGCACAATACAAAGTCACTATTTCTGGTCTTCAGAAATTTGTGATCGATGTATATGAATATCTCTTCATGGCAAAACTCAATAATCATGACTCCTGGTCTTCAGGAATCCGTGGTTACGATTGGAATCAGGATATGAAAAGTATCTTGAAATGACAAACATAACTTTGCATTTGCATTTGCATATCATTTTTGCATTGCAGGTTTTCCTTTTGCAGGCGTCTGCTAACCTTTATTTGGTTTTCAGGCACGATAGCTGATACCCCAGTTCACCGATATTCTACCCGACGCAATCAAGCAAGAGTAATGAAGCAAGTTCAGACGGAGTTAGCTGATTTGAGGGGAAGGATGGAACAGTTCATGAACCTCATGCAGGGGATTGCTCAAGGTCAACAGGAGCTGAGGACAGGTCAAGAAAACATGAGGATTTGACAAGAAGCTATGAGAACCAATATCCAGAGGCTGGAAATTGAAATCCCAAATCGCACTGTGCGCACTCCTCCTGTTGGCACAATCCCTGCTGGTGGGGTACATCTGGGATTTGACAATAATGAGGATGGTCAAGATGACCAGTTCACTGCCTTCAACAATGACATGGGTTTCTATAATGACAACCGGAAGTACGAAGGGTTAGATGAAAGACTCAAGGCTATTGAGAGCCAAAATCCTTTGGGAATTGATGTAGAAGACATGGGTCTCGTGCAGGGTGTGCGAATCCCTCCCAAGTTCAAGCTTCCTGCTTTGGATAAGTACAATGGTAGTACCTGTCCCAAAACACATTTCCAAGCTTACAATCGCAAGGTTTCCGCTTATACTGATGACCAGAAGCTCTGGATGTATTTTTTCCAGGATAGCCTGTCAGGCGCCTCCCTGGAATGGTATGTTAAGCTGGACAGGGTTCATATCAAGAGCTGGAAAGATTTGTGCGATGCGTTTCTGACGTAGTATCAATATAATTTGGATATGGCACCTAATCGTACTCAGCTGCAGAGTATGACTCAGGATCCTAAGGAGGGCTTTAAGCAATACGCACAAAGATGGAGGGAGTTGGCTGCACGAGTTCAACCACCTTTGGGTGATCGTGAGATGGCTGATATGTTCATGAGCACACTCCAAGGGTCGTATTTGGATAGATTGGCTGCATGTCCTTCCACAGGGTTTGTTGATATTGTTGTTGCTGGGGAACGAATAGAGAGTTTGCTGAAATTGGGTAAGATTCAAGACGTCAGTGGGACTGGTGCTTCGAGTTCGAGGAAACCCTTTGCCAACGGATCAAGGAAAAGAGAAGGGGAGTCCAGTGCTGTGCATAGAGGAGGGGGCAGAGGTAGGAATCAGTCCTATCATCAGGTGGATGATGTAACCATTCCGGTTCCAGCTGGACAGCAAGCTCCAGATCAACAAGGTAGACCTCGATTCCAGAATAACAGACCAAGGGACCGTAAGTTTGATCCTTTGCCTATGTCATATGCTGCTTTGTTACCACAGCTGCTCAAAGAGAAGTTGGTTGAACTACGGACTATGAGGCCGCTAGACTCCAGAAAGTTGCCTCAGGGATATAATGCCAACGCTAGATGTGAATTTCATTCTGGCGCGCAAGGTCACTCGATAGAGAAGTGTTGGGCTTTTCAACATAAGGTTCAAGACCTGATTGACGCAAAAGCTATTAATTTCTCTAAGCCGCCGAATGTTCGTGATAATCCAATGCCCCATCATGGAGGTGCAAGCATGAATGCTATTTCTGATGGTGAGAAACTGAATCTCATTACTGATGTGAATTTGGTAAAGACTCCGCTGTTGATTGTAAAAGAGCGTTTGTTAAAAGGAAAAGTGTTTCCTGGATGTGGCTCTGATTGTGAAGATTGTTCAAGACAGATTAATGGCTGCAGTAAGTTGAAAGTTGGACTGCAGGATCTTATGGATGAAGGAAGACTTCAGTTTGATAAGATAGAGAGAGAAAAAGATGTTTCTGCCGTTACTATTTACTATAATCCAGTTGAGATACAGGTGCCTGTTGAGGAGCCTGTTGCTATCATCGTGCCCGAGAGGCCGGGACCAGTTACGATTATAGTTCCTGAATCGGCTGCTTATGTGTCTAATAGAGCAGTTCCCTGGCAATATGGAACTGATACTCATCAAGGAGGAAGTCAACAGAAAGCAGAGGCTGTTGGTACCAGTATTGAGAATGTCAGTGGACCAAGTGGTTTCACCAGAAGTGGTCGACTGTTCGCTCCCCAGACTCTAAGGAGCGATAAAGAAGCTGAGGCCGCTGCAAGAGTAAAAGGAAAACAGGTTGTTGATGACAAGGTGTCTGCTCAGGAAGAAGACCCTAAAGTCAATTTTGATAATGATGTTGAGGAATTTATGAGGGTTATCAAAAAGAGTGATTACAAGATCATTGACCAGCTTAATCAGACACCCTCTAAAATTTCGATATTATCCCTGCTAATGAGTTCAGATGCACACCGGGCTGCTTTGTTGAGGGTTCTGAATATGGCATATGTTCCCCAAGAGATTACAGTGAATCAGTTGGAGGGGGTAATTTCTAATGTGAATGTGAGCCACGGGTTGGGGTTTACGAATAGGGATTTGACTCCAGATGGACGTAATCACAACAAGGCTTTGCACATCACACTTGAATGCAAAGGGGCTGTTTTATCGCATGTGCTAGTCGATACAGGTTCTTCCTTAAATGTGTTACCCAAAAAGGCCCTGATGAAGATTGAAGTAGATGGATTGGTTCTGAGACCCAGCGATCTGATTGTGAGAGCTTTAGATGGATCCCAAAGATCGGTGTTTGGGGAGGTTGAACTACCAATACAGGTTGGTCCACAGATATTCAAGACGATCTTTCATGTTATGGACATTCAGCCTGCTTATAGCTGTTTGTTGGGCCGACCATGGATTCACGCAGCGGGCGCAGTTACCTCAACACTTCATCAGAAGCTCAAATATGTGTTCGAGGGTCAAGTGGTTACTGTTTGCGGCGAGGAAGATATATTTGTGAGTCATCTATCCACTTTCAAATACGTGGAAATGGAGGGAGAAATTCATGAAACCCTGTGCCAGTCTTTCGAAGCCCTGAATATCAATAACTTACCCGAATCTACTTCAGCAGCAGTGGTGTCGAATGTGCCAGGTGGGCCGAGCGCATCAATTGCATCATACAAACAGGCCAGAGAAGTGGTCGAAAGTGGAAATGCCCAGGGTTGGGGTAAAGCTATTGATGTGTTTGTAAAGGAAGATAAGTTTGGCATTGGATACCAGCCGGGCCGGACACCAGTTCCCCGATTCCGTGGGCCGATCAATTTCAACAGTGGAGGAATTATCAATCCCAATCAGTCTTGCTCAGCAATAGAGGATGACGCTGAAAGCTCAGATTATCTAGACAAATGGGTGTATGCACTGGCTCCGGGCGAAGTATTGCAGAACTGGTCTAGTGAAGAAATCGTTCATGTTGTACACCATTCAGAGTAATAATTCTTGTCTTTCATGATGCATAAAATCCCACACTCTGCCCAAGGTGTGAGGATCCATTTGTAGGGCCACCATATTTTCTCATATAATGTTCAAATATCAATAAAAGGACGTTTTTGTTTACAAATTTGTGTTCCTTTACTCTTTCTTTATTTTTATTTTTGCACAATGAAAATAAAAATGATAATGCACTTTCTTTTCTTTTGTTTTCAAGCAAAAATAATCTAAAATAAAGCATAAATCCAATCATGCAGACTTGATTCTGTGAATTCCTCTGAAAATGATTCTGTTATGCCCACGTATGATTTCGACAATCCGATCTATCAAGCCGAGGAGGAAAGTGATGAAGACTATGAACTCCCGGAAGAATTGGCTAGATTGTTGAAACAGGAAGAAAAGACCATTCAGCCTCATCAGGAAGCTCTCGAGGTTATCAATATTGGTTCGGATGGAAGCAAGAAAGAGATCAAGATCGGTGCAAATCTGCGGGCTGATGTAAAGCAAGAGCTGATAGTCATGCTACGTGAATACGTTGATATCTTTGCTTGGTCATATCAAGATATGCCAGGTTCAGATACAGACATAGTTGTGCATAGACTACCGTTGAAAGAGGATTGTCCACCGGTCAAGCAAAAGCTGCGCAGAACGAAACCGGAGATGGCTTTGAAGATCAAGGAAAAAGTACAGAAACAGTTGGATGCAGGTTTTCTGGCAGTAACCAACTATCCTCCTTAGGTGGCCAACATAGTACCGGTGCCGAAGAAAGATGGCAAAGTCAGAATGTGCGTGGATTACAGAGATCTCAACAGGGCGAGCCCCAAAGATGACTTTCCACTCCCTCATATTGATGTGCTGGTTGACAATACCGCTCAGTTTTCAGTGTTCTCATTTATGGATGGATTCTCCGGGTACAATCAGATAAAGATGGCGCCTGAAGACATGGAGAAGACGACATTCATTACCCCGTGGGGTACCTTCTGTTACAAAGTAATGCCTTTTGGGTTGAAGAACGCAGGGGCAACTTATCAAAGAGCAATGGTGACGTTATTCCACGATCTAATTCATAAAGAGATCGAGTGCTATGTGGATGACATGATTGCTAAATCAAAGATAGAAGAGGAACATCTTATCAACTTGAAGAAATTGTTTGAGAGGCTGAGGAAATTCAGGTTGAGACTGAATCCTAACAAGTATACTTTCAGCGTGCGGTCCAGAAAATTGCTTGGTTTCATCGTCAGTGAAAAAGGGATAGAGGTTGATCCTGCTAAGGTGAAAGCTATACAAGATATGCCTGTACCGAGAACTGAGAAAGAAGTTCGTGGCTTTCTAGGGAGATTGAACTACATTTCAAGGTTCATATCTCACCTAACTGCCACTTGCGAACCGATATTCAAAATGCTAAGAAAAGATCAAACCGTCAGGTGGAATGATGATTGTCAAAATGCATTCGATAAAATAAAAAGATATTTGCAGGAACCTCCAATTTTGATACCTCCAGTTCAAGGGAGACCACTGATTATGTACTTGACGGTGCTCGAAGGATCCATGGGTTGTGTTCTCGGTCAACACGATGAGACAGGTAGGAAAGAACACGTTATCTACTACCTGAGCAAGAAATTTACAGATTGTGAATCGCGTTATTCAATGCTTGAGAAGACATGCTGCGCACTCGCATGGACCGCCAAGCGCTTGAGACAATATATGCTCACACATACAACCCTGTTGATCTCGAAATTGGATCCGGTTAAGTATATTTTTGAGAAACCAGCACTTACAGGTAGAGTTGCAAGATGGCAGATGGTGCTGACAGAGTACGATATTCAATTTACTTCGCAAAAGGCAATCAAAGGAAGTATACTGTCAGATTATCTTGCGCAACAGCCTCTTGATGATTACCAGCCCATGAGATTTGATTTCCCTGATGAGGACATCATGTTTCTCAAAGCGAAAGACTGCGAGGAACCACTTCTGGAGGAGGGGCCTGACCCTGAATCCAAATGGAGTTTGATGTTTGATGGGGCAGTTAATATGAATGGGTGCGGAGTTGGTGCAGTCCTCATTACGCCAGAAGGTGTTCACATGCCCTTCACTGCCCGAGTAACTTTCGGGTGTACCAACAATGAAGCAGAATACGAAGCTTGCATACTAGGGATTGAGGAAGCTATTGATTTACGAATCAAGACCATCGATGTCGTTGGTGATTCAGCACTGGTAATCAATCAAGTACAGGGAACTTGGCACACACATCAGCAGAATTTGATTCCGTATAGAGATTATACGAGGAGATTGCTGACATTCTTTACCACTGTCAAGTTGTACCATGTTCCTAGAGATGAAAATAAGTTTGCAGACGCCTTGGCCACTATATCTTCGATGATCAAAGTGCATGGTTGGAACTTTGTACCCAGGATTGATGTATCTCGTCTTGATAGACCTGTTTTTGTGTTTGATGTTGATGCAGTGTCTGACGACAAGCTTTGGTACCATGACATTAAATGCTTCTTGGAAAATCAAGAATACCCGCCTGGGGCATCTTCCAATGACAAGAAGACATTAAGAAGGCTAGCCGGTAGTTTCTTCTTGAACAAAGATGGCGTGCTGTATAAAAGGAATTTTGACACGGTTCTGCTCAGATGTGTGGATAGACACGAGGCAGACCTGTTGATGATTGAAGTGCACGAAGGCTCTTTCGGTACCCATGCCGGAGGACATGCGATGGCTAAGAAATTGTTGAGATTGGGGTATTATTGGTTGACAATGGAGTCAGATTGCTGCAAGTATGCTCGCATGTGTCACAAATGCCAGATCTATGTAGATAAAGTGCACGTTCCTCCCAATCCGTTGAGTATCATGTCATCTCCGTGGCCATTTACAATGTGGGGCATTGATATGATCGGGAAAATTGAGCCTACTGCTTCAAACGGCCATCGTTTCATCTTGGTCGCCATTGATTACTTCACTAAATGGGTTGAAGCAGCATCTTATGCCAATGTCACTAAGCAAGTAGTGGCTCGTTTCTTGAAACGAGATATCATTTGTCGATATGGAGTGCCCGAAAGAATCATTACTGATAATGGTTCTAATTTGAACAACAAGATGATGGCTGAGCTATGTCGGGACTTCCAAATCGAGCACCACAATTCTTCTCAGTACTGCTCGAAGATGAATGGCGCGGTCGAAGCGGCCAACAAAAATATCAAGAAGATTGTGCAGAAGATGGTTGTCACGTACAAAGATTGGCATGAGATGTTACCACTGGCTTTGCATGGGTATCGAACATCAGTCCGCACGTCCACTGGGGCAACACCATACTCGCTTGTATACGGTATGGAGGCAGTTCTGCCGGTCGAAGTTGAGATCCCTTCTCTCCGAGTATTGATGGACGTTAAGCTAGATGAAGCTGAATGGGTACGAGCCAGATTTGATCAGTTGAGCCTTATTGAGGAGAAGTGACTAGCAGCAGTATGCCATGGCCAGCTACACCAGCGTAGAATGAAGAGGGCTTTCGATCAAAAGGTTCGACCTCAAGTTTACAAGGTTGGAGATGTGGTAATCAAGAGAATACTTCCTCTGAGTACAGATCACAGGGGCAAATAGACTCCTAATTATGAAGGTCCATTCGTGGTTAAAAAGGTTTTCTCAGGTGGAGCCTTATTGTTGACGACCATGGATGGTGAAGACTTTTCATCCCCTGTTAATTCAGATGCAGTTAAAAAATACTTCGTATAAAGAGACCCGCTGGATAAAAGAAAAAAGGAATCCAGGCAATAAAAAGGGCATCCTGGCGAACCAAAAACAGAATAAAGGTTCGGGAAAAAATTAGGGATATAATTGAAAAATTGTACACCCGGTAAGTTGAAAACCCGAAAGGGCAACTTAGGCAAAAAAGGGTATCCCGGTGGATTGAAAACCTGAAAAGGCGATCCACGCAAAAGAGGGATTAAAGCGAATGACTGCAGTCTGAATTAATCTGTACGTTTTCTACTCTTCAGCAAACTGGCAAAATTCCAAAGGAGGAATTGGCCCGACCACGAGCTTCCGAAGGCGAAGATAATTAGGAGAGTTGGAATACATACTGGCTATAACAGAATCAGAAATCAGTTGGAATCCAATTTTTGCATTATCGTTAGGATAGGTTTCTTTTCTCAATTTTATGGCAATCAACTCTTTCAGGGGTTTGCTTCCGATTGTAAATTCGCCAATTTTTGGCATTTCATCAATAAAATTGAATATTCAGTCACGAGCTTTTATTTTCATTTTACTGTTTTGTTTGCAAAAACGTCTGATTTTTGATAATAAAACGTTATTTTGAAAATATCTTGGCCTTGCAAAAACATGAACAAAGACAATTGAAATTACTTTGCTTGTTGGACAACCTTGGATGGTGGACTCAAAAGACCACGCAATATCCTGGGGCATGTGCATATTCTTTTTCTGTTGCAGGTAATGAGTACGATCGACCCAAGCAGCATGAAAGTTATCTCTCAGCATAATCGACGGATATTTGCTTTGACTTGATACTGTTGTATCTTATTAAGTCGATTCTTCCATTCAAGAAGTCCCACCGAGTTTCGTGACGGCAACGGTAGTCGAAGATGGATTTCTTCTGTGTTGATAACGGTTATTAATGCAGTGAACGCTCCAGGTCAATAATAAGTGCCAACCCTCCAGTGCCTTGCAGACGATGTGAAGGGTAGTTCGAGGCAGAGTTTTCGTATAAGAGTTTGAAAACGCTTGGTTTTCTATAAAATCCTCCTAAGAGACGAAACTTTTAGTACTAACATCCCTTGTGGAGTTTACTCTTGGCAGGATGTACCAGCAAGTGGTAGTATCATATATTCCGTAGGTTTCAGCATGTGAAATTTGTCAAAGAATAATCTCCAGCGGAGTTGTTGACCCTCCCGAGCATGGGGCATTTTATCTCCCCATCAAAAGATATTCCTGATCTGCTATCCCCAGTAGAGTTTGAAGACGTTTGGTTTTCTGTAAAATCCTCTTAAAAGAGCATTCCCCAGCACGAGACGCTTTAAAGCAGTTTTTCTCCAGCAGAGTGTGTTATAAACTCATTATCCCCAGCGGAGTCGTCAAAGGGAAAGTTCGCCCGACATGGGGTATTGTGACGTTTATCCTAAGCTCGACAGTCATCTTCCTCAACAGATTACCGAGGAATTGCTTTGGGTTTCCCTAACAAATCTCTAGGGACTCTTTCTCAGCATGTTGCAACGGATTGTCTTTCAACCAAGATTTGCATATCCCCGGTAGAGCAGCCCTGATCCCCAGCAAGATCGTATCTCCGGTAATGGTACCCCCACAGAGTTCAGCATTGAATCTTGTCTGCTATACTCCCCAGCCGAGTTGCGGTAATTTCCCCAGCAAAGTTTAAAGAGATCGACAGAATCTCTCCTTCAGCAAGGTGTCAACATATGATATTACCCAGCAGGTGGTGTAATTCTCAGCAGTGTTCATTTACAATCCAAAGTCCAATTTATTTTGGCATGCGTATAGTTTGTTCATGTTATTCCAGCAGGTGGAGTGATCATTTGGCAATTTTGAGCTTCCAACGACATTTTGGTAAGCACCAAAGTCCAACGACAGTTTGGCAAAGCTTCCAACGACAGTTTGGTAAGCCCCGAAGTCCAACAACAGTTTGGCAAAGCTTCCCACGACAGTTTGGTAAGCACCAAAGTCCAACGACAGTTTGACAAAGCTTCCAAAGCCGGTTTGGTAGGCACTGAAATCCAACGACAGTTTGGTAAAAGCTGCAAAAGTCCATCTGAAGATGGCAAGTTTGATCCCAAACGCCGGTTTGGTAATCCTAAAAGTCCAACGACGGTTTGGCAGAAGTCCAACGACAGATTGGCAGAAATCCAGCACAAATTGGTGAAAGTCCAATGACAGTTTGGCAGAAAGTCCAACGACAGATTGGCAGAGCAGCTAAAGTCCATCGACAGTATGGCAAGCCAGTAGTCGCCTGGCGTCGTTCAAAAAGACATTGTTGAAAGTCCATCGATAGTATGGCAAGCCAGTAGTCGCCTGGCGTTGTTCAAAAAGACATTGTTGAAAGTCCATCGACGGTATGGCAAGCCAGTAGTCGTCTGGCATCGTTCAAAAGACAAATCTCTCCGACAACGTTCATTTGAAGATTCAACCCAGCAGTGTCATTGGGTTTATATCCCTTTTCTTCTTCATCATCCAGAGCAAATTTTTGGTTATATTTGGTATTCAATCACTATATACCTTGAAAGTCTGAAAGCAATCGCTTTCAGGCATTCAGGTCTACAGCGTTTGAATAGGGGCAACTGTAATACCCCAAAATTTGCTCTCCCTTTTTGGCATCATAGTTTAGCATTATCATATATCATATCATATCCATCTCATTAGCATTGCATTGCATTTAACATAGAAAAATGAAGCATAGCATCTCTCTTACCATCAAGGCATGTGATCAGGTGGAAGGTGGACAATCAAGGGATCATTCAAAGCACAAAAAGGTCAATCAAGTTGCCTCAAGGCAAGCCAAGAGGTCTTTCATGTCTCACACTACCTCAACTGATTATCCAAAACCTCAAGAAGGTGAAATTCAATAGGAGATTGAAGCCCTACATCCTACACTATGCAAGAGATCCAAAACTGAAGAAAAACCCTCAAAATAGATAGTTCATTGGTTCAAAATCACCCTCAAGTGGCATATCTCATCACCCTTTAAGAGGATACACAACATACACTGAGGAATTTGAAATTGAAGACTGCACATTTTTCTCCTAGGAGGTGGGTATCAAAACTAGGGTTTCCAATTAAATCAGGGCATCTTTGATTTTTTGGACAAAACTTGTTGTCATGGTATTCTACATGTCCTTAAGTGTATGGGTGTGGAAAATTGCCTCTCAATTGGTTTTAGAAGTGGTTCAATTGGAAGAAAGATAAAAAATCAGAGAAATAGGGGCCAAGTCAAATAATCAGTGGAAAAAGTCAACTCTTGACTTTTTGAGGCCAAATTCATAAAATTCATGTTATATGTGTCCAATGTACAAAATTTGGTCAAGAAACTCCAAAGGAATCATGAAAAAATCAAGATGTGGAAAGTTGCCATTTTTGGATGAAGTAGGGTTACTAAAAAAGGCAAGTTTTGGCCATTTTGCATTACACTTTGAACCAAGGCCATTTAAAATTGAAGCCTCAAATGGAAATTCCACTCGGCCACAACAAAAGATCTTGCTTTGAGCTTCAAATCCATGTGTAGAACATCTCCATTGGATAAAAATTGAGGGAGATATGATGGATCAAAGTTGGAGGAAAGTAGGGCAAGAACCATGTCATGACCGAGAATTTTCAGGTCACGCGCACATCATTTCCTCAAACAGTTGGTGGTCCAAATGTTCATTCACTTTCATCAAGATAAAAGCTTCAAATGGAAAAGTTTTCAACATGAAAGTTGTTCATTGCACTGTCACCTTCAATGTTCATGTTGGACAAAATCCCATTTGATCAAGTTATGGTGGAGATATTTTGGTCCAAAGTCATGGTGATAATGCTGAAAATCCACAGGCCAGCTTGCCATGCCATGCCACAAGTCTGCACGCATATGTACAAGTTCCTTTTCCATCTGTTTATGGTTATTTTTAGACATGTTTGAGGCACCATTTCACTTCAATTTTCACATCAACAATGTTCTCCAATGTGTCCTCTTTTTAATGAGCCCATAAACTCACTAATTCAGTCATTGAGTAGAGAGAAAAACTTCCATAAACAGCCCTATTTTGGCACTGACACATTGATAGCATGCTGCATAATTTGGTTCACACACACGACAAACACTTCTTCACTTCAGTTTCCTCTTTTGACCAAGCACATATTACCTACACTATGCATAGTAACACGTGCATTGCATGGAAATAGAAGGAGAAACTTGTTGAGCAAGCTTCTGCTGCATAAACCGTGCCAATTCACCTTCTCATTACTCTCACCATAACATATCATGGGCCAGCTGCACCTTACTATAGCTCTCCCTAACTAACTTGACTCAGTTAGTTAGGGATGACTCACTTAACCCAATGGTGACTCATTTAACTCACTCACTAAACCATGATTAGAGCTCACTATAAAACAAAATCACACTCCCTAATTTCAGTTCTAACTTCATTTTCACACATTCACTTCAGAAAAACTCTCTTCTTCTCTCTCATTTCCACCATTGCCACTGATTCTCGAGCTCTACCTTGTTCATTCCACTTCAATACTCTCTCTGATTCTCTCTCAAGTTCTCCACATTGCTACTTGTTTGGAGCTTAGTTTCAAACTCTTCTCCATTGGATCATCATCAATTTTCGCATCTCATCCTTTATTTGGCCAGGTCAAGTTTAAGACTCATTGGAAAGGATCTCTGGATTTCTGAAGGTTCAAGCAACTTTAAATTTCAGGTTTCGATTCATGCTTCTGTTGCTTGATTTTTTTTTATATTAAACGTGTTTGAGCTCAATAGGAGCATTTGCTAACTCCGGCTAGTTGATAGGCCTCTTAGAGGCTTAGTTGCAAAACTTAGGGCTTGCTTTCATCTCCTCCGTTCTTGTTGTGTGTGCATGTTTTGTGGTTTTTATGAGCATATTCTTGATCTACAAAAGTTCAGCTTCAATTTGGTATACGATTTGTGTGTTTCCATGAACATGTGAGTTTGCAGGTGGCGGCTGTTGGCCGGAGAAGATAACCGGAGGTCATCTCCGGCCGGTGAATCTTGAATGCTAGGGTTTGTGTGTTTTCTAATCGTGTCCGTTTATTTTTTCTCATCGTGTGGTTCAAAAGCATGCCAGCACATTAAAATCAGTGTGCCTCTCACGTGCTGTTTTTCTGAAATCACTTAAACGTTGTGTGGTGTGGTACATGGTATGGAGTGTGGACATTCATGTACATGCGTTGATTTTCACTACTTTGACTATGGTTTGACTGTGACTTGATCCAATGGTTACGCGTGAGTCAATTTTGTTGACTGAAGAGCATGATAGTTAATGTGTTATGCGCGTAAATGGACCTAGACTATTTTGCTACCCACACCTCCACTTTTAAAAGCCCAAATCATTTTGAACTGAATAATTACTATGCATGCACCCCCTCCCTTATTTCCATTTTATTTTATTTTCTTCATTTTCTACACATTTACTTTTTAATTTTTAAAAATATCAAATATCATCATAAAATTCCATAAAAATTCATGAGCATCTTTAAAACATTTAGAAAAATTGTCATGATTTTATTTCTTTATTTTATGACTTTTTGCCCCTGTTCTATAATATTCTTTGATTTTTCTTTTGTGTGCATTCTTAATGTGATACATAAATTTGTGCATTTTTGTTCTCGATCATTAAAAATTGTTTTGGTGCTCTTCTTTTTGCATTAAGTCATTAGTCACTTGAGGTATGTTAAGTGATTTTATTTGATTTTTTAGGTCAGTTTATGGCATGTTTGGTGTTCATTTTTGTGTTACTTTGTATGATGTGTATACTTGACCTAAGTGCATTGTATAAAGCCTTTTTGCCTTGATTTCTTGCATGTTATTTTGGTATATAATTCACTTCTAATTTGTGTATCTTTAAACCATGCTTGCATATTTTCCATGAGGTCATCTAATTTTTGTTTAATGCATTACCTTTGAAGCATAATAACATGTCATATCATCTTAACTTTTGTGCATGTTTACATGATTTCTTTTGTACATACTTGCATGATCATTTGCATATTTGGTGAACCATTCATGTGACATAATAGGTCATTGATACATATTATATGTCATCTTTGCATGTTGATTATCATTTGAACCTTGTGCACCTTTAACATATTGTGTTTGCACTTTCTTTTGAACTTTCATTTCAATTCTACTTCTCCTATTACTTCTTACATGTCTTAGTTGCTTCATGAATACTTGTGAAATGTTTGTGAATCATTTTTCATTTTGTTTCAATTCTGATCCTTGGATTACATGTGTCATTTATACATGTTTCATCTCCCTTTTCCCTTTCTTTTCATCTTTCATCTCCCTTTTCTTATGATAGCATGTTATAATGTCATGGATGATGTTTGTTGCCTATCCACTTGAACTTGCTTGATGATAATATTTTGTTTTCCATATGATGTATATTCTGATTGTGACATTAGGATTTGATCTTTCATCTTATTCTTTGATTTTCTTTTGATCTTTATGGTGCATTAAATGTTCTTTTGCTTCCTATACTTTTACACATGTTTACTAACCATGTTGGGGCTTTGGTAAGTTTCAATTGAGTGTGGATAAGGAATCCACATTCAAACTTCTATCCCTTCATCTTTTACAATTCAATCTTGTATTTTGTTAAGCACTTATGTGCTTTCTTTTAATAACTCATCATTTTCCCTTTTTTGAATTACAATTCATCTTCTAACTTAGAAGTGAATTGTTTAATTCATTCTTTCTTTAGACTTTAGGTTTAAACCTCACAAACCATTAGGATCACTCCCTTAACTAATCAATTAGGATTGAGTCTTAGTTCATATAGACTTTTACCTTTCTCTCCTCTTTTGAGTCTCTTTTCTCATCTCAAAGAAAATTCAAAATATCTAATAAAGGTAAGCATTTATTGCATTTAGGCCTTTCATATAAAGAAGGGATTATAAGGGGTCTTCTCTTATAATCTTAGAATGTGTAGCATATAGCCCATCTTGGGTCAATGTGTTAAACATTTGATCTTGTATGAGGGACTTAAATGCAATACTTGTTGAAGGCACAAATAATAAAAAACACTTCTTCATTTCATAATCAACAAAACACTTAATAAACACAAGTATGCTAGTGTGTTTAAACCTTGACAATTGGAACTAAGTGTGGGGGTCTTCTTCACCCTTAGTGTGCTTTCTTACCCATTCCATCTTGGAATGTGAGAATGTACACATTCCCATGACTAAGATTTAGATACACTATCATATGCAAACAAATGGAAAAAACTCTTAAAAGACAAAAACCAAACAATAACGTCTTTCCTTCGGGAATTTCTCTCCTCATCTCATTCACTCATTCCTTAAGGATGCGTCATTTCCGTTCTACCGCAAATAGGTAATTCCTAAGTCTCCCTACAGCGAGCTGCAACACCTAAACTGATAGGACGTGAACGTTGACGTATTCCACTAAAAAACACAAACAACTTTCCCTTATGTGAGGGGAACTACGTCGCTCTGATTCTCATGCTCCCGATGAGATACGTAGGCAGTGGGGTAGGGCCCATTCGAGCACTTCTTTTATTTTCCCTACATTTGTTTCTCTTTCTCTCTCCCTTCCTTTCCCATTCCTTTTCCAATTCTTTTTCCAGTATCATTTTCTATCACCCTTTGATTGAAGCAGCAAGCGTGGATCCCATCGGGTACGATGGACGCGAGGGGGTGCTAATACCTTCCTCTCGCCTAACTGACTCCTTTACCCTTTCTCTTGGTCGCAAGACCATGTTCTTTCCTTTCCTTCAGGTTTATACGATGTTTCCTTTCCCTCTCGTGGGATAAATACACATTGCTGGCAACTCTGTTTCGGTGCCACTTTCGCGTTTGTACTAGGATGAAAATCCCGGGAGCGACAAGGAGCCGTTAGAGTCTAGCACTCTGGCATAACTCTTTGACCATTTGCTCAAATGTTCGTCAGTCACTTAACATACCTCAACCAATAACCCGTAGTAATCAGAACTACGGACGTTCTGATTTCTCATTCTTCAATGAGAATACGTAGGCAAAAGAATCCTAATTCTTGGCGAGCCACCTTCCATCTTTTGCCACCTCTTACCTTTGTCAATCGTCATCTCAAGAATCCATCCTTCTTTAAGGATAACAATACTTCAAAGTACATCAAATCTTTTTTTGAAATAAACTTGAAAGAAAAGGATTGCTAGAATCTAGCATTCTAGCATAACCCTTTGAAAGATTGGTCTCAAGTCTTGCACATTGAGGTAGCCAATCATTTCTTCATTTCGTCCTTAAAACACTTAATGACAATTGGGACTAAGAGATGTTAGAGTCTAGCACTCTAGCACAACTCTTCGAACCATTGATCTTTATCAATGTTCATTGTCCAACAGACAATTTTCTCAAACTTATCTTGAATGATAGAGAGTGTTAGAGTTTAACACTTTAGCATAAACTCTTTGATCATTTGGTGATCATCATTCCTAAAATACATCCAATCATACTCAAAACTCCATTTTTATAGACAGATCTTGATTTTCATCAAGAAACCAAAACATCTTCAGCCCTTGACCTCAAAGTCATAAAATACCCATTTTCCCTTTGGCCTCATAGCCATTCAATCCCATTACAACTTAGAATTAGAGAGTTCTTTAACTCTATGTGAGTGTCATGATCATGAATACTCATTCCCCCCTGGAACTTTCGCCATAGTCAATGGTTCCTCACCTTAGTTAGGTGAACTACGATTGCTCTGATTCCATCCTCCTAAGGATACGTAGGCACGAGACTGCAAAGTCTTGGTGAGCACCCTAGTAATAAAACCTCTTTAGGTTCTCTCTCCTTTAACAATAATCAATAACCTTCCTTTCTCAATAAGTAGAAAATCAGATACAACCCTTAAGCTAACACTCATTTAACCCTAACTAAATGGTTCCCGTTGAGTACAACGGATGTGAGGGGTGCTAATACCTTCCCCTTGCATAAACGACTCCCGAACCCAGACAATGATTGCGATGACCATGTCTTATCCTATCCTTTTAGGGGTTTTATTCGATATTTTCCCTTTCCCACTATGGGAATAAATAAAGACCGGTGTCGACTCTGTTAAGTCCATCCCGCGGGCGTGCGATTGTGCTTCGCGAGGTCGTTCTCATTTTTTGAGGTACGACAGATGGCGACTCTGCTGGGGAATGAATTTATCCCTAAGTGAGTCAAGCCTAGTTTAGTTAAGTGTTATTTGTGTTGGCTTTGTTTGTTTCTTATTCTTCTTGGATTATATGCTTATCTTTGCTTTATGACATTTATATATCTTTATATACATCATGTGTGGGCTTTGGGATCAAATATCTTGAATAAAGCTCTACACCTGAGTTTTGGAAAAAGCAGAGAGAAAACGTAAGGTTAGATTTGGCAGTTAGTAGTGTTAGACTACGAGGGCAAGCTCCTTGTAGCAACTGACATGAAGGCTCCTCTAGAGTAGACCTGTTTGTAGATCTCGTTATAAGACAGCTAGCCTGTTGCATAATGTAATACCCCAAATTTTGACCACTAAGATTTCCCATCATTGTGCAAATCATCAGCACAATATGGATGTACCTTTGTACCTCATTAGTCTCCCCAAAGATGGGTGAGCATTCACTGCAATCAAAATTAGGGTTTTAGGCCCTCTCAGAGCTTTTAGACAAAGGATCAATCAAGGAATGACATGATCTTCAACTTGTATAACCTCTCAAACACCTACAATGGATCAAAAGGACTCCCACTTCAAGGATCAAGCACAAGGTTGCTCCCTTCTAAGTGGATCAAGTTTCAAGATCGACAGTGTCACCAAATTAGGGTTTTGGTCGACCAAGGCCTCCAGATGGAAATTTTTCATCTGGGCACAGGCCAATGATCCAAAACATAACCTAATATACTTCATGGGACCTCATGGACCCAATCATCAAGTCAATTTTGCCTCAGGGGATGCATTCATCAAAAATCAGGAATTAGGGTTTCTTGACCTAATTCACCCCTAAGTTGACTTTTAGGGCAAATCATGAGCCAAGACCTCAAGAGAGGGTTTGAGGGTCTCTAATGAACTACATTGATCCATTTGCAACAATGGATTAATCCAAGAGGCTTGGGCAACAAGTTTCAATTTCATTTGCACCACAATTAGGGTTTTAAGGAAAAAGTCAACTGTAACTTTGACTTTTAACCAGGACATGCTCCCAAGCCCTAAGACATGATTCAATATACCCTATGACACCCATGGAACATGTCCATCAAGTTTTATTTAGGTCAAGGACATGATTTCATGAAGAATTGCACAATTTGGAATTCATCTGATAAAAAGTCAACTGTGCACAAAAGTCAACTTTGACTTTTTGAGATTTTTCACAAAAATGGATTTTTAACCCTAAAATGATGTTAATGTATGATTTGAATCATCATTCATCAAGAAAAATCAAGAAAAGCTGGATAACTTGTAAAAGGGGTAACCATAAAAAACTTAGAAAATTTTCTAAGTTAAAAAATAAAGTGGCTAGGGTACCAACTTTGGATGACCATAACTCCTAAACCACAAAGCCATTTTCTCCCATCCAAGGCTTGATTTGTAGATCTCATTGCTCTCTACAAAAACTTCAACTAGACCTAATTCCAATTCATTGTGGATTTTGAGTTATGGAGTGATCAAAATCAAGAAAAGTCACTTTGTTCCAACACTTAGTGAAAATTTCACTAAGTCAAAATTTACCCTACTTTTTGCCAAATGTAGGGGGATTTTTCACTTGGATTCAAAAGAGATCAAAACCAAACATGTTCAAATAGTTGTTGTATCATGTAAGGGCTTTCCAAAATGGCCAAGAACATTACCAAATTCCATTTGAGTCATGAGATATGACATTGGAAAGTTGCCTTGCTGAAATCTGCCAAGGCAAGGCAGAATTTGCATTTTTGCTCGATTTGCCAAAATCAGCCAAATCCAAATGCTCCTATCCACTTGGACACCTCAGAGGATTGAATCTAAAGGGGACAATCACTGAGCCAATCCTCCAAAGTCTTTGGAACAAGAAATAGCATGTTGAACCTAGAATGGCCAAAATAGGGACAAGACTCCAATTTTGGATTGGAGTATTCAATGGAAGCATCAAGGTGGCATGGACTGAGCCATTCTCAACTGAATCCAGTCAAGACTTATCCAAGACCAAGGGAACCACAGCCCTGTGCCCTAACCTCTAGTCAATGGCTAGAGGAGACTTGGATTTCCATTGGCCAACATTGAACAAACACCTGCTGCAGTTGCCATTCACTGTGGATCCCAAAACAAACTTGCTCTACTATAAATAGAGCTCAGTTGTGATCAGTTTAAGTACACCAAAGGCCTATAACACTTGCCTTTCTCAAAATCTCTTTCTCTTGGCAAAAATGCCTTTCTTAGCAAGGTAGCTATCAGGTTTTGAGCTAGAGGGCAATTCCACTCAAACCAATCACACACACACCTCATATACATCACATATGAGCTGATGAAACACTTAAACAACAAATGGAACACTGATTCCTCAGAATCACCAGTCAATTGCTCAAGGTTTTAACCAAAGTGCAGTTGAGATGCCATGAAGTGATCCAGCCATTCTCAGTCAAGTCCAAGCATTCAAACACACTCCATAGGGTGTAGGGAAGCTGTTCAGACCATCAGAATTCATCTGTAACACCTCCTACTCAGAAATCAATTTGCTCTTGCTGTCACGACCTAGAGGTAAGCTTAAACTTGGTCATCTCTCAATCTATGCATATTTCCTCGCACAATACTTTTGCCAAATGTTCATAATCATGCATGGAATGTTTCCCCTCAATTAATTGCATTGTTTGAATCGTGTATCAAAAATCCTAGCCTTCATGCAGAAATTAGGGTTCTTGAGGATTTTTCAAGATTTCTTGTTATATGTTTAATTTAAATGAAATTAAATATCATAGACATGATCGTGAGGTTGAAACGAGTTGATTGGTATGTGGATTGCGTGATATAATCAAGTATTTAGTGAGATTGGAGAGAAAATGCAAATCTGGACAAACCCAGAACACGCGCGTGTTCTGGGGTGTTCTTGCCGCCATTTTTTGAATATTTGAATATTTGAATTTTGTGATTTTATTTAATTGATTCAAAAATTAATTTCTCTCTGAGTTTTAATGATTTTGAGTTGATTCTTATTTTAATAATTCACAAAAATGTTAAAATATTTTATTTTCCCAAAAAATCCCAAAAATATTATTTATTTTATATAATTTATATTTTTGCAAAGAATTAATGTTTTAATTGTTTTTAACATTTGAAATATTTTTTCCACCTTGATTTTGCAAATTTTAATGCTTTCTAATAATTTTGTAGGTCAATACTTAATTTTTGAAACATTAATCCAAGATCACAATTTGTTTTTCCTATGTTAAACAATTTTGATCATTTTAATTGAATTTTTATTCAATTAAAACACATTTTTGAAAACAAATTAGGGTTTTTGGATTAATTCAACCCTCATAAATCATTTTCAAAACACTTTGGGCCTCTAATAGAGTGTAAGACCCAATCTTTTTTTTGACCAAATCATTTTTGGGCCTCAGTGTATTGTATAAGTCCCGATACCGTCAAAAACAAACGGCGCGATTGTCTCCTTTTGAAAAATAACCTTTTGGGCCTCTCCTTGAGCTATAAGACTCATTCAAAAATTTTTGGGCCTCTAATAGAGTGTAAGACCCAATCCCCTTTTAACCAAAATCATTTTGGGCCTCAGATATTGTATAAGCCCCTTCGCGTTAAAAGAAAATCTCGGCGCGATCGCCATTTTTAAACGAAAAATCAACTGGGCCTACCCTCGTGTTATAAGCCCCACTCTTTTTCTTTAAACCTTTTTGGGCCTCTTGAGAGAGTGTAAGACCCATCCCTTTGTACAAAAAACCTTTTTGGGCCTCAGTCACTTGTATAAGTCCCTCTGTACAAATTCAAACAGTGCGCTCACTAATAAAACCCTGGGCCTCTCCTTGAGCTGTAAACCCCAAATCTTTCTTTTTCAAAGCACTTTCTCCTTTGATTTTGAATATACTGTTGTTTTCAATCTTTCTTTGTTGAACAACTAACCAAACAGCATGGAAGCTCTACAACCGAGTAAGTGGTTATCGCTTTCATTTACCGCTTTCATATACATATAACTGTATTGTGGGGCTGTTTCACTGTAAGTCTTCTTTCATAAACTCATATCAACTGTGTAATAATAGTATAGATATTTAGAGTTTCCCCGACAACTACGTCTAGAACTAGGTGAAGCCGTTTCGTTTATTCGTAGAAATAGACAACTAGATCCCCATAGGATTACCAGACACAGTCTTCCCTCCTCTTGGGGTTAAAAAATATGGAGATATGAAAGGCAGCATTCTCGGTGAACCCTTTCATAGACTGTCACTTTTAGAAGTTGTCAAAGAAACTCTATTCCCCAGAGATGATCTTTTCTCCGTGAATGGCATCTCTTGAGTTTCTTCCAAATTCTCGAACTTTTCTGGCTTGATCTATTCTCGGTGAATGGCATGTCTTGAACTTCTCGGGGTTTGGGGACCCACAGGCTTCTTAAAAGCACTTGTCAAAGAAACTCTACTCCCCAGAGATGATATTTTCTCCGTGAATGGCATCTCTTGAGTTTCTTCCAAATTCTCGAACTTTCCTGGCTTGATCTATTCCTCTTGAATAGCCTGTCTTGAATTTCTCGGGGTTTGGGGACCCATCGGCTTCTTAAAAGCATCGGCCTCCTCTTGGGCATCATACAAGGACCCACAGGCTTCCTAAAAGCAACCCCGCCTCCTCTTGGGCTTAGTACAAGGACCTCTCGGCTTCTTAGAAGTATTCACGGCCTCCTCTTAGGCTTCATATAATGATCTCTTCCTCCGGGAATGATAGCCTCCTTTTGGGCATCATACAAGGACCCGTCGGCTTCTTAAAAGCTTACAGCCGCCTCTTGGGCTTCGTACAAATTGTCCCGAAGACCTCCTAGAAGTATAGGAACAGAAATTAGTCATCTGCATAGAACAGTCCTTTCATAAAGTCTACTACTGTTTCTCAAAGCACAGTACAAAAGATGAAACTCTAGACTTGGACAATCTAATCTCCTTGAGTCTCAAAGACATTCTCAAGTGACCCCTTCGTTAAATAGGAAGAAAACCCGTAGACTCAGACAGTCTCAATACCCTTCGGATTTCCCACTTCCTTAAAGAGCAGGAATAACCCGGATCCTCGAATCAAATCCTTGAGTACAGTGGGGCTCATATAAGAACTGATTTTCTCTTTCAAAATTAGTATACTGGACGTGTCACTCAACTGAAACAGTAACCATAGCCTCCTCTTAGGCTTTGTATAATGATCTTTCTCCAGTGAAGTTAGCCTCCTCTTGGGCTTTGTACAAATGATTCTCCCCAGTGGAGTCAAACAACGTTTAGCCTCTCTCTCGGGCTTTGTACGAGACACATAAAAGACTCCCTCGTTGAGTCAATCACCCCTTTCGCCTCCATCTCGGGCTTTATACGAGATACAAAAAGGTTCTTATTGAGCCAAACAAATTTTAGCCTCCATCTCGGGCTTCGTACGAGATACAAAAAAAACTCTCTTGTTGAGTCAAATCGCCTCCATCTCGGGCTTTATACGAGATACCAAAAGACTCCATCGTCGGGTCAAAACCTTTTAGCCTCTCTCTCGGGCTTTGTACGAGACACATATTAGCCTTCTCTTAGGCTTTGTATAAGAAAACCACCGGTTGATCCAATTAACCTTTTAGCATCAAAGTTGTGCCTCGTTCATAGTACACAAACATCAACAACTCCTTTCCCTTTCATCTAATCGCTGTAAGCGGAAAGCCTCTGGATCATCTACATCCATGCCACTGTCCCTCTTTTAGCATGAGAAATTCCTAAGGAAAGATAGCATTGCTCTACACTAAGTTAAAGTCTTCTCCTTCAGGTTGAAATCCCCTATAAAGGAAATTATGGCATTGCCGGATTCACAAATCCCGGTTAAAGTAACTCTCCTTTATAAACAGTTGTGACATACAAACCCCTCTTTAGAGTTGACAAATTCTCTCTAAAGTTGAGACCTTTCAGCTTCACATCTTGGGCTTTGAACAAGATACAAACCACCTTTCACTTCACGTCTTGGGCTTTGAACAAGACACCAAAACAACCATTTCCTCCTATAGAATAAGAGGAACTACGAACGCTCTGATTTCCTTGTTTCGGTAAACGGGAATACGTAGGCATAAGATTGAAAGAAAAATCTTAGCGAGCACACTAAACAAAAACCCAAAATCCCATACTTTCATATATATTCATCCTAACATCCTAACCAATAGCCTAAAGCACCCCTCGTCAACAAAATAAACTAGGAGAAACCCCGAATCTTTGTAGCATCTGTAACCTGACAGACCGATGTTTAATCTCAGTATGCAAGCAGGGTTAGTTGGAGACATCTATTTCCCTTCCTTCATCAGCTTTAATAGGATAAAAAATGAATCGAGCTGTAGTACTAGAGTGATCGTGCTTCGCAACCACATCCAAAAATCACTCGCTACAGAAAAATGGCGACTCTACTGGGGAGAATCAGGTCTCTTTAGGGATCTTGTTCTTTTTTGTAGAAACCTTGACGTCACTAGGATCTTAGGTCAAAACGCCGTTAATTTGGAATGAAGCCACAGATTGGTGACTCCGCCGGGAAACCATTTTCTGTCAAGAACTTAGGATTCATAGCTTTAAAGGTCTAGGATGATTAAGACAAATATATATACTGCTTTTCCTAATTGCTATATGTGTTTATTTTTCTACTAATGGGGATGCGTGTGATGCCGCATGTGGAAAGATCGAGTATACACTTAAGATAAGTGATGGCGACGAGGTCGACCATCAACCTCAGTGGAGGCTGACCAATGCAACCCATTCTCTCACCTAGACAATAGGCCGATTGTGATGTCTGAGAAGCTGAGGAGCCAAACCCTTTTGTAGTGCGGAAACTATCGGGAATAGTTGTTACGCGATACTACCCTCATTTGAGGCTGGTGATCTATTCTCGGTGAATGGCACTTACTCTAAGATCGCTCTACAACTCGCTGGCGATCCGCTTGTTGTTTTGCTTTCCTGGGAGGAGCTGATGATAATGAGTACAGGTACAAAAATCACCCTAGTATAAACCTTTGGGGATGGGTAGAGCCTTGACTTCATGACAACGACCCTTTAACCCCATGTTTTTTCTATGTTTTTGTGTGCTGCATTCATGCATTCATTTAAAAAACATTCAAAAAATTTCTCTTCTAGTCTCCCTGTTTTTCAAATTAAACTAAGACTGTGATTGCAAATATCAGAGAAAAGGATTGTACTAATGGATTTCGGTAGAAGGAGAACTCATAGTTACGCCTTCAAGGTTCCAAAGCTAGAGGATTTAAGAAGGTTAGCAAGGATGATGACAAACCCAGAGGCTTTCAGAGCCAAGCACGGAGGTTTTCTACCACTGTTAAGAGTCCATGTGATTAAGGGAATCATGGATCCGCTCATTCAGTTTTATGATCCGGTTCATCACTGTTTCACATTCCCGGATTACCAACTCGCACCAACGCTGGAGGAGTATTCTCATCTGATCGATTTACATATTACTGATCGAGCTCCATTTTTTGGGCTGGAAGAAATTCCAAAGAATCAGACCATTGCAAGAGCAATTCATTTGGACGAGTCTAAGGCCAGGACTCACCTAACTACCATGGGTGGCATCCAAGGTTTGCCAGCCCCGTTCTTGACAAAGAAGGCCCTGTATTTTGCCAGTATAGGAAACGTGGCTGCTTTTGAAAGCATCTTTGTCTTGCTCACCTATGGGTTATTTTTGTTTCCCAACATCAATAATTTCGTCGATATCAACTCCATTAAGGTTTTTCTCATTGGAAACCCTGTGCCGACTTTGCTCGCAGATGCGTATCATTCTGTACACTTGGGGAATTTGTACAGCGGAGGGGAGATCACATGCTGTGTACCTCTGCTTTACAAATGGTTTATCTCTCACTTGCCCAAGTCTGCTGCCTTTTGGGATTGTAAGAGTGCCTTACGTTGGCCGCAGAAGATCATGTCTCTTACCAACTCTGATATAGATTGGTGTAATAGGATCTATGATGGAATCAGGATCATTGACCGTTGTGGAAACTTCCCCAACGTACCCCTTATAGGAATTAAGGGAGGAATCAACTATCATCCAGTTCTCGTTCAGCGTCAATTTGGATACCCTGATGAGACACGTCCGACGGGGTGTTCATCTGGAAGGTCTTTTCTTCGAGGAAGGAGAAATGACAGACCACTAAAGATGGAAATAGTGCACGCTTGGAAGCATGTTCATAAGAAAGGACGAGAGTCTCTGGGAAAATCGGACTGTGTCTCGGTGGAGCCGTACCTCCATTGGGTACAAACTAGAGCTCTCAAGCTAAAGATGCCTTATCCTCGTTACGGAGTTCTTCCGCCAAAGAAATCTGTCATGTACTTCATGACGGAAACTAAAAAGCTTCAGGTTACTCTCAACAAAGTTCAACAGGAGAGGAGGTCTTGGAAGAACAAGTACCGCACCCTCAACATAGCGTGCATCAAAATACAGCAACTATTGAAAGATAAAGATGCTCTAATTGAAATTTTGGAGCAACATGTTGTGGATAATCAGGATGACCAGAGGAATTTGCTCGCTCCTTTCACTTGGCAAAGGAATGACAACCCGACAACGGCTCCAGAGTCCCGGTCAAAGAAAAGGAAGATACCAGAATCAGCACCCGAGTTCTCTCGGGACGCATTAGCTTAGGTTTCTGTTTCTGCACTTTGTAATCTACTGTATTTCCATTTCTGTAATCCTTTGAATTCAATAAAAGAGGGGTTTCCGCACCGTTTGATATTTGCAATCTAATTGTCGAAGTTTATTTTGATTAAACCTTAAACAATTAATATAATCATTGCATTCATCATTCTCACATCGCGTATTCTTCTTACCTACGAATCTCACGTTTGTGTCTCGCTTCTAGAGTCAAACTGTCTCATTCGTATAATACTTGGGCCAATCGTCAGAAAAGGATGGATGATCTTGAGGAAGAAAACAGAGAGCTGAAAGAAGAGATCGACGCTCTGAGAGAGGATATGAGGAAGCTTCGTAATGACATGCAAGCCATGGCAGAAGCTCAGCTACAACGAACTGTGATCTCAGAGATCACCCCAACGTCCATAGTAGAGAAGTATGATCCTAGGTATCAAATGCCGAAAGATCGTCCTTGGGGCATGCCTGTTAACTATATCCCGGAAGGATATGTTCCGTCGATCACTGAAGATCAGGGAATCACAACAGAAGCCGATGGGCCTGAAGGTTACAAACTTTGGGAAAGCGAAGATGCCAGGTGTAGCACCCCAAAATTTGCCCTCCTTACTTTATTACTAACTGGCTTATGTTTCATCTCATTTTTGCATTATCATGTGTGCATATCATTGGTTCTTAGCATGGGGTCAAGGTGCCTGAGGCATGTTCAAGAGGAGAAGATATTCTTCAAAGGGTCAAGCAAGAGAGCTCAAGTGGATCACTCTCTCCTAACCAGTGCATAAATTAGGGTTTTGAAATTCTTGGGTTTATTGCTCCAATGGGCAAGCTCCTTGGCTTTTTATCGTCACCAAATGACATATCTTATCTTTGTTGGAAAGGATACACATCATATTCAGAGGAATTTGGATTTGGAGACTGTGTTATTTCCTCCTAGACTGAGGGTACCAAAACTAGGGTTTGGTATAAAGTCAGTTTATTTCTGATTTTTTGGGCAAGACTTGATTCTATGATATTTCTTGGGTCCCTAAGTATCTAGGAATGGAAGATTGTCCATCAGTTTGATTCAGGAGAGATTCAATTGGCCAATGGATTGTAAATCAGGTGAATTGGGTAAAAGTCAACTGTGAGAGGGGAAGTCAACTGTGGAATTTTGAGGTTCTCTCCAAGGTTTTCAAGGTATCACATTCTCATATGGTCTTCAAGAGTCAAGTTTCATGCCATTTATCAAGAATCAGGAGTTGGTGCAAAAGTTACTAAATATGGAAATGACCTATAATTTGAAAGTTTCCTTTTTGGGCAAGTTCCTACACTGCATTCATCTGGACTTTTCATCATCAAGAAAGCTTCAAATGAATTTTTCTCCAACATGAAAGTTGAAGATATTTTTCTCCCCTTTCCAACAAGTACTAGTGGGTCTCCATATCATTTGTGAAACTCAGGTTATGGTCAAAAGAAGACAAAGTGGTTTTTAGGGTTTCATTTTCACAACTTTTGGATTTTGGGACATATGGACCTATAATTGATTCCATTGCTTCAAGGTACTTTTTAACATCAAAGGACACTCTTCAAGGATCATTTTAGGCTTTTGAATCAAGTGAATCCATGGTGTATTTATCACTTATTCTCCATTATTCAAAATTGCCAAGTCATTAAAAACTCATGAATCAAATTGTTTCAAGGCCCAATCAAATGTGGGTGTGATTAGCAATTAGAAGTTAAGTGGTCCATCATGAAATGTTTGAATATCTATGCATGGAAGAGGGTGTACTTAACATAATGCAATTTTCTACAATTATTCAAAAACTCATTACACAAAGAATTGCCCAAGCCCAAACCATTATCAGTGAGAAACCCTAGAGTATTTAAACTCATCCATGCACTGGCTAGGTAAGATTACACGTGATATTTGTGGAGAACAAGAACTTGAACCCTAAAGAATCTCACATTCATATCTCTCAATCTACAAGGAGTTTTCAAGAAATTCTTTCACCAACAGAACCCTTGGGATCTCTAGAGCACGAACCAATCACCCTTTGAAGCCAACAGCAAGGATTCAGGTTGCACCATCTCAGGTTGGTGGGTTTTTTTATGATCCTAAAACTCTCCTTTTTTATATGCATATTGATGTGTGATGATTGGTGATTATCCTGATCTATTTATTTTTAAATTTGGACGTGTGGATTGATCATACTTTGAGTTTAAAGTTTTGGACCCAAAGCTTTTTCTATGCGTTTTTTATTATGCACTAATGGTTTGTGATTTTGGATAGGATATTCGTAATCCTCATGAAATTCTGGACAAAATGGTATAGGCCTTTTCATTTTCTGGGTTGTTTTAGGTTGCAGGTGGCGGCCGGAACTAGGGTTCCGGCGACTGGTGCGGTGGTCCGACGGCCAAGGGTTCCAATGAAGAAGACGATCCCTCAGCCGTTGATGGCTTGGATCGTGTGGCCATCAGCTTGCCATGTGTTTTGTTTTTTATTTTTTTTCTGATTTTTATTTCATGATCTTGTATACATTACCCCACCATTGTTGCTGTGTTCCTCCAATCAGGTTATCTCCTTTTGTTTACTTTTTATTTTATATTGACTAATGTGGACTGTGTGATGGATCGTGTGGGTGAAAGCGTGACAACGCATTAAAATGGGAGGGTGTATGTCACGTGGAAATGTATGGCGTGCTGACCAATCGCGTGTATGTGTGCGTATGATACTTATGGTGTGCTTCTCAATCATAGTTGTTGATCATTATTACTTGGATTTTTCGTTGACTTGTTGAGGAGCGTCAAATGGATCCAAAGGTAAGCATGAGTCAACTAGGTTGACTGAGGACCATGCGTACATCTTTTTTTTCCTTTTTATTTTTATGATTACTTAGTTGGGTTGGGCCTTGTTATTGGCACTCCCCTCTGAGCCCATTGTTTTATTTCCAACGCATTTTTCCCACTAAACACACCCCCTTGCATTTTCTTTCTATTTTCTTTTTATTAATTCATTACATTTTCATTTTTAATTATTAG